>OY292399.1:1047847-1475389 GCA_958496205.1 Idaea biselata
ATTTTTGGTTGATTGTTTTGGGAAAAAAAAGCGGCCAAGCGCATGGGTCTCCGCTCGAAGGGTTCCGTGCCATTATCACAATTAGGTACGGAACCCTAAAATTTACACTGGACCAAGTTAAATCCGTGAACGTATCGGGAGCGTTAGCATTTATTTTTACAACTGGAGCCAGTATATCACAAAATGGCGCCAATAGTTAAAATAAATGGCGTTAATGTTACGGTTAAAATTTAAAAATGTATACCGTTTTTCTCTTATGGTGCGGAACCCTAAAAATGGTAGGTTTATTGTGGGCATGGGTTGTGAGATCATGGTGGTGTTCCAATTTTCCTATAAAGGTTGGTTGTTCCGTATACAGCCGATGACGTCTCATTCGATTAAGATTTTTATTCATTAGTTACATTACTTACCGACAGCTATTTCTTCATTTTTATTCAACGTAAAGGTAAAAATAATTTGTTGCTTCTACACGCAAAAACTACTGAACCGATTGCGATGAATTTTTGATTCTTGGAGTGCTGATAACTGGATTAATATTTAGGCTACTATTTATTGCGATAAGCAGGTAAAACTGCCGGACGCAGATAGTATTAAAATATTTTAAAGGAAAAATACATCTTTTTCAACTAACAATATACTAAATTTTCTTCCGGTGAGGCTCGAACTCGCGTTTCAGCATTATATAATACACCATATAATAATATATGAAAATCGGGTCAAAAAGTTAAATAATAATTTGACATTGGCTATATGCACAGAGCAATAAATGCCATAATTCAACCAAAAAACAGTAGAGCAAACGATCAGCACACAACATTAACTTTAATATACCAATCATAAGTTAACAATTACGTCTTCCAAAGCAATGCAAGCGAGTGACATAAAACTTTACGAGGTCTGAACTGAACCACGCTCCCTGGCATCCGTAATTCCAAAGTTTAAAGAACAAAAAATTGGAGCAACCACTCATGAAAATTAATAAGTGAATTCGTTGGAAATCATCGGACGCTCCCGCCATTTTTTGTCGAAGACAATTTGTCTGGTTCGAAATTCGAAATTAATTTTTTTTTTCGTTTAATTATTTGCCAGTGTTTTTGGTAAATCGAGCGATTCAATTTTGTGACCGCGTTTTGCGAATTTTCGTGCAAAAGTGGCTTTTTGTGTGTTTCAATAATAAATTAATTCTGTGAACAGCGCCAACTAGCCAAGTTACTAACAAGCTTTTATTATGGTGACTATACTAATCATACTGATAATTATTTTTATTTTATAAATACATACCTACTATAATACCCAGACCAGAAACAAATATTTATTTTAAAGCATAAATACTTGTCCCTGGCGGGAATTGAACCAGCTTCAGAGGTCGTCAATAAAACAACTGTTTTAATACGAATAAGAGTTAGCCAAAATAGTATTTTTTTATCTTTTAAATGTGGAAACTCTTTGAAACAATAAAAAGTTTTTGAAGGAAACAATATCACCTACAATCCATACAAAAAACGAACAATTCAATAACATTCCGTCATGAAATAATCAACAATTTTCGGTGAAACCGCGAGGGATTTTTAGTTTAGTTCGTATATTACACTTTGCACTGTCTGTCCTATTTTGACATCCACCAATGAGGAGGAACACTAACTTTTTATCCCGGCAGAGGGCGTTTCTCGACTGATCTTAGGTTTGAATTAAGAACTATCAAACGGGTGTTTTTTACAACTCTCGGCGCCAAATTGGCCATATCGGTCTCAGACCAAAAGAAAGAAAAAACTCGGCGTTTTCATTTTTGGGGGACCATCATCAAAAAAAAAAAACATCATCCGACGCCAGTGCCATCTGCTTACAGCTTTGCGTGTGGCACCCCATTAAGCCCTTCAGCCGTCTACGAAACTGTAGTTTCGTAACTGGTATCGATAAAGGAATTATTATTATTTACACGTAACTATGTATGTTCGATGGAGGAAGATGTTTTAGCAATTTTGTAAATCTGAACATGATCATCGACTTTCGATGCCGACTGTACCCTTGCACCACATCTTAGTATTATAGTTTCAAAACAGCGAACACTAAGCCAGACTTGCTACCAAGGCTTCGTAAATCTCATATTTATTGCGAACTACCGTCGTAAATTGAACACTAAATGCCGGGTAAGACGTACTTGAGTTATACAACTGTCAGAATTGTAGAGTTTTCTTTGAAGGGTAAAGGGTAAAGTAAAAATTATGTGTTAAATTTGTTGGACTGAGCGCGGCAAGTAAATGCTTTTGAAGGAACCGTGGAGATGAACAAAATCAGTCAGGACAGTTTTATTACAACTGGAAGACCAGTTTTTGAACTACTTTTTAACAGACTTTAAAAATAGAGGAGGTTCTCGATTCTGCTGGTTCGGCCGAGGGTGATGTTTTTTGAATAACCTTCAAGTAATGGATTTACAGACTTACCCCCGTACTTAAGGGGGTTAATAAATACTCTTTACTGCAATCACTGAAAACTTAAAAAAATAATTAACCAAACCTAATCAATATGCTGGCAGTATTGCCACACTGAATTACAATTCTTATTGGTGGTGGTATTGGTATTAGAATGGTATGCTTAATATTATAAAAAGGAAATATTTGTTTTATTTTGTTTGTAACGAATAGATTTCAAAAATTCTTTTACCAATAGAAAGCTACATTATCTAAGAGTAACAAAGGCCACTTTTAATACCGATAATCATCATCCGAGCGTTGTTCCCGGTTGCATCTCTCTCGAGAGCCCGGGGTCCGCTTTCCTACTTTTACGTCTCCACTTCGCACGATCTTCGGCATCCCGTGTAGTGAGGCCATTTGCACGCATATCCGATCTTACAACGTCAAGCCAGCACTTCTTGGGTCTTCCCAATCTGCCGCGGCCGGGCGGGAGCGCCATAGCAAGACATTTGTTTCCCACGTAACTGGCCGGTTTCCGTAGAACGTGGCCGAACCACCGTAAGCGGCATTCTTGCAGTTTGTCTGCAATGTCTCGGACATGAAGGCCGCCCCTGATGCGGGAGTTTCTGACGCGACTTTTAATACCGATATGCCTACGTAATCGGGACTTCCGCAGATGAAACCGCAGGACCATACTGGCTAAAAATAAAGCTAGCATCAAGTTTTAAGCTCATTTGCAATGCCTAATGAACCATTGTGCAAAATTTTATATTTCCTCACTTCTAATTAAGTCACCTTTGGCTTTTAAAATTATGCATAATATCTAATCTATCTAGGGAATAATAAGCCATTAGTGCCAATAGGTCATAATAGGCCATTAGCGGTATCATCAGCAGGGTTGTCAACACAAAAAAACTTTCATTTACAAATATTTAAATTTTCAACATAAAATGTAATATTTACAACAATAAAAGAGAATCAAAGTACAGTTACGAAAATGACTCCAAACGGGTCACTTGATCAAAAAACTGTCAAATTCAATATCCCATCTCAGCCTCCTAAATATTAAAAAAATATTACAGCCATTTCCCCCGATATTAAGGTAAAATACCCGAAAAGCGAGTCGGGTCATCTCTTGCCTTTTAAGGACGACGAACGGGCGGTCGAAATAAATGATGCCAAAATCGTTTCCGTGAGCGCACGACGATCGCAAAAAACACGTGTCGCGCCAATAAATCATTCGTTGTTGCCGAGTTGAATTTACTCGATTAAACGCAAGAATCGATTGGCGATGCAACGATTATACGAATACGATTATTCGAGTAGGTAAGAACGAATACATCTGAGTCTATAGAGAGAGTTTTAAAGAATGCTGCCCGTTTTTGTTGGCGTTCAGAGTTCGTCTTTTTAAATGTCACTTTTTTAACGCACCGTTTTGTTTTAAATGCTTTTGACATTGTGTTTATTTTTAATTTATGGACGGATGTTACGAAAACTATTTCATAATTAAAGTTTTTTATTGTTTTAATAATAATTTATGGGGGCTTGTTTTGTTTCTTTTCCATTGTTAATTTAACATTATAGTATTTTGTTTTGACAGTTCTTCGTTGGAATATAAACACTCGTGTTTGATTAGTATTGGTATTTGGTATATAGACAACAGACACCATCTACTAGGTATCTATCTATAGGTACCTAGTAGTTGGTAGGTAGGTATCTATATGATTTTCTTCTTCTTATTTTTAATGTTGGTAAACTGGCGGGGATTACCAAATATGTTGTTTTCTAGTACAGACAAAATACCTCTTAAATTAATAATTAGGTAATTAATTATTAATATTAAATGATTATAGTTAATAATAAACGTAATCATTTGTAATCAATATTACAATAAAATTATTGTTGATAATATTGGAAGTGTTTACTCCTAATGCTCTAGACAAATATTGCAAAATACCTATTATAAATACGAGACAGCCCAGACAGACTTGTTCAGCAGTCTCGTGAACAAGCCAGTTGAAATTACTGGCGAAATATCGAGCTCCGTCAAAAAACAAGTTTAAACATGGTAGATACCCCGTAATGTAATAATATTTGTAGTGAAAACAACCATGTAAGTTCAATACCTATTAGTAGTTTAAAAGGGGTACCGTCCTTAACGCATAACTTTTTTTGTCCTAAACACAAAAGGCCGAAAATATAAGGCATAATTACAAAACGCATAAAATTCATAAGGTATATACTAAAAAAGCATAAACTCTTTTGGCATAATTTCAATTGGCATAACATACAGAAGGCATAAACAAATAATTCCTAATACTCACAAAGCATAACATACGAAACGCATAACATTAGAACGCATAATATTCTAAAAGCCTAACATCATTAAATAGTGACTGTGGTTGTTCCTCAATTGACAGCTCAACCTGCATCAAATACTTGGGTATTGAGATCGATGAAGGCTTGTCTTTCAATCCTCACCTAGTGTTGATGAGTAAAAGAGTACGCAAATTAGTTCATATAATGAAACTTCTGCGTAACTCAGCGGACCCCAAAACTCTCCGACTGGTTTACGTCGCTCTCTGCGAGTCTATTATATGCTACTGTATAAGGGTGTGGGGTGGAGCTGGGAAGACGGCAATGTTAGGATTGGAAAGGGCACAGAGGTCGGTTATAAAAGTAGCGTACAAGAAACCTTATTGCTATCCTACTGATCTACTGTATCGAGAAACCAAATTTCTTAGCGTGCATAAACTCTTCATCCTTCGAGTGACACTCTTCTTCCATCGAATAATCCTAAACTCTGATATCTACCATTCTTTATTGAAAAAGAGAGTGTTCACAGTACCTCAAAAACGTGTTAATACTGCTTTTGCGTGTCGTTTTCCCGTTTATATTCACACCTTCATATACAACCGTATCCTAAAGCTGTGCGATATACGTGACTCCAGAGTTAGAGCGGCCAAAGCGATGGTGCTGAGTCTTCTGTCTAATCTATCCTACCTTGAGATAGAGACCATAGTTGGGGACTTAGAATGGAACATACTTCAATTCGTTGCTAATGTCCAGAAGTCATAGTCACACACATGCTCACACACCCCACACGCACACTCCCTAACACTTACACACACACACACACACCGACACACACACGCACACATACACACACCGTCATTCTACCCTTAACTCAGGTATATTATTATTATTATTTTTTATTATTACCTTTTTCTTTTTGAATATTTTACATTACTAAATTCATGTAGTTAATATTATAGTTATTCTTTGTTGGTGGCATCTCCACAGAATCAAAATATTGTTTAATGTCTATATAAGAAACTTTGTTGTATAGACTCCCGAGATACAGGACTCGATCCTAGTTCGGGGTCTGATGGTGATCCTTCTTTTTACTTATAATTTTAATTACCTACTGATTAGAATTAGTTAAGCTAGTTTGGGAAACTACATCTATTGTAAGTAGTTACCTCAGTGTTGCCAATAAAGATTTATTTATTTATTTATTTATCAAATACTATAACCTACAAAACGCATAATATTCTAAAAGCCTAACATCAAATACCTTAACCTACAAAACGCATAACATACGAAAAGTAAGTATAACATACTAATATTCAAAACTCATTTAAATGTTCATAAAACCCATAAAGTCTCATGTGCAGCGCACAACGATGTAGACGTGACACAATACCTAATAATTAATTTACGTAGGTATTTGTGACAAATAGCGCAGCGTAAGCTGTCGTTCGTAATTCTTCACAATGAGTAACAACATTGTGGTGAACGAGTTGCTGGCGTTCCTGCAGCAGAAGCTGGACGTGATGGACGAGTTGTCTGCACTTCAGATCTGCGTCACGAACTTCAGTGAAGATGACATAGCGGCGGGCAAGCTGCTGCTGTACGAGGTGCTCAACAAGCGCGACAAAATGGTCTCTCGCCGCCGCGACGGGACGAAGAAAAGCGTACAGGACATTATAACGCTGTTCAAGGAGACAGATCCGGACGACGTGCCTACGTTTGTGGCGAGGGACTTAAACAAGCTCCCTCCCGTCACCTTTGACCACGTCGATGCCACGAGCCTTTTGAAGGACATTGTCCTTCTTAAGAAGAGCCTGAAGGAAGTACACGAGAAGCTGGATGCATCTCAAAATGCCGTTTCCGAACTACGTAAGGAACTCGATGATTTGCGCAAGATCGGAACGGTAATGAGGTCACCAGTGTCAGTGACACACGTCAACTCGCCGCGCGGAGCTGCCCTAGATAGTAGCTTCGCGTCAGCAGTTTTGTCGCCGTCGCCGTCGCCTCGTGCGCCGCTTGTAGACAGCGCGCCTCGTGCGCCGCTTGTAGACAGCGCGCCTCGCGCGTCCCGCTCCCCCGCGGCTCCTCCGCCTGCCGCCGCGCGACCTACGCTCCCCGTCCCGCTGCACGTGCCTGCAGCCCCGGTGAAACTAAGTTTCGCCAACGTCACCGCGAGCTCCACAGTCGCTTCTAAAATGAAGCCTAAAGATCAAAACCAGGATGCTGATGGTTTTATTACGGTAAATAGGAGGAAGAACCGAATAAGACCTGTCAAGAACCGCAGCGGTACAGCTTCACCAGATTCAACTCTGGGAGTTCGTGCTGCGATGCCGAACACTCCGGTGTACATCTCCCGCCTGCACTACACCGTCGGGGAGAAGAACATCGTTGAGTACGTGCGCCAGAAGTTGGGCTATACGCTGAGGGTGCATATGCTGGAGTCGCATCGGAACGTCAATTTCAAGGCGTTTGTGGTGCGAGTTCCTACATGCTACCTGCCTCGCGTCATGACCGAAGACTTCTGGCCGAACGGCGTGGTGTTCCGTCGCTTCCGCGGACAAATACCAGAAGTGTGCACTAAGACTAAGTAGTGTAGTATTAAGGAAGTGCTACTAACATAGTTTTAAGCTACTATTAATAACACATTTCTCTTTTTATAAAATATGTATGTTAGTTTATAAGGTATGTATCTATGGGCCTTAGTAGCCTGAAATAAATGATTTATTTATTATTATTTATTACTAGCTGACCCCGCAGACGTTGTCCTGCTAGTTAAATAATACGTCATCGTCATACGTCATCGCTGAGTTTGATTTTGATTTTCCAGCTTTTCTTTTTAAATTTTTCCTGAATTTTCTTTGCTATAAACCTCACGGAGCCCGAGACCTTTCCAACGAATGCAAAACCGTGGAAATCGGTTCGTGCGTTCTGGAGTTATAGCGTCAGGAAGGAAAACCCGACTTATTTTTATATAGTAGACTAGCTGACCCGGCAAACGTTGTTTTGCCTTATAAATTATAGATAATTAAATTTTTCCTGAATTTTCTTTGCTATAAACCTCACGGAGCCCGAGACCTTTCCAACGAATGCAAAACCGTGGAAATCGGTTCGTGCGTTCTGGAGTTATAGCGTCAGGAAGGAAAACCCGACTTATTTTTATATAGTAGATTAAATTTTTCCTGAATTTTCTTTGCTATAAACCTCACGGAGCCCGAGACCTTTCCAACGAATGCAAAACCGTGGAAATCGGTTCGTGCGTTCTGGAGTTATAGCGTCAGGAAGGAAAACCCGACTTATTTTTATATAGTAGATAAAGGAAAACCCTTAGCACAACAACTAATACAATTATCAAACTAAAGCTTTGCTTGAATTAAAGACTCAGGCGCAATCAAAAACATTATTTTAAACTAAATGAGGGTAACTTTTTCACAATTCACAAATAATTACAGAAATACCAGTTTGTGCTTTAGATCGATTATCAAAACATCTAACCTAACCTAAACGGTTAGTTATTATTCAGATAGGTACACAATTCCTGGTGGGTCTTCTACTTTTCGATTAAACATTTTTCGCATAATCTTCTTTTGGCATAAAGTTTTAAATATATTATAAAAACATACCTAATTACAATATACTTTTCTGGTATGGAAAATGATGAGACCGAAAGGAAATCGCTCGAATCGCTCGCGTGTGCTTATTCACAATATCTAACCTAATCTAACCTACACCTATTATTTTCCTCTTAGGTATACCAACGTTTAGGTGTAGGTAAGAAAATTGTATCTTGATAAGGCCATGAACTTCAATTAAATGTAGTTTTGCCATTAGCCCATTATGTTAAAAAATATAATGCCATTTTAAATTATGTCAATTGACTATTATGCCTAATGTAATTATGCCAAAAGATCATTATGCTAAACTATATTAAGCCATATTAAATTATGTCAATTGACTATTATGCCTAATGTAATTATGCCAAAAGATCATTATGCTAAACAATATTATGCCATATTGAATTATGCCAATTGACTATTATGCTTAATGTAATTATGCCATATAACCATAATGCTAAAAATATTATGCCATTTTAAATTATGACAACTGAATATTATGCCATATGAAATTATGCCAATTGAGTTATGCTTTATGAAATTATGACAAAAAAGTTTATGCGAAGTGTGGTGTTCCCGTTTAAAAGTAACCTACAGTTCCACAATTGTTAGTAATTTAGTCACAAACATAAACGTAGTGTTAGAGTTTTCAGGTCGCCCTAAGGTCACTAGCTTGACCTAACGACTGCTATCTGAGATAACAACCGGAACCAACTGCTTCTCTTACTTTCCGAAGCACGGAGGAGCTCGCGAAAATGGTTTTGCCATAAAAAATATCGGTCACCCTTCGCAATTATTGTCAGTGCGTTGTACAGAAAAGACTATAATTATACATTGTAGAAGAGCGGCCAACGCATGCCAGATACTAGTTTAAAAATCCTACTAATGTTTTGCAGCTGAAATTGTGCGTATACAAGTATGTCCATATGTTTGTAACTTCGTCACGCTAACTAAAACTACTTAACCGATAGCAATGAAACTAAGTACTAAAATAGCAGGAGATCCAGCTTAACATATAGGTTACTTTTAATCCCGGTATTCTTCTTGGATCGGGACTTACACGGTTGTGACTACGTGACGCAGTTAATGTGACAATAAATTACAAAGTGTTTCAAACAAATTATCTATCGAGGGCCCAATATCTTAACTAGTATTGGTAAAACAGTTTAGTAATATCGATTATTCGAATAAATTAAGATTACCATGGGCATATTCGAATGTCACCTTTGTTACCATGGTAATAAATCACATAAATCGTTGTCAATTACCATAATTACAGTTAGATATTTTATGTTAACGATAAAGTATGAACACCATATATTTTTGTGTTGACAACCCTTAAATGTTTTTTAATGAAAATCTATTGGTAAGATAAACTGACTATTTAAAATGGTTATAATTAATACGATCTTTAAATTAGTTATATTAAAATGAGTTCAGCATTGGTCAGTCGGCGGGCTTTGAGAAAAAATCAACGATTAGATAATTTGGGTTTTTAATTTCTTAAACAACGCTCAAGGCAAACTTTAGATATGGTTACGTACTTACGTTTATGATAAAACTAGCTGACCCGGCGAACTTTGTTCCGCCTTTGAGGGAAAAAAAATGAAAACAAACTATGTCCTACTCCTGGTTGTCAGGTCAGGTCATGGGGTCAGCTCCCCACCAATTTTCAGCCAAATCTATAGAGTCAAATTGAGTTGAGTTCTAATAATAAATACCAATTTAAATTTGACCGTCTTTATTAAACCGAAAATAACGAAATAATTAAATTAAATCAATCAAAACCGACACTCTGAACCCTCATCTTTAACAAAAATCGATACACCAATCGATTAAAATTTAAAAATTCACGTATCACTTCGAACGTTGACAGAAAAAAAGTACCGCTTTTTAATAACAAATCCATTCGAATAATCGAGATTCACCGGTTTGGAAACAAAAAAAACCGGCCATGTGCAAGTCGGACTCGCGCACAAAGGGTTTCGTACCACTATGAAAATTGGGTAGGAAACCCTAAAATGAACACTCGACCAACCAATCCGTCAACGCAACGCAAACGTTAACTTTATTTTACTACTGGCGCCAGTCTATTATATAACTAGCTATATAACTATATAACTAGATGGCGTTAGTGGTATAAATACATCGCGGTATCGTTGCGTTTTTATATCAAAAATCACGTTTGTTGTATGTGAGCCCCATTAAATATTTGTTCTATTTTGTTTTTAGTGTTATAAAAACTGCAGAAATACATCTTCTGTGAAGTCGTCTAGCTACAAAGGGCCATGAGATACAGCCTGGTGACAGACGGACAGACGGACGGACATAAAGCGAAATCTCAGTAATAGGGTCCCGTTTTTACCCTTTGGTTACCAATACCATCATCATCATAGGCTCGTGTCACCTACGAAAGATTTTTAACATCGTCCCAAGCGTGCGTCGGCACCTACCCTCCTAGCTCAGAAAGTCGATGCGTGAGCGGCAGTGCCTACCACATATTTGGCAGACACAAGAACCACAAGATGGAGGCGCGAGTCGAAGCGTCAATCTCAAAAAATACTACAAATTCAACCTTATCTCCATTGTGCAACGCTCATATTACTTCTTATAACTAAAAAGACGCGCGCTCATTCGCGCGAACAACGCTGTATGGTTCTCGCTCGCCACGCTCCCACTAGCGATCCTACGCGTCATCAGCCGGAAATTGCCTGCGCAGTTGTAGGTGTGTTGTTGTATTCTTGCAAATACGCGAACATTCGTACAGGTTCGCTTTAGTTGCGTAGAATTTGACGCTTCGATGCGCTTGCTCTCTGCGTTAGTATAAATTGACCCTAATAGCGCGTTTGTTTGGGTACGGGACCCTAAAAACAACGTAATTCGTAAGTACAAAAGTAATTAAACGGTTGCGAGGAAAAGACGGTCATACCCAAGATGTTTTTGGACAAAATTCATAGCATTGTGCGCTCCAAAATTGAGCCATAAATATTCTACGCGTAATTTTCGATTGTCAACCAAAATTTTGTCGGGAAGTTTTGCATATCGGACCGCTGCTGGCCTGTCACGCATTTCGGGTAGACTCGGGAAAAGTTAGTTATTTAAATACAAAGATACATATCCGTAACAACAGATTAATAAGTATGTACCTACCTAATACTTTGTCACTGTACCTGTGACTTAATTTTATACTAACTTGGTAAGTAGGTATAACTAAACCATAATAAAAGATAGCAAAAAAAAGCAAATAAAAATATTGAGTAAAACACTTAATATTGAATCTTAAAAAAATATACTTTATTTTTTTAATATTTTTTTTTACTAATACCTACATATTAGTTAAAAATATCATTTTTTTTTGATATTTTTAACTAATAACTAACTTGAGTTTTTTTTGTTTTGGTTGGGGAGTACATTTACGAATTTTCGCGTGTATAATATTAGTAGGAAGGAAAAGTAGCAAGTAGGATATTAGTTTGCCTATAATATTATAGATGCCTACCTTATTTTGATGGACAACAGCCTTATACATCGGTCTACACCGCTAATTGGTGATGAGCGTCTGTGGGACTCCCTCTGGCTTAAGGTGTTGGATGAGCAGAGTAAGCCCTTAAAACTCCACTGGTTCCTCACATGCCTTTATAATAGGGAGTGAAGTCCTAAGAGAAACCCAGCCCAGTCTAGCAAACTGTAACTAGGCTAGTCTAGATAAGTGCACTTTTTAAATCTGACTAATTCAGGGCTGCTGGCCCAACATGGACCCGTACAGCTAGGAACAGAAATGAATAGAGATCTTTAGAGGAGGCGGTAGACAAGTTGTACCCGAATAACCGTTTCAGTACGTTCATGACATTCAGTATAATCAATTATTATTTATTACTAGCTGACCCGGCAAACGTTGTTTTGCCTTATAAATTATAGATAGTAGCCGATTCTCAGACCTACTGAATACGAAAATAAAATTTCATAAAATTCATTTCATTTCGGAGGAGTACGGTAACTAACACTGTGGGAATATCGGGATGACATGGAAATTTTATATATTAGATTGTACATTTCTAGGCAAAAAAACTAAAATATGTATTAGAATGAAACAACAATAAAGGCTTTGTATTTTTATTTTATTTTAATTCAGGGCTTCAAAGTGATATAATATTTATTGGATAGGAATTGTGAGACGCAAAAAGCAACAAAATATTCAAAATTGTACATTTAGAGTAAATAGGTGTATATCTTTTTAAATTGTAAATACAAATATTTAAAATATTAAAAATTTTAATGTACCTATGTATGTGTGTATTGTGTAGTAGTATTAGTATAGATATTTAATTGTTTGGTACTGTAAGTTTTAATTATTGAATAAATGATATATGAGAATATTTATATCTATCTTCCAATCGGATACGTATCTTTTATTTAATCAATTCGTAACAACACATCTCTATTCCGAGTGCTTTTAGCGAAACTTTTTCCAAGTTTTTTTTGCTTGAAAAGGAGCGCGACGCGATTAACTACACTAAATATGCAGCCAATTTTGTACCTGCACTAAAATTTGCATAAACTGCGCTTGAGTTTATCTTTATAGCTTTTAATGCGTGAACTTATTATGTCATAATTAAGTTTTTTAAAGATCTACTGAAGTGAAACGGTGTTCTACCCAAAACAGTAGGTATTTTATATTGTACTCTAACGTAACTCCCGATCAAGCGGGACTATCGGGATAGAGAATATGTGTCATTTCAGATCTCTAGCTATCAGCATACCAAATTTTATATCAATCGGTTCGGTAGTTTTTGCCCGAAGGGGTAACAAACTTTTACAACTATCTATATACATGTAAAATTCAATATTCTAACTAATTGACTCAACTATTTGGAGAGTGTATTCATTGTGGTGTTAAGGGATTTTGGAAAATCCCGCGGGATGGAAACTTATGCGAGTAAAACCGTGAACCTCTGCTAGTATACAATATTAGTACAATAGAATTTTTACTACACTGACAGCACCGATAAATACCTACCTTTATCATTGTAAATCTTCCATCCTCCTTGCAGAAATTTTATAACGATCATTTAAATATCAGTATTTTTTTTACTTGTTTAAAAAGTAGGAATGCGGACCCCGAGCTCTCGAGAGGGATGCAACCGAGAACATCGCTCGGATGATGATGATGAATATCAGTAATTTCAAACAAGTTAAGAAGTTGCACAAAACCCTACATTCATAAATCAAATCACACTCTCATCTTACTGAGTCTGAGTCTGACCCGAAATGAAATCAGTACCGGCAAAAATCTAATTGTTAAATCATAAATCACAATTTAGAAGCAAGTATCAGTAAACTGATTCCCACGAGGCAAGACATTATTAAACATTGGAAACAGTAGTCACGACGAGTGCCTCCGGGCTTAAGCGAATCACGCCTATGCAAGTAGAGCTACGAGTTTTTAGACCTGTCTGTTTTTAATCATGAAAGGACGGAGCAGGTTGAGTCTAGGGTGAGAGGTTGTTGTTTTGTTTGTTTGTGCGCAATCAAATGTTTCAATTTATTACGTATAGTAGAGCAGATAATAAAGCTGAGTAGGTATCTACCGCCAACTAAACTAACTTAGTTTTTCATACATGTGCGTCACCGGATACTATGACGGTTAGCTTCACTTGCTTAAACAATTAGCGAGCTAACAAGTTAGCTCACCAGTTTACAGTTAACAACGAGCTTAGCTTATACCTAGGTATAAGCTAAGCTCGTTGTTATACCTAGGTATAAGCTAAGCTTGTAGGATGCTCAGCTTCAGACCCACAGAGCGTTTGATTTTTTTAATAGTGTTAACTGAAACACGGTATCAGAGACTCAGCCAACCAATGAAGTAAAATTTTCCTACATCTTAGACCCCTCGCCCACGGCGACTTTTTGTAGCGATACTAACGCGATTCTGCATCGATACAGTCGCAAACCGGTCGCTAGCTGTGTGCCCTCGCCCACGGGGCGCTCAGATTCAGTAGCGATGCAAACGCGATACCATCGCGCTTCAGTCGCGATGCAAGCGCAATTCAGTCCCCACCCTCCGTTTTTTCCCCGATGTCGTCCGACACGATCGATTTAGTCGCGCTGCAGTAGCGCGTTGGTAGTGCGTTAGCATCGCTACTGTAGCGCGTTACAAATGCGACTACCACGCGTTAGTCAAAGAAGCGCGCTACAAAAAGCCGCCATGGGCGAGCGCCCTTAGATCACATCCTACTTAGAAAAGGAAAACGATAGACCAGACCCTTAGTGACTGCATTTGTTTTCCTATTGGAATGGGCCCTGTAACTTGGTTCTAAA
This sequence comes from Idaea biselata, assembly GCA_958496205.1. Classification (NCBI taxonomy): domain Eukaryota; kingdom Metazoa; phylum Arthropoda; class Insecta; order Lepidoptera; family Geometridae; genus Idaea; species Idaea biselata. The sequence continues at coordinate 1,062,501 of OY292399.1, forward strand.
ACCAAGTTAGATGGTTCGAACCTGAACATGTTACATTTAAGTAGACCATAATATCATCCTCGCCATCAGGTGAGATAGTGGTCAAAAACTCATCTATCGGGTATAAGAAAAAAAGGTTGGGTAAGTATGAGCTCCTTTATCACTTTTATTATCATGCCAACTCTATTCTATTCTAAACTCTTAGATAGTAATTGATGCCCAGATTGAGATATTTCATAGATTTTCACGTCGATTCTATTAATCTGCGATATAGTTTTGCTACTGTATGATTTATTTTATATCATCATTTGTAATTACTCAGATCTTTTCTAGTTAAATTTGAGATAAGTCTTAAAAAAATGAAAGTTTATTATTACGGCTGGTATCTTTATCTTTTGATGGGAAATTGTCTTGCAGTCCCGGTGAATTGGTTTCGATTCGGTGCAATACATAAGATAGAGAAATACATAGGTAGTATAGTCCTTTTAAATTAAACAGAAGTTTTGTACCTATAGAGCCAAACTTACAACTCTGCACGCCCCGAATCCAAGTGCACAGCACTTCGCAGCACTTTCGAGCACGAAACAGCCAAGCGACATATTTTGGCTAAGATGTTGAGAGTTTGTGATTGTGAAGGAAGGTGCTTGTAGAATCCTAGCCGACCGCGCACCAATGTCTTATTAGGTAGAAGAAAACATTGTCAGAAACCCATGGCATTTTTTGGTCCAAAAGTACTGACCAGTTTTTCCTCTACTCACCTAATCTGGGAATCTTTATGTGGTGTTTTGATAAAACAAAACACGATCCATAAATGATAATATACATTTTAAGTTGGATTTTAGATTTAACTTTTTATTTAATAAACATTTACTACTTTTATCTGCGCTGGCTAATTCTCTCAAGACCGGTAGTTTTTATGTACTTACCTATTTTATTTTTATCTATGTAGCTATATTGGTCATGTAAAATAACACCTTTTTTCAAGACGTTTTACGACTGCCAATGTAAAAGTAGTAGCTTGCATTTTAAACAGGTGTCGTTATTATTATAGTAATAAATTATCAGTTTTATCGACTTCGAACGTAAGATTCAACTTTTAGATACTAAATTTAAACTTAATTTAATGTTATGAAGACGTACAAGACGTATCGTTCTTTTGAATGTTTGTAATAAAGTTTTAGGAAGATATTTGTCCATTTTTGAAGTTTGCAATGGGATTAGATTTTAATTTACATCTAGCATGCATGCAACATAATTATGAATTTTAGATTTACATTTTGTAACCTTCGAGACCAATGAACTTTTTATTTTATTTATTAACCTATTTGTCTCCAGATTTCAAATGAAGTACGTCTACCCGGCAACGCTACCCGGCTGTTAGTACATTTGTTCTACGGCGACAAACTTTAGTATAATAAACAATTTAGATGACACGCATTTTCTCTGTCTTTAACGATATCTGAGTATACTTAGAGTAAAATGCAATACTAATTATTTTATTTTTGTCTATTCTGTCTATAGTACTAGTGCTAGTCGGGTCCAGTATAAAATTGTTGATAAAAATACTACAAAGCTTTATCATTTCAGCTGTAAGAAGTCCACTGCTGGACATAAGCCTCCCTCATAGATCTCCAGATGCTTCGGTTATAAGCGGCCTGCATCCACCGTGAACCCGCGGCCTTAACCAAGTCGTCCGTCCATTTCGTTGGTGGCCGTCCAACGCTGCGCTTTCCGATCCGCGGTCTCCATTCGAGAACTTTTCGGCCCCAACGACCATCTGCAAAGCTTATAGATCTATAATTCAACTTTATCTATCAAAATCGCTTTAATTTATAACCGTTACCTGTCCACTAATAAGCGAAAAAGCTAATACCATACTCAGCAACAAAATAAAAAGAAGTTTTCTATCTACTAACAATGTTAATGCGAAAGTGTGTTGGTGTGATTGTCTTAATACGAAAAAAAACTTACTTTGGGAAATACAATACTTTAGAATAAAATTAAATAAAATAATATAAATAAGTAGATTATTTTGGTACCCTACCATCCGGCTTTCCGTGTAGCCCCGGCATAGAATAAGGTTCACGTATCTCTTTTCTTTGGGTGTCGTAAAATGCGACTTAAGGATTTGAGGGAGTCTAGCAAACCTTAAGTTCTCCCCGCGCAATGGCGAATAAACTGCGGTCTCTAGGAGAGTAGGCGGGCCGGTCCTAAAAATATTGCCAAATCTATTTGATATTAAATAATGACTTACCTACTGAGCCGACCCCAAATATTTAAACAACTAGCTGCGTCCCGCGGTTTCACCCGCGTAAAAGTAGTATGTTACTCAGGGTGAATGTAGCTTTTTAAGGGTGGAAGAATTTTAAAAATCGGTCCTTTAGTTTTTGAATTTATTCAGTACAAACATACGACAAACACAAAAATACAAATCTTTCCTCTTCATAATATTAGGGTAAATTTGAACATCGTTCAGATGAGAAGGATAAATAGGAATATACAGCAGAAAAAGATACTAAACTTTGTTTATCTATTCGAGTAGGTATTTTTTATGCTCAAGGCATTCTCCCAGAAATATTTTACAAGGAGAAATACATGATCAAAAAAAACTCAGGCAGGCGAGGGGCACAGGTTCGAATCCTGTCACGAGAGGATTTTTCATAATACATTTAGGTACAGATTACGAGTACGATTATTAAAATATAATAAAGACAGATATTATAGATAGATAGATATAGATATTATTATTAGATATTGTTTGTTGTGCAAATAAAGCGTTAATCTATCTATCTATCTAAAGACACAGGGTCTCAAAATAATTAAGTACCTATAGGAAATTTGAAATACAATCCAACATAACCACGTAACCTAAACTCACTCAAAACCTGAGGCACAAGCTAGTCCAACACAAAATTAAATTAGAAGCCAATACCATCTGGGAATGGCGTGTTTAAAGGCAATTCAAACTCCGTAGGTAGATAGGTGCCTACATAAATAGCCGCTCAGTTTACACCTTACTGAATATATGTGGGAACTAGTTATACTTTCACTGCAAACCTCTGTTGTATCGATAAATTAATGATAAACTAAACCGTGTGTAATATTCTTCTTAATTGTCTTTGACCTTTGACGATTATTTAATAAGTTAAAACCTGATTTTGATGAAAATAGTAGGCCTATTGCATTGATTTTAGAAGAAATGTCAAGCTACTATTTCTCCATGCAAACGTAGTCGACTGTTTCCTCCCTGGATAAAGACATTAGGGCAAATATGCCATTATGCCTCCATTGACAATGCCCGAACGTTTTGTATTTTTTTTTTCATTTTGAAATTGGAAGGGAAATGAAAATCAGAAAAATTTAATAATGAAAAAAACAAAACGTAGTTGTATGATCATAGCTGATACTTATGATGATACATTGCGCGGGTACTTATGGCATAAACATATTTTTTTCTAATATCTTTATCCAGGGAGGAAACAGTCGACTACGTTTGTAAAGGACATCCCTCAATCCCCATACATTAGTTTCCCTTTGTCTTATACGAACAAGGGGTTGCTTTCTGAGTGCTAAACAATACACTAAATCGATCTACGGCATATTCAAATTACGGACACTTTATATTTAGTCATAAAAATGAAAGATAAATCGAATTTTGAGGTTATAATTTGTCAAAATACAGGCTTCTTAGTGTTGACTTTGACGTTGACATTGACCGTGTTTTGAATTGACGAGTCCTGTTTGAATATTGGATAGATTAATTCGCGACTAATATTACATTATTTGCCAAGACCATACGGCCTATTTAGCTTAGTATATTCGGAATGTATTACAAGTATAGGTATGTACGTAAGTAATTATTGATTAGATACAATGAGTTTAATCACGTTATAGTTGTTTTTGTTCCCGCCAAATCTTATTCCCAAGAAAGTAGATCAGCTGTTAAGTTGTCCTATACTCTGTGGAAAAATGGCGTCAAATATTATTGTGAAATGTAGTAAAATATATCCTATTTGTTCTCAGATTTCTAAAGTGTCTATTACATTATAGTATTTTATCCATTTATGAAAAATTATGAGGCATACCTTGATCAAGGTTTCGAACGTATAAGACTAAGGGATCTTTTGAGGGATGTCATTTGTATGGAGAAATGAGCAGGTATCCTTTCCCCTTATAGGTATTCTTTAACTCTACGAACGTATGAACGAAAGAAAGAAAATCTGTCATCCGTTCTTCAAAACCAGAAAGACAGATGGATGACAGATTTTCATCTTTAATTAGGTATTGTTCGTAGAATTGAAAGTAGAGGCCCAGATCAGGTTCTTTGTATTCGACATTTTTATTCAGGAATATGTGTCAAAACATAGTCTCCAATGAAAAACCGAAATATAGCCGAATACCTTTGTTATTATTACGAGTACCTATTACCTTATAATCTTTGTCGAACCGAATAATTAAAAAAAAAGAAATGTCATAACACGCCAGCCGAACCTGTAAGAGCAAAAAACGTTTTGCCTCAGTCTTCGGGTGAACAAAAAAAAACTGATTCGAATATAAGTATAATTTCCTGTAGCGGGTTCGATTCCGATCGCGTTACATATCTTACGCCTTACACGGTTTACCTGTATTTGGAGAGGCTTGATTTATAGCACGTGATTGATCTACATGCAGGGATATCGCTCGGTTGCAGGGTTGTTACATTTATCTCTTGTTATTAAACCCCGTTATTAAAAGGATGAATAATTCACAGATTTTCCAGCCAACCTCACGATGGTGTCGTAAGGTTGGCTGAAATAAATCGCTTTTAGCGATAAGGTCGATTTGAGCAACATTATTGATGAAGAAAATCTATAGGCGATATAAATCTATAATCTTTATATTTATAAATCTAAAAATTCGCGTGGCGACTGGCGATACAGCCCATGGCGACGCCTGTATAAGTAGGTATACATATCTCATAGGATGGAATATAATATTTTTATATGAGCTTTTTGTGTTTCTTTACTTAATGTATTGACATTTTGTATTTTGTAATAAATAACTTTTACGTATTTTATTTTTACCTGATTGTATTTTTTTGTTGTGGGTGAAAGTTATATCTTTTACTAAAATATTTTTATCCCAATACGAATGAAAAATGTATATAATAAAAAATCTGGGTACATTAAATTTCGCATTTCTTGACATTTTGTAAAAGCACTGTAAAATAATTTATAAAGTTAACAAAAACCTGCAACATTGTTGTAAACATAAATACCTACATATTTTTATTATGTATGTGTTAATATTTTAATACGAAAAAAAAACATAATTACTCAAATAAAAATAAATAAAATCCATCGACAAACAAACTGGTCCGCAAGGTTAGTAAAATCATAAAAAATAAGTTATTATCCTATATATTTGAACTTATAAAGAGAACATAATTATCTTGAGTAATTGTTAGCGACTTGTAACAGAAGCAGTAACCTTTATTTCTTTTGTTAGTCTAAATGAAGACGGTCTTTATAGCCGTTTAAATTTATCTCTGAGGTCGATATTGCAGATTTATTTGACAAGCAACTTTATTGATTTCAAAATTGCTGTTTATTGAAATTGTTTCCTTGTGTTTGTGTTTCATTTTGTTAATTATTCAATTATGTTTAGCTCGTCGGACTACTTCGGCTTCTCACGGGTGGCCTTTTTGAACTAATGGAAACGTTTGTGTGTCTCACTGACCTCCGTAGTACCAGTCGCTGGACAGGTCATATAGAACTTAATTTTGTGCCCAAAACACTTTTGGCCACTTTTTGCCATTTTGGGCACAAAATTACGTCGTATATAATTATATATTATATATAATTATATATATTATAATTATATATATTATAATTATATATAATTATATCACAACATGACGCAGATCAAATGATCTGCGTCATGTTGCGCTGTTGTCGCGCATTTTCTATTGAAAGTGATGGTGACCGTCCACGGAACTATAAGTTAAAAGGACGGCCACCATCGCTTTCAATATAAAACGCGCGACAATCAAATCGGCACAAAGATCTAATGTCATTTTGTATGGTATACCAGCGTGCTTGTTGCGTTTCATTTCAGTGGTGTGTCTCGACATTTTGACAGAGTTAATCTAAGGATATACGATGAAACTGACATTTGCACAAATGCGTTAAACAGTAGAAATTACACTTTAATATAATTAACAATTGTATTCACAAACGACCCTCTGTCGAGCTTAATACTTAGTCTTGCTCTTCGCAGTACCTTACACGGTCAGTACTTAAATGGGCCACCGCTCAAGTGTGGAATTTTATGATTACGATGAAAAAAAATTACGATGATTTTAAACAACCTGCACCTTAAGTTTCGATAAGTTTACGTAGAGATAAACTTTATGTAGCGTTTGTAAGTAAGATTTTGCCTCAATCAACTGCCATTAAATGCGTAAAGAGTTATGATTGATTTGTAAGTAAGAGGGTTAGTTTTCGGTTTAAAGAGTAAAGTGTAACAAGCCAAATGTTAAAGTATTCTTGTTTTTCACTATCACCACTAATACGCTGTCCGGATAAGGTGGCACGGTTTGCATTTATGTCATGCTCTGACCATAATATTGAGCTGCTGGTATAATTGTAACATGTATGTAACTAGACTCGATAGCGATATAGATTAGATAAATTAGTCTGAATGTTTGTTGGAGAGGCAATTTGAAAGTATTTATTAGTTAAGTAGCCGGCTGTGAAGTTTGAATTTTCCACACAAATAATATCAAAATTATAAATTCAGATTAGATAAATTAATCTGTTTGTTTGTTGACGAGGCAATTTGAAAGTATTTATTAGTTAAGCCGGCTGTGAAGTTTAAATTTTCCAAGTAATGTAATGTAATGTAATATCAGAAATAATTAAATATGTCATCGTACTGTTTTATGTTATTGTGGGTTATTTATTATAGCTTTATTAAAAAATACATTTTAGCAAAAAAGACACGACATAAAAGAAAACACAGAACAAAATGAAAGAAAAACATCAACAAAATAAAAATCAGTTTTCGGTTCAAAGAGTAAATTGTAACAAGCCAAATGTTACAGTATTCTTGTTTTTCACTATCACTACTAATACGCCGTCCAGATAAGGTGGCACGGTTTGCATTTATGTCATGCTCTGACCATAATATTGAGCTACTGGTATAATTGTAACATGTATGTAACTGGAGTCGATAGCGATATAGATTAGATAAATTAGTCTGAATGTTTTTTGGCGAGGCAATTTGAAAGTATTTATTAGTTAAGAACACGGCTGTGGTGTGGTGAAGTTTGAATTTTACACACAAATAATATCAAAATTATAAATTCAGATTAGATAAATTAATCTGTATGTTTGTTGACGAGGCAATTTGAAAGTATTTATTAGTTAAGCCGGCTGTGAAGTTTAAATTTTCCAAGTAATGTAATGTAATGTAATATCAGAAATAATAAAATATGTCATCGTACTGTTTTATGTTATTGTGGGTTACCTATATATTTTGGCTTTATTGTATGTCAAGAATAAAAAATACATTTTTGGCATAAAACACATGACACAAAAGAAGAAAAAAACACACAACAAAATAAAAGAAAAACCTTACCAAAACACGTATTAAAGTATAGGTGAAGTCAAGTTTGTTTCGTCAAGTTTCGTAATATGCGTATGATGTTTTAAAATTATAACCTAAAATAAAAATAAGTTTGAAAGAAAAATCCGACTTTTTGGTTCGTTTCAGGAACAATGATAATTATAAATGTCGTAGTCTATTTAGCTTAGGTTAAAAAATGACAAAATAAATCTTAAATGTTAATATTTTTGTATGTCCATTATGTTATTATTGCGTTTGCACTTAGAAAATTTTGGCAGAAGCGAACTTCCGTCATGTCTCCGCTCGCCGGCTTCTTAACACATAATTATCGTCTAATATTTTTTAATATCTACTGTAATTAATCATTTATCAATTGAATTGTTTTTTTTTCATTTACATAACATTTTTGTCTAAAGAACGTTTCGGACAGAAACACCCTTACTTACTAACCTTGTTTTTTTTAAGTAAGTTCTTATACTACACCTAGACAGCTTTAAGTATTGATTCACCCGTCACCTTAAAACGAAATAAGCCGATATTTCAAGCACGTGCAACCATTTAACGTTTCCTATAATTTTTTACACCGTTCTACTTAAGGCTGCCGTTTTTGCTAGCCCATATAAGGAAGAGTTAGGGCGTAGGTATGACATACTAATCCGTCACATGTTTGTCGCATACCGATCTAATATTATTGGAATTTATTGAAGTTTGTTTTATTTAAGCGAAATGTGGCGAAATGGGATTGGGACAGTTTTGTCAAAGCAGATTTTGTGAAACAATTTTTTTATGTTAAGTGTGTTTAAGATGATTCCCTGCCCCCTGACAATGGAATAAATGTGCGGGCTAACAAAAAAAAGTGTGTCAAAAGTCCTATGGGGCTATTCTCCAAGTAAAAACGCGAGTTATTCGTATTTGTTTTCGTTTTCCTTTCACCACCGTTTTTACCACAAAACTTGGTAATATTTGTGTGACGTCATTAACTTGCAGAATAGCGAGTTAACTTCACAGATTTAGGGCGCTCGCCCACGGCGACTTTTTGTAGCGATGCAGTCGCGCGTTTAGCATACGCGCGATTAAGCGTGGTAGCCGCATTTGTAACGCGCTACAGTAGCGATGCTAACGCACTACCAATGCGGTACTGCAGCGCGACTGAATCGATCGTGTCGGACGACATCGGGGAAAAAATGGAGGGAGGGGACTGAATTGCGCTTGCATCGCGGCTGAAGCGCGATGGTATCGCGTTTGCATCGCTACTGAATCTGAGCGCCCCGTGGGCGAGGGCACACGGCTAGCGACCGCTTTGCGACTGTATCGATGCAGAATCGCGTTAGTATCGCTACAAAAAGTTTTAGAAAAGTTGACTGGAACTTCACAGATTTCTACATCGGATCTATTTTGTTTTTTCTTAGAGAATAGCCCCGCTGGTCTAATGTCAAGTCGGTCCCCGACTTTCATTCCGATGGTCGTGGAGTCGAATCCTGGCCGACTCCGCATCAATGTCTTTTCTTTCAGATAAAAATATGTGCGTTAGTAACATCACAATTACATAGTGAGGAAACCTACGTGTCCTAGGACATAACACAGGAGTCCCTCGTCATGGCAAAACCCTCACAGAGGAAGCCCTTGGTTTAGTTTTTGAGGGTTTCGTAATAGCCCTAAATTAGGTCCAGTTTTTCCAGCGAGCGCCAGAGTCAAGTTTTAACCCTAGATCAATACAATAATGTCAAATAAATCGTCTTAGATATTTATTTAAATCCATATTTAGACGCAAGAGAGCCCAAATCCGTTAAAATAGATATACTTACCTATCACCAAATTATTTATAGTAAAATAATTCAGAGTAAGTATGTTTATACATTATGACCCCCATGTTAAGTGTAAACGCTACCAGTCTTCATCTTAACCTTACTTGACACTAAAACATTATTCAAATAAAACTTAACTTTTAACTTTTTATAACATTATTTTCAATACTAAAAACACCGTAAAGTCACCGAAATTATCCCACCGATGGCACATATTTAACCCGTTGACTTTTATTCGTGACCACACCTGTCACTGAATTTAATTTGGCAATGAGACTGTGAGATGTAATTTTGAGTGTTTTAGAGGTAACATTAGATTTGGCAACTTTAAGATAGGAATATACTTTTTTAATTTCACACGACTTAAGGGGAAAGGATTCTTACTCTTGCTCCATACAAACGTAGTCGACTGTTTTTAGCAAAAGCAAATATATTTATGCCAAAAAACCTTCATCTGCGTATCGCAATCGTAGAATTAGAAATATTTTAAAGAAACAATACTTCTGCAAAAACACAACGCACGATAGACGCAGGGCTGGATTCGAACCCGCATCTTACTCAATCCGGGAGACTTGACCAATTAGCCTACCGGCGTCGGTGACTCATACGCTGTATTTTCGCAAGTGTTGCTTCATCTATTACAACTTAGGCATGTTTTGCGGCACCCCGATGGTATTGAATTACACCAATGTTCGCATCCTAGTTTATTAAATTAATGAGATGTAAATGAGATGAGATAATTTTTGGAAGATGCGGGTTCGAATCCAGCCCTGCGTCTATCGTGCGTTGTGTTTTTGCAGAAGTATTGTTTATTTAAATATTTCTCTGAAAGCTCAGTGCAGGCCTAAGCACTTAAAATAGAATATTAATCATAGGATTTCTTCCTTTTCTACTTTAAAACAAACAAATCATAGGGACATGGTCAATATGGTCATGGCAGATATATGTAGGTTTATGGGCATAAACATATTTTACTCTAATTGCATGGAGAAAGCATAGGTCTTTCTCTTTTCTATACTTAGGTACCTACCTACAAACCTCTGATCACTATTTACTTATTATTATTTTTTGAAGTTATTACTTCAAACTAAAATTATTTTAATTTAAACATTATGTTCTCACTATGACCTTATTTTTAACTCTCCGCAACGATATCGAGGAGGCGTTTTTGATTGTCAAAATGGATTCGGGGTTTCACGTTTCTTGTATATTATTTGCATTTATTTTATTAGATTTTAGTGAATTAAATTGTGTGTGTTAATAGGTAGGTGTGTCTTTTGATGTGGCTTCGGACGTAGAGAGTAAAGTAGAACGCCCGCCCCAAAAACTATAAATAATTTTTAACTAGGTATTTTGGATAAAGTTAAATACTTTTTAATGAGAGCATTATTATTTTTGTACAACCATTTTAAATTCACTAAAATTTGAAATCAGCCCCTCCCATCTGAGTGATGTTCCTAGTTGCTTCCTTCTCGGGAGCCAGGGGTCTAAATCTCCAAATTATCTAGGGTCGACACAGTAGAAAGTTCACACCTACTACAAATATATTTAGTAATGTTTTATGGCCGGCTGTCTGCTTGCTTGATACCAACCCCCCTTGGGACCAAGTAGCTTACCAGCCCGCGGTTAAAACAGGTTCGCTAGTCTCCCCCAGATCCCTTAATATGCCTAATAGGACACCAACGGAAAGAGATGGAGTAGCTCTGTATCTCTCAACTTCTAGAATTTAGTAGGTACCTGTAGATTTTTACATACACAAAAAAGGTTTAATGCAATATTCCTCGACCCGACGCCCTTCTGGCAACATTTAAATAATTTTAAATAATCCGACTTTCGTTCTGTAATCCCAATTGTTCGCTTTAAATTTTACTGGCAATAAAATATACTCATTCAAAAATACTATACCAAAGGTCTACTTTCAAAAGTTATGACCGTATGTATAGAGATTTCGCTGCGCTCCTTGCGTTTATCCTAGCTCTTCATTGATCTCAATCCTAAAGTAGATATGACATCAAAGGGGCTATTCACGTGGTAAAGTTATACAAAATCTCATCTCACCATCATCATAAATAAATAAATAAAATAATGCACGACGTTACACACAGCGCAACCTAGCCCCAAACTAAGCACTCGGCTTGTACTATGGGTACTAGACAACGGATACACTACATATTATACTTTTTTTTTTTTTTTTTTGTAAATACATACATATGATACATAGAAAACACTGAATATTCCATGTCTTCGGACCGTGGTGAGTCCTAGGACATGTTGGTTTCCTCACGATGTTTTCCTTCACCGTAAGAGCGATGTTATTAGCGCACATACTTTTTTCTTAAAGAAAAAGACATTGGTGCGCGGTCGGATTCGAACCCACGACTCTCGGAATGCAAGCCGGGGTATCTACCACTAGACCAACACCGCTCTCGATGATTAACGTAAATCGTGGAAGTTTAATAAGTGTATAACCCTTCCTTTTGGCATCGCCATAGTCCCGTAAAAAACAGGTACTATAGAGTGTAGTGTAGGTATTGCAAATCATCTATAAATCCGGCCCTAAAGTTCGTCCCAGTAACATGTAAATTCGAACAACGCATCCGAAATCCGAGCCACCGTATATCATTCATGTTTAATCTGACAATTAACAACAAAACATCAATAATAATTATTATTTACTACAAGTTCATTGCGGGATTATTGTCGGCGATGTGTCAATGTGGATTATTGTGCAGTGTAGGTGCACTATAGTTCTCGCACTAACACTTTGAATGGAGACGTTTGTGTTTTTCGCACAAAATACTGAACTTTAAAATACGTTACTTAAAATTTGTATAGTCTATAATTGAAAAGCTTCTAAATTTAAAATTAGTATGGGATTTTTTGAGTTTAGGAGCGTATATTCCCAAAGGCCACCGTGGCCGGTGGCTATTGGGAATACCACCATCTGAAAATTCGTCCAGACCACCGAATTTTCAGATGGTGGTCTATTCTAATACCTTACTCGACATTGCCACTAGATATTAAGTAAGTAAAACAAATGGCAAAGACCATCGAAACTGTAAGAAAAGACGATCGGAGTAGTGCTTAATTATTATAGTAGTAGACTACGATTTGACACATCATCTTAAAGAATAAATGTCAAATGCTAACGATCAAAATGCCAGATCGTATATACCTAGTCCAAAAACCGAAGTTTAGTTTCTAGCTATACCTACTCGCCACTCGCTTCTTGTGGACTGTCAAACTGGCGCCTTAGGCATAAATTATATTAGACCGGGCCGTGTCCTTGCCGGGCGGGGACAGGCTACTTTTATATGAAGACAGCTTTTGTTTTACATGGTGTCCGTGCCGCGTCCGTGCTGTCTTCATACAAAAGTAAAGCCGGTCTCCGTACCGGCCTGGACATGGCCCGGTCTAGTATAATTATTGATACTTTATTGCGTGAAACCGCGGGTTGGAGCAAGTAGTATATATTTTATCACCTATAATATGGCAATTTATTAATTTTAAATGTCACTGTTGTTAAGGACGCCGACAGAGTTTTGGATGACATTGCGACAATGGCAATGAAAATGCTTGTATATTAATTTCTTCTTAATTATTCAATTTCATTTAGTCTTTATCTTCTAGAGAAGCGTGCTACATCTCAATTGTCTAAACACGCATCAATTTAGTATCAACATTCAAAATCATTTTTTAGTTATATATCTTAAAAGGAATAAAGAAAGAAAATTCCTTTATTCAGACAGGCATACAGCTCACATAGTACATAAACACATTAGTAATAGGCACAACTTATAGCAATAAAAAGCCAAACATAAAACAAAAAAAAAATTGAAAAGAAAAGAACAAGATAACACTTGCTCTTATCGCACATTTGCAAATTACAGACGTCCCCAACTGACGCAAAACAATTTTTATAATACATTACTACAACTAGCAGAATCCCGCGGTTTCACCCGCATAAGTCCCACGGGATTTTCCTTAAAACTTATTCTTAGTTGATACCTAAATACTACAAAGAGAGTCATAAAATTTGGACACACTGTCCAATTTTCATTACTCTAGGATTAGCGGTTTGGGCTCTGCGTTGATAATATTATACTTAGGTCAGTCAGGACTTTGAATTTTATAATGGATAATGGTTAAATACTTCCGAAAAGCGATGTTTCCGGTTGCATCTTTGGACCTTCAGTCACGAGAAGCTAACACTAATATTTGTTCAGTTTAGGAGCGTATATTCCCAACGGCCACCGGCTACTTGGCCACGGTGGCCGTTGAGAACTTATTAAAATAATCTATCCCCGTCCATTTGTTCCCACCAGCTAACGAATATGCAAAAATTCTCAAGAGGTTCTACCAGAAATATAAAGGAAAATACTACTAAAAATGATAACCTCAATCTAGATTTCTCTCCAAGTAAAATAACGTTGAAAGCGAACACAAAAGGTAGCGGGAGCGATATTTCCTCGTATATTTAGTTGTGAGGACACTGGTGAACGCTGTCTTACGTATGATTTGTAACGCTCCCGTCTCGGTACGTGACCAAAGGATGTGGCTACGATACGGTCAGGAGCAGAGCGATTTATTAAAACAGACGGACAGACAGACATGACGAATTTTTAGGGGTTCCGATTTTTTCCATTTAACTACGAAACATTAAAAATAAGGTTTGTTTTTCGGTCAAATGTGGAATTTAAATTTATTTACCTAAATATCTACTGTGTGGCACGAACATAAATTGCTCTAATGTCATTATCCAGGGGGAAAACAGTCGACTAGGTTTGTATTGAGAACTAATAAGTATATTTTACGGGTTCTTTACGTAATGAAGGTTGCGGGTTCGATTCCCGCCGGGTGCAAGTATTTATGCTTAAAAAATAAATATTTGTGTCTGGTCTGGGTGTCCCTCTATGTACCTATAATATGTATGTATTTACAAAAGAAAAATAAATATAAGTATTATGTAGTTTGTTTTATTTTTTAAAGTGTTTTCTACACTTGGATAACTTGGAAAGCGCATCACACAAAATGTCAGTGTTGCGGGTTCAAGTCCGGTCGGGTGCTTAGTTTTGGAAACATTTCTTCAAATAAAATAGTAGTTGTTAATAACTTTAAAATAGCATACCGCTCCGCTCATCACCACACCGCTTCACCATGTCACCAAGTCTGCAGGTCGAGTACGTGCGCCCGACGGTCGTCGATTCGATTCTTGCGCGGGCGCAGGTGTGTCACAAATATTACCGCGTTTCTCAGACTCGGATTACAATCTTATTTTAGAGGCTTCTACAAAAAAATGTAACTTTTATCTCTACAGAGATGACAGTAAGACAATCTATACATATATATGTCAGCCAGGACTTTGGATGTTATATAACATTCAAAGTCCTGGCTGACTGACTCAACTATATATCATCAACGCAGAGCCCAAACCTCTGGTCCTAGGGACATGAAATTTGGAGAGTGTGGTTTGGTGTGTAAGGATCCATTAAAGATGGGTTTTAGGAAATCCCGCGGGATCGGGACTTACGCGGGTGAAACCGCGGGACTCTGCTAGTATACATATAAAATTTAAAGTTCTGACGACATAGAAAATTCAAATTGATTTGTCTATGAGAGAGAGACATGAAATTTGGAAGGCGTGTTCTCTGTGAAGTGTTTGTTGGTATATCCACAAAGGTGAAACCGTGGAACTAAACTAGTTTTCATTCACAAATGGAGCACGCTTCATATAAATAGTTATGATTTTAAAGTGAGACTTTGACAACTATAACTTTACTAACTAACTAACTAACAGTTGGCGAGTAAAGATGCAAACTAAGATGCAGCACGCTAGCTTACCTAAAAACGTTAAAGACTCGTCATTTCGCAGTTCAATGAGTTTAGACCATATTTCCATAATGGATTCACCGACCTACGTTGTATCTAAACAAAAATTAATTAGTGTGGGTGTTAGATTTTATTGTCGTTACGGAATTTCTTGATTCAGTCGCCGCGCTCAAAGCCCGCGATAAAAGCTATACAATAGCCTAACGAGTCTTCTGACAATCTGAGTTATTTAAAATTCTCTGATTTGCTGATTCGTTAAAAGCACGAAATCTGTTCAAATTCTTATTTTATTCTTTTACAACTCGAACGAATACTTTTTGCCCACTCTCTAGAATAAAAGTTTAATATTTTTTGGGTTGCTACCATGTTTGTTATATTTGCGTCGGATTTAGCAGTAAACAAATGACTAATAGGAAAGTTTTTCATATACATTTTGATAGACATCTCTGTATCTAACTTTGTAGTAGGTTTTACAAAGAACGTAAATCGTGAGATCGTAGTCTGTAAATATTTTGTATATCACAGTATCATGAGCCAGGCGAATAGTCTGCCTTGTGACAGACAGACAGACGGACATAGCAACCCGTTCCATACTCCTACGCATATATGTTATAGCGTCCCAAGCTGTGACCAACAAGGGTATAAAGAGATGGGTCCGCTGTTCCGTCCGACCACCCCGGAGGGCAACCGTGCGGGATCAGTTATAGACAGATCGTGTCCCCAAACGCTAGATTCGGTTCTCTTAAGGGAGAGCTACCCCGTACCCAAAACGGCACTACCAGATTGTCCAGACTGGTACCGGAGCAATGAAGCCGCTCACCACTCGTTCCTCGGAAGAGGAGCTAACGACAACCTCGCTGGGGCCGGTGGAGAGGCCACCTACCACATCTCCATGTGTGGTACCGGAGCTGTTAAAGGCACGCTCACTTCCCGGCATGAATCCACATGCCTACCTAGAGCCTATAATTCCTGGTAAGGACCGGTCATCCCTAGCGTATAGAGACCTACGCTTTCTGGCACAGCGCAGCCGGAGATGCGGCACCCCGAGAGGCACCACTAAGGCTACTCCTGAGCCTCGCGCACTCGTCGAAACGACGTGCAAAGCGCTCGCCGCGTATGAGGACGACCCCCGGTGACAAGCATACCAGAGTTGACAAACGTGCCGACAGACAGACGGACAGTGGAGTCTTAGTAAATAGGGCCCATTTTTTCGCTATGGATTCTAAACTGTACAAAGTAGTATAGATACTAAGATTTATAAATCGCAACTCAACCTTTTCTTACATCGAACATAAACCCTATTAGCAAAACCGACTTCAATAGGTAAAAACATGCCCTTCATTTGACATACCGTCTCATTAATTAGGGCCGTGCCGACAGACGGGCTAGTTGAAAAGAAATCGAATCGATTTGCAGTTGTATGTAACTGACTTCAAAAAAAGGAGGAGGTTGTCAATTTGTCGCGTAATTTTTAGGTATGTTTACTAATTTTTCAAGGACCCCTTGATTGAGATCCTTCTTTTTAAGGGTAGGTACCTCCTACGTGTAAAATGGGGGATGAATATTTGTTCGAATATTCTTAGAGCTCCGAGTTGACCCCATAAAAAATTGGTGATGATCTGACGAGAATCTTCGGAGTAATGAACGGGATTGGTTATCAAAATGCTGTATTTTTTTCACTTTTGGTTAAGAGTATTTTTAGTGACATCAGAAGTGATTAAAAGTGATGAATTAAAAAAAATACTAAAAACAGTTTAAAAAACGTATGTTTTTTTGTTGTTGAAGTCGGACAGCAGTAAATGCACTACAAGTGATGAAATAAAAAAAACTTTTAAAATAGGTAAAAAAAGATGTATTTTTCACTGTTGTTGAAGTCGGATTTTTTAGGTCATGTGTTTTAAATGCACTTTATGCTGTCACTAGATCCACAAATCTAAATTAAGTAAAAAAAAACATTTTTTTTTAAGTTTTTGAAGTCGGTTTTCAATGTTTTTTCTTCGATAGGCTTCCTTCACGGTAATTAAATGGGTATAGGTCGATAGAATTGTATTAATTGTATTGATTTAATACTTGTTAGTCGTTGTTTTTGTTGGTACGGCTTTCATTCATCGGTACTTGTGATGTAGGTGGTTATTTTGCTCTAATCGCAAAAATAAAACAAGAAACTTGGAGGATGTTTTGCCACTTTGTTTTGAAGTAGATTGTAATTAATTACTAATTGTTTTTAATTGTAAATAAAATGTATTCTTTATATTGTTTTTGATGGTAATTAATTGTATGGATTTTTTTCCCTGTTTGACAATATTAGACAGCTCCATAACTGCGGGATTTTTAAATAAGACTTTGAATTGTTTATGAATAAGATAAATCTAAAATCAAACATAATCCCTTTTGGGGAGATATAAGAATTATTTCATTCGAATTAATCGACTTTTTAACACACGGTATTTTAAGTGTTTTTCATCATTACGCGAATTCAACATTTTGTAAATTTTACATTCTGGGAAATTCAACATTTTAGTCTTAATTAAAGGAACTAAACGAAACATCCCGTCAAAACGCCTCTCCTCACAAAAAGGCAGCGAGTAAAAGTCAAACATGAAATTCTGTCAACCACTTATTAAGCATTACTTAGTTAGACAGACATGTAATAATTTAGTCAAATACGACGAAATTATCGATGTTGACCGACACAACGTTTTGTGTAGACTTGGGGACCACACACGACGAGATAGTAAAGGTATTCGTACACTTTTACTTCGTTAAAATATCTAACGATATGAGAGTTTGATAAGGTCGAAATGTGTTTGGGAATTTTTAGGTATCACCTCGGAGATAGATTGGTTTTGTCTTTGATTTTGATAATGACTAGCTGTGTCTCGCGGTTTTGTCCGCGTAAATCCCGAAACCTTGGAATTTTCAAAAACTCTATTCTTGTCGAAAATTCATTTTCTCGAGCTCCTCCGTGCTTCGGAAGGCACGTTAAGCAGTTGGTCCCTGTTGTTGTCTTTGATAGCAGTCGCTAGGTCAAGTTAAAGGCCTAAGGGCGACCCGAAAACTGTAACACCAGGTAAATCACAACACTATACGAAAAGAAGATTATACTGGTTTAGTCCTTAGCTATGTATTTAACTTATCACCAAGGGGACCCATACGTGTTCCGAGACGTAGATTGGTGCAACTCACTAAACCGGGTCGGAACCCGTTCAACTACATTTTTCATTGTTATTAATTTTTCTTAATTATTTTTTATTATCGAAAAATATTTTTAAAAGTAATTAAAAATTATTGATCGTAATCTTTGACGAAATAATATGCAAATTGAATAAAAAGGGTACGCGCCCTTGATGATAAATTTATTATTTTAAAGCTCTGGTTTTTCTTCCGCTACCAACTACAAGTATATAGGTACCTATAGTACCTACAAATTACAAATTGGGTACAAATCATTGAAATGGATAATGGTAAGGGGTGCACAAGAGGTTTTTCTTCTTACGCTCGTCGAATGGTATTTTTTCCCCCTTACTTATAAGCGATGACTAAGTTTATGTGACGTTTGTCTCCGTCTGTTAACTTTGAAACTTCATCTCACAGTAAAAGACAAACATTCCATAAAGTTAGTCATCGTTTATAAGTAGGGGGGTTCATGTTTTTGTCAAATATTGTTTTAAATTATTTTACAATTAAAAAAATAAAAGTAAAACTACGCCTAATATTTGCGAGAGAAATTGTTATAGAAATCGCGATTAAAAGTCCTTTTCCAAAGTCCCATCTGTTTCAATACCAAGACTCAACAAAATCGGTTAAGCGGTTTAGGCGTGAAAACGTCATTAACGGACAGAGTTACTGTCCCATTTATAATATTAAGTGGGACTTAACTAAAGGTTAAGTTGTTAACAAGTAAACATAGCTACCTCACATCGATCATATCCGAAAGGATGGGCTGTTAAACTGATTTTATCTATCATTTATCTGTCGAGTAAATGTCATTCGGTTTATTAAACGTCGAACGTAAAGGCACGGAGATGATGTAAGAAATATTTTGTGCCTTTTTCGGTAAGTAATTTTGTTGTTCTTGTGCTTATTATTTGGGTACGACTTGTCCGATCCGGTACCGGGACGGTGACCAGAAAAGTCAATTTTTTATTTGTTAAAAAAAAATGAATTAGATTTTTCTTCGGTCTTTTGCGATGCTGATATGAAGTTGTGACTGCTAGCCATATTTACTCATTTAACCTCATTGGCATGGATAATTTCTAACAACTTACCCTAAAAGAATTTAAAATTTTGGCGATCGGGACGGCCAAGACCTTTACAGTAAGTCGCGAGGTCTTATCGGTATGATACTTACCGAAATAGGTACACTGAGGCAGCAAAAATAGATATACCTACCTAGCCTACCTTTTTAGATAGCTTTTGACAAAATATCTTGACTTTTGCATAGACTCATTGAGATATTAGTCGAATTGAAAACAACAGACATTCGAAGTAAAAACAAAAGACGATCAAAGTAAACAAAAGACGAATGAAACAAAAGATGATAAAAACAAAAACGACCGAAACAAAAACAAATGACGATCGAAGTAGAAACAAATCAAGCTATCTAACAAATAAAGCCGTATCCTGTCGTATCTTTCCTAACATTACCACTAAGTACGATTGTAATATCAGCACGCTTAGTCAAAGCGAAGGATAAAAAATGAAAAAAAATGTCGTACGATATAAGATTTATCGATCTCGTGTGCTTAGCGTGCTAAATCATAAAGTATTTTTCGCATAACAATTGTTTTAACAACCAGGTTATTTAAACTATGAAAAAAAATGTACAACGTCAGTAAAAGCACAATCACCATATAATACCGTATTCATTTACGTAAAAGACATTGATTATAGCCATCAGACGATAATCAATCCATTTTAATTTAATTAAAAACAATGTAAATAAAATACTTATCATGTCCCTCGGCTTATCGGTTGCAAAATTAAATATTTAATTAAAGATCGAAGCGCACATTGACACACAACTACCACCTACTGGTAAAGAGTTGAAAGTTGGTACAATATCGATTAATATCAACCGTAACGCAGGCACTGCACACGGGAAACTTTTAAGGGCTAAACAATTTCTAATTACCTACATAGTAATAAGTAGGCACCTTTCTGTACTCTATTTCAGAAACTTAGATCGAAAATGTAAACAGAGAACTGTCAATTTTAAAGGAAAAACTAAATAAAGACCTGCCACTTTCAAATAATTTTATGGGATTTTTGTTTACATTTTTGATCTAAGTTTCTGAAATAGGGTACTTTTAACATATACCTTGATTTATGGACTGTTTATCAAATTGAAGTAAAAACAAAAGACGATAACATTAAAAAATTATAGACGAATGAAGCAAAAAACAAATGACGAACGAAAGAAAAAACAAAAGACGAACCAAACGAAAACAAAAGGCGATCGAAGTAAAAACAAAAGACGATCGAAGTAAAAATAAAAGACCATAACACTAAAACAATTACAGACGAACGAAAGAAAAACAAATGACGATCGAAGTAGAAACAAATCGTCGTCGTCCTCGACAGTTGTCAGTCTGCGTGTCATTATTTTTAAACGCATATCGTTAACATGTCAATGTAGCTAGGTATAAGTTTTTGTAAAACTGTCGATGGGAATGGAAGCAAGATGGATGGATCATGAAAGTTTACGTCGAATTAATTGATTTTTTGGTTCATTGTGTTTTAAAATATTATGTTATTGATGATCTTGTTCTTTGCATGTAATTTTTCATGTAATTCTTTTAGTTATGGCAGTTTTAGGTTACCTACCTTTAGTAACGGTTGCTGTTTTGGGGGAAAATAATTGATTTCTTATAATTTTATATTTTCCTGGGTCTTAATCGCGTGATTTTTACTTTTTAATTCTCTTACCTCGACGTTTCGACCATGTTACATGGTCTTGGTCGCGAGGGGATAAATCGGCGAGGGTCGAGGGGGGGAGTTCCAATCGTGTTGGTTTAAAAAGTTTAATTGGTTACTTGTTCTGTAATAAAACAAATAAATAATTGTTTGTAGGCAAAGTTTAAAAAAAAAGTAATGGGTAGTTTCGATATTCCTCCTTAACTACAACCCTGGCGTCTTCAAGTCTAGAGTGAACAGGTATCTTCTAGACAAGTATCGTCGACCTCATCGTCGCCCCATCAGGTGAGATGAGATCAAACATTAGCTTATTTCATCAAAAAAGTTTTTTTTATTTGGGTACAAATATGCTGTTTCGCAGCAGTTAATTATAGACAAATTTTTATTAAGATATATATTATGATGTAGTTTATCTGGTATACGACCAACATAGAACTATCGTAGATTAAAAAAACATATCAAAAAGTCCATTAACAAATCACTATGATTTGTTATCGCCCACGTCTCGTGTCTTGCATCTGTTTAGACTTGATATTAGTACAGGTTTGTGACAACCTTTATATCATTGCATTACATGATATCAATAATAAAAACATTGGAAAACAAACGCTTCGGCCACTTCCGAAACCAAAGTTCGAAACCGGTTTTGAACTAAGAATTTTTTTTCTTGTTTCGAAACTGGTTTCGGTAAAAGAATAATATTTCTTATCTCGAAATTCATTTCGAGATAAGAATATTGTTTCGTCTTTCGAAACTATCAAATCGTAATCTAATCCTATCTATTTAGATGTATAAGAAGTAAGAATTGAAAGTTAATATATGTAATATTTATATTTAATTCAAATAGAAAAGAAAAAACATTTAATAATGCAATGAAAACGGTGCAATAACTTCAAGGCAATGGCCAACCGTGATTTCTTTTTTTTTAAGCTGTTGGATTGCTAATTTTATTTCTTCATCTATCTCCATGTAGTTTTTGTTCTTTTTAGTTGCTTTTTTGCAAACGCCAGTTTCATTTTTCAAAACATCCAGGACTTGAGCTAATGTAGGATTCGTACGCGCAATGAATCTGTTTAATTTGGAGTGCCACCCCTCCAAGTGGTTCGTAGTTCTAATTTCTTCCTCGCTGCAGCTGCAAACTTTGTGAAAATTGTTTTGCTCAAACCATTGCCTTTTAAAATATTTGTTAAAATTTTGAACTTCTATGGCATGTGGGCTTTTATTCATAACATAGTTATATCCTTTAGTAATAAACTGTTGCGGCAAACGGGCTAAGCCTGCACAACGAGCTACGTGTCTCTTTTTGACACTGGAGTTTAAGTTCAGTTTCTTTGCCTTTCGGAATAATGCCCTGTTGAAATGGAAGTAGCATAACTTTATTTCGATCATTGGAAAGACATCTCTGATTCCTAGCATTGCTGCTTTCTCAAAATCCAAAGTAATCTTCTTTGGTTCAAATGATGGAATTTGTGATTTTATTAATCGGAATAATACTTTGTAAGTCTCCTTTTTTTTGTTTTCGAGAAAGGCAAAAATTAAAGGGGTTAATGAATGAATATTTTCATTATAGCCGTGTATAGAATATAACTGTTTAAAACATCGTGGGCAAGATTTAAATGTTCCGTCGCAGTAAATGTGTTATAATTTGTGATTTTTTGTCTTGCATTTGCTGTGCAAAATACTAATATGCGATTGCCGTCATCAATGAAATCAGCTAAGATCAACTTTTCAAATTTTCCGGGAACAACTACTTCGCTAGGTAGTGTAAATCTCTGTTTTTTGACACCTAACACTTTGTTGCGTTCGTTGTATAGCCCGCTTTTAACATTACTAAAACTTGGCAATTGATCACTTATAATAACATATCCCAAATTTTCCATATCGGCCTTCATATCGTCATATTGTTTTTTTATTGATACAAAGTTAGTACTCACTTTTTGTTTTAAATTATCCATGTTTTTTAGATATTCTGTTTTAACAATATCCCCTTTACAGTGACTCTCGTGTTGATTTTTTTTTATAATTTCATTCTTAGTATTAATAGTAAAGTTTCCTTTGCATCCCAAATGTTCTTTTACGCAATAATAAAATGCGTTGCCGCTTTTGTAAATTTTCTTTCTATGGTACTTCCGCCCTTCGTACAGAGCTGCTACTCCTCCTCTTTTAGTACTTATAAACTCTATTTGTGTTTTATCCATTGTACATAGGTACTGCAATTCTGAATACCAAGTAAATGAATGCTATTTAAATAGCTTCGTTGCACTTCCGTACTTTATCAGCACTTGACATTGACTTGACGTATATCATTGATGATAATGGCAATATATGTCATTTTAATTAAAAAGGTTTCATAATGTGTTAGTGGATAGTAAATAGCAAAAAAGCAACTAAAAAGAACAAAAACTACATGGAGATAGATGAAGAAATAAAATTAGCAATCCAACAGCTTAAAAAAAAAGAAATCACGGTTGGCCATTGCCTTGAAGTTATTGCACCGTTTTCATTGCATTATTAAATGTTTTTTCTTTTCTATTTGAATTAAATATAAATATTACATATATTAACTTTCAATTCTTACTTCTTATACATCTAAATAGATAGGATTAGATTACGATTTGATAGTTTCGAAAGACGAAACAATATTCTTATCTCGAAACGAATTTCGAGATAAGAAATATTATTCTTTTACCGAAACCAGTTTCGAAACAAGAAAAAAAATTCTTAGTTCAAAACCGGTTTCGAACTTTGGTTTCGGAAGTGGCCGAAGCGAAAACAAACACAGTATACCAGCTAAACATTTTAAATTCACACACGATTTCTTAACATAGATACAATCTTTTTATATAAAAGAAGTTTAAGTTCTTTATTTTTGACATTTTTTATTCAGGAAGATGTGTCAAATTATCGTCCACAATTAAAAAACGAAGTTTAGTCCCGTAATTCTGATATTAATGGTGTAAGTTTGAAACATGTAACTTATTTTAGTTACATTTACAGCTGTTCAAGTTAAGAAAGTGTGATCTTCTTTAGAGAAGTCTAATATATTCATAACTTTAGGCTCAGGTGCACTTCTTTATCTGACCCCGACAAATACTACAATACCTCTGTTTCACACTAATGAATAGAAATTAATAAATCTATCATTTCTATACAAAAGACTTCAACGCGCTCAAGAAGTATTCAAATACCAGCTATGATTTCAAATCTTGACCAAGGTTTCAGCTGGGAAAACAATGTCCAAGCGCGCATCGCATAAAATATTAGGTATTTTGTGTTGGTCAACTTTGTTATTTTTGCGAAAAACTTGAAAAATAAAAATAAACGCACGCAAACGTAGGCTTAGATTTTAATTTTTTTATATCTTTGGTTTTGAGTATTATTTATACAGATGTAAAATTTCATTAAGCTTCCTGCGGTTTCACCCGAGTAAGTCCTTATCCCGTAAGATATCGAGATAAAAAGAAGCCTATAGATACTCCTTGAGCTTTCTATTGGTGAATGAATTCGGTCAAGTAGTTTCGGAGCCTATTCGTTACAAACAAACAAATCTTTCCGCTTTCAATACTAGTTTAGATAGTATAGATAGATTAAACATTATTGCCTCGGCCAATTTATTATATCGGTATTTTTTGATAGATTAATTTTTACCTCAAACTTGAGACTTTACCTCTATTTCCAACACGATTTTATGCGTTCCTTACCTTGACCTTAGTTTCCTGAAAAAAATAGTTTTTTTAATACCTAGGTAAGAAACTGTCCTCATCAAAGGTCAAAACACCACATTTCCGATCATCTTCTTACCTTAAACATTTTAACAAGCAACAAAAATATTTCTACTTTTTACATCGAAAATTTTAATTTTTAATGAATTTAAATTGTTTTCCTTCATAAATATGCGCATATATCTTATTCTCTTGTAAGGCGTATTCAATTAATGTTATCCTTGATATTAAAAGTTAATTTTAGGCAAATTGTGAGGTAGGTGTCGATGGAAGACTCCACTCCTATCTCCAAAAATAATCGGTAGCTCTCGATACAATCTACCGATTATTTCGTTTAAAATGGTCATTAATTATGGTAAAAATTGATTTCAGTTGTGATAAATGGTAGTCAAGTCGTCGATAATTGATTTAATGTTCGTGTAATTTTCCAGAGATCGACTGAGTGCAGCGTACCAAAGAAACAGATAAATAGATCTAACCTTCATTACGGCATCAGTGGCGAATGGCGAATGTCGGGCGAATATCCAGCTGCAGCAGAAGGTTGCGGGTTCGACTAACGCCGAGGATATGTACTTTTACTGACTGTATTTTGTTTCTAAATCTGGGAATTTATTACTAATTATGTTTCATATAAACTTTTCAAATTCACACAATTTGTTAACATAGTTACATTTTCCCGGGTCTTAATCGCGTATTATTATTTATTTTCTTACCTCGACGTTTTAACTATGTTAGAATGGTCTTGGTCACGAGAGAACTGAGACCATTGTAGCATAGTTAAAATGGGACGATTCAAGCGGAGAATTATCATTAAATTGCTAATTCTAGTTTGGTCGAATCAAGCCTTAGGCTTATTAAGGCTCGTACAAAATGTCCTACGGGTTTGTATAAAGCCTAATTGATTCATAAACTTATTTAAATCTTTTAAACATTACCTTTTAAAGTGACATTCCGATAAATAACGTATTTAAAACAACAATACAAGACTCTTAAAGACCGCTAAAATACGAGCCATTCACAAAAACCATCCGAAAATAAACATTGAACTAAAAACGTAAAATACAATGAAAATCACAATTTTGCAATCTCAATATCGATTTGTGCCAAAACACGATGATAAAAACATTCCAAATATTGCTTTTACAGTCTAAAATGAACTCTTAAATAAGAATTTTATCTCGACCGAACATAAACGGGATGTGAAATAAACATAAAATAAAGAACAAGAAACATTATCGGTTTTGAGGCACGATTTTGTATTTTTTCACACCTTAAATTGTCGTGTTAAGGACGGTGGCAGAACTTATTCATCTTGTTTTTTTATTTAGTTTTCACGTCATGTTTTTTTTATATTATGAGCTATAGATAAGCAAACTACTAGACTATCTCACCGTATAGTAGGTGATGTGAGGTCTAAAATCTAGCACGCACATCTGGAAGAAAGAAGACAAAAAATATTTATTATATGATTTATTGCCGTGCAGTGTCGGTTACGAATAGCACTGCCCCCTCTCTTCCCGTGGGTGTCGTAAAAACCGACTAAGGGAAATATAGCAGAAGATGGGCAGCAGCACCTTCTTGTTCATAATACAAATTATACTGCGCTCGCCAACCCGCCTGCCAAGCGTGGCGAGTATTGGCAAATCCCTTTATGGACAGAAAGTGCAACAAACGGCCCCGAGTCCCCGGCAGCCCCGCTAGCCCGGACTACGGTAGCGGTCTCGGTAACGGCGGGGCTAGGGGTGCTAAGAATCCCCGGCAGTCGCCCGGCTACCAATCCAAAAGACAACTGGCCCTGGCAACACACAACATACGCACTTTGAGGACTGACGAGAAGATTGTTGAGCTGGAAGAAGAACTGAGCAAGTTACGGTGGGATATTTTGGGGTTGTCTGAAGTCCGTAGAGAGGGCCAGGACACGATAACTCTGAAATCTGGTAACCTGCTTTTCTACCGGGAGGGCGACCAACAGTCCCAAGGTGGTGTCGGATTTCTCGTCCACAAGTCCCTCATTAACAACATCATTACCATCGACAGTGTGTCGAGCAGGGTCGCATACCTAACACTCAAAATATCTAAAAGGTACTCGCTGAAGGTCGTTCAGGTTTATGCGCCGACTTCGTCACACCCAGATGAGGAGGTAGAGTCTATGTATGAGGACATTAGTAGGGCCATACATACTAACAAAACTCACTTCAATGTTGTTATGGGGGACTTTAATGCGAGGCTGGGCAAGAGAAGCGATAATGAGTTGAAGGTGGGGAACTTCGGGTATGGGCAACGGAACCCTAGGGGACAGAGGCTGGCCGATTTTCTGGAGAAAGAAGGACTCTTTATGATGAATTCTTTTTTTCGGAAGCCGCCTCACAGGAAATGGACCTGGGTGAGCCCCGATGGTTCCACGAGAAACGAGATTGACTTCATTATGACCGACAAGAGACGAATATTCAATGACGTCTCAGTGATTCATAGGGTGAAAACCGGTAGTGATCACCTAATTGTGAGAGGCACATTGAATATAAACGTTAAACTAGAACGGTCTGGTTTAATGAAGTCCACGCTCCGACCTACTCGCGCTCAGATCGAAAACCCCGAGAGCTTTCAACTCGAGCTTTCAAATCGCTTTGATTGTCTAGAAGATCACGCGTCGGTGGACGAGATTAATAACAGGTTCGTGGAAACTGTCCATGCGGTCGGGTCTCAGTTCTTTAAGACTCGCCGTAATAGTAAAACTCAGAAGCTCTCCGACTACACTCTTAACCTTATGGCTGAACGACGCTCGCTGAGACTGCAGACCCCCGATGATGTTGAGTCACACAGGCAGCTTAATAGACGTATCTGGAAATCCTTGCGACACGATATTCATATCTTTAATACTGCTCGTATTAAAGATACGATAGAGCGGAATAAAGGCTCCAAAGTGTTCGCAAGAGATATGTCTATTGGGCAAAGCCGAATGACAAAGCTGAAGCGGGATGATGGCAGTGTAGCGTCGACGAAAGCGGAAGTGTTGAGAGAAGTCGAAAAGTTCTATGGACGGCTCTACGATTCAGTGGCTGAGCCTGTTACAAGTGTGGCCTCAGACCAAAGAGCCAAACTGACCCGACACTTTACCGAAGATATCCCGGACATCAGTCTGTATGAGATTAGGATGGCCCTGAAACAGCTTAAGAACAACAAGGCGCCTGGTGAGGACGGAATTACTTCTGAGCTTCTGAAAGCGGGTGGATCACCGGTACTTAAAGTCCTTCAGAGGCTCTTCAATTCCGTTTTGCTCGAAGGTACCACGCCCGAGGCATGGAACGAAAGCATGGTGGTGTTGTTCTTTAAGAAGGGTGATAACACCTTATTAAAGAACTATAGACCCATCTCGCTTTTGAGCCATGTTTATAAGCTTTTTTCTAGGGTCATTGCAAATCGTCTCGAACGCAGGCTTGATGACTTCCAACCTCCCGAACAAGCCGGGTTCCGAAAAGGTTATAGTACCGTAGACCACATACATACGCTACGACAGGTTATACAGAAGACCGAAGAGTATAACTTGCCGCTCTGTCTAGCGTTTGTGGACTACGAGAAAGCCTTTGATTCGATCGAAACGTGGGCGGTACTCGAGTCTCTCCAACGATGCCATATTGACTATCGGTATATCGAAGTGTTGAAGTGTTTGTATAAAAACGCCACTATGTCGGTCCGAGTACAGGAACAGAGTTCGAGGGCGATTCTATTGAAGAGAGGCGTAAGACAGGGAGACGTGATATCTCCGAAACTCTTTACGGCCGCTTTGGAAGACGCCTTCAAGCTTCTGGAATGGAAAGGACTGGGTATCAATATTAACGGTGAATACATCACTCACCTTCGGTTTGCCGACGATATTGTAGTCATGGCAAAGTCGATGGAGGAACTCAGTACAATGCTCGAAGCCCTCAATCAAGTCTCCCAGCGGGTAGGTCTTAAAATGAACATGGACAAGACGAAAGTCATGTCTAATGCCCATGTTGTACCTACCCCTGTTATGGTTGAGAATTCGGCTCTCGAAGTTGTTGACGCGTACGTATACCTAGGACAGACAGTCCAGTTAGGTAGGTTCAACTTCGAGAAAGAGGTCAATCGTCGAATCCAGCTCGGATGGGCAGCGTTCGGGAAGCTCCGCAACGTCTTTTCGTCTAAAATACCTCAGTGCCTTAAGACGAAAGTCTTCAATCAGTGTGTGTTGCCAGTGATGACATACGGATCCGAAACGTGGTGCTTCACTATAGGCCTTATGAATAAGCTTAGAGTTGCTCAAAGAGCTATGGAGAGAGCTATGCTCGGGGTTTCTCTACGGGATCGAATCAGAAATGAGGAGATACGTAGAAGAACGAGGGTCACCGACATAGCCAAACGGATTAGCTCTTTGAAGTGGCAGTGGGCAGGACATATAGCACGGAGAGCAGATGGTCGTTGGGGCCGAAAAGTTCTCGAATGGAGACCGCGGATCGGAAAGCGCAGCGTTGGACGTCCACCAACGAGATGGACGGACGACTTAGTTAAGGCCGCGGGTTCACGATGGATGCAGGCCACTTATGACCGTAGCATCTGGAAATCTATGAGGGAGGCTTATGTCCAGCAGTGGACTTCTTACAGCTGAAATGATGATGATGATGATATGATTTATTTACTTTAATGTTACAAACCAATTACTGAAAATGGAACAAGATTGAACCGGAATTCCTTAGCGGCTATACTCATTTAAACTCATTAACTTATTTTTAATACGTATAAGCCAGCGTTTGACAATTACCATACTGTGATGTCAGCAATGTCCTACTCTTTTGTAACAATATTGGTTGCGTTTTTTTCGTACGTCTCCATCCAACATATATGAGACTTTCTCCTGTGATTTAAGAGGTCGAATTTTGAGAATTTATTACAATTTCAATGATACTTTATTGTGACATGTACTCGAAATGTCTGAAGGTGTAGTACTCTACTTTGTAAGATCGGCCATGCTATTATTTAAAATGCCTTTTTGTAGCCACTAGGCATAAGTACTGGAGCTCCTTTTAATAGCCCATGGATAGGTACATATCCAATGAAATGAAACTATACAAGTACGCTGGTATACCATACAAAATGACATTAGATCTTTGTGCCGATTTGATTTGCGCCATGTTGCGCTGTTGTCGCGCCTGGAGGGTCAGTGTACCTATCAAATACAAAAATACCACTAAATTTCCATAGTTAAGCAGATTCTAAATTCAAAGTAAGATTTAATTTTTTTGCTAACAGCGCCCCACTTTTTCACCCTGTAGCCCACGTAAACCCTCATCCCGCGGGAAAATTAGGATAAAAAGGGCTTAGTGTTAATTTAGATCTTAAGCTATTTGCGAACTAAATTTCATTGCAAACGGTTCAGTAGTTTGCGTAAAGGAGTACCTAACTTATATCTACTTACTTACACGCAAACTTCCAACGTTATAACATTAATAGAAAATATTTTTCATTGGATTTGAATTTGCAACCCTACTTGTCTTATGTATATGTGACTTATCCCACATACATATAGCTGAATAGCTGCGTCCCGCGGTTTCACCCGCGTAAGTCCCGATCCCGTGAGAATATCGGGATCAAAAGTAGCCTATGTTACTCAGGGTGAATGTAGCTTTCTAATGGTGAAATAATGTTTGAAATCGGTCCAGTAGTTTTTGAGATAAAGATAAAGAAAACAATTTCGCGGAATCCAGATTTGGGGTAAACAAACAGACATCATTTGCTCTTGCTTTCGAATAAACATTGACTTAACAAAACCGGGGTCGTCGAGTGGGTGTGCGTTAATTCATCGCACTAGCGACCTACCGCGATTTCGTCTACATATGTATGTAGTGTGTAGAGGCGTGTCTCGTGACATCCTGTTTACTTTCGTGTTTGAGTGTTATTTTAATTCGTTATTATAGTTTAACTAGGGCAGATGCCCGGTTGTGCCCACTGAACCCTTTGTGGCTATTTGAGATTGAAAAAAGATGTACGATACTAAAATACTTTTTAAATGAACACTATTGGAACTCTTTTTTTTTGTAAGTGAAGCTGACAAGAATTTTGAGTTTAGCTCATATTTAGCTTCGTTTTTAATTACATACTATAATTTGACACATACTCTTAAATAAATATAGCGCGGCAAGGCGTCGCCACGGCATGTATCGCCACGACAAATTTTGGTTTACCCTCGTCTATCGTTTTACATCAAAAAACGTCAAACAAAGCACCAAACCGTTAGCTAGATACCTCTTTAGCTGCAAATCTTTTCTTTTCTTATTTTTACTTCAAGTTTCCAAACCAATTGAATATCAATGGACGTAGACTCTGTTAGTCGAAGCTCTGGCGCAGACTTTCCCCTCGGGGTTGGGAGGTCAGACGGCAGTCGCTCCCGTAAAAGTCAAAATCAGCCAAATCTTAAATGGAAAGTTTTGAAAGAGATTGCCACAGAGATAGGGCGCCGCCGCATAACGGCGCGCAGGAGCTTCGCCTGACTCCTGTGGTAAGTGGACGAGGGCTACCGTGCCACGGGCGGGCACGGCCAAAGACGTTAGCCCCTAAACACGATGTGAAACTCCGCTTCGCAACGTGGAACATTGGCACGCTAACCGGACGCGCGAGGGAGCTAGCCGACGTACTTTCCAGGCGGAAGGTGGCCGTGGCGTTCCTGCAGGAGACTCGATGGAAAGGCAGCAGATCCCGGCTCATTGGGAATGGCTACAAGCTGATCTACACGAGTGCACCTGGTGGAGAGAACGGGGTGGCTGTGGTGCTCGCTGAGAGGTTGCATGACGATATCTTGAAGGTGAATCGCTTTAGCGACCGACTTATGTGCGTGAAGGTGCTTATTGGGGGGGTCCCTACCCACTTAGTAAGTGCTTACGCGCCGCAGGTCGGTTGTAGCGACGCTGATAAGAGGTCGTTTTGGGATAAACTCGGCGAGGTCCTTGGGGCTATCCCGTTGTCACAGGGAATCGTTTTGGGTGGTGATCTGAACGGTCATGTGGGTGAGATGGGGGCGGAATTTAAACGTTTTCATGGAGGCTACGGGTATGGCAGTCGGAATGCGGAAGGAGAAGAAATTCTGCGTACGTGTGCCACTGCCGACCTGGCACTCGTGAACACATATTTCAAAAAGAAGCCCGACCACTTGATCACCTACAAGAGCGGGGGGCGCGCTACCCAAATCGATTTCCTAATCACTAGGAGACACCATATCGGCTACGTGGCCAACTGCAAAGTCATACCCGGTGAGAGTCTCACTGCCCAACACCGTATCCTTGTCATGGATCTCTGTGTAAAGACCAAAGACAAACGACCGGAACCATGTCAGCGCCGAATCAGATGGTGGATGCTTGATGAAGTCAAGTCCCAGATGCTCGCCTCAGCAATCGGCGACAAATGTGCTAATGCTGAAGGCGAATCGGTACAGGAACACTGGGACAGGATTCAAGTATCTATCACTGATTCGGCGCGGTCGGTCCTCGGTATGTCTAAGGGAGGACGCAAGTGTGACAAGGAAACTTGGTGGTGGAACGACACAGTCCAGAGGGAGACTAGGGTGAAGAAAGCCCTCTTTAAAAAGTGGCTAGCATCCAACTCTCCTGAAGATCGCGACGCGTACAGGTCTGCCAAACGTGCCACAAAGAGAGCAGTAGCCAGAGCCAGACGGGACCACTTACAGCCATTGTACGATAAGTTGGAAACGTCTGAGGGGCAGAAGCTTATTTATAAGTTGGCACGTTCTAGGATCAAAGCGGCACAGGATATATCCTAGTGCCGCTGTGTAAAAGATCCTAATGGTAACCTGCTATGCGAGGACCTCGCGGTGAAGGAGAGGTGGCGCTCTTATTTCCACGAGCTGCTCAATAAGCAGTATAAAGAGGTGCAGCCACCGGAACTCCCTCCGAATCTAGGACTTGTGCCACTGATAACGCCTGAGGAGGTGCGCAAGGCTCTTCGCTGCATGAAGAATCGGAAAGCTGTCGGCGCCGATGGAGTCCCCATCGAAGTATGGAAAGCTATGGGTTCTCGTGGCATCTTAACCAACCTTTTTAACCGCATACTCGAGACCGGCAGAATCCCCGCCCAATGGAGACTGAGTGTTATCACTCTAGTGTTCAAGGGCAAGGGATCTGTGCAGGAGTGTGGAAGTTATCGTGGTATAAAGGTCATGTCCCACACCATGAAGCTCTACGAGCGTATAGTTGACTCTCGGATCCGGCAGGAGTGCACTGTCTCGGAGGGCCAGTATGGTTTCCGCCCCGGTCATGGTACCATGGACCCTGTTTTCGCCCTAAGGATCGTTATGGAGAAATACAGAACGAAGAATACGCCTCTGCATTTTCTGTTCCTGGACTTGCAGAAGGCCTTCGACTGTGTTCCTCGCGTGATGATCTGGTGGGCGCTGCGGTCCAAAGGGGTGCCTGAAACTTATATTGAATCCATCAGGGACATGTACCGAAATTCCGATTCAGTGGTGCGAACTGCTGTTGGTGACACTAAATCTTTCCCCATTACAGTCGGAGTCCACCAAGGATCCGTCCTAAGTCCGTTTCTGTTTAGCGTAATACTGGACGCACTGTCCGTAATCATCCGAGACGCACACGAGCAGCCCCCGTGGATGCTCATGTATGCTGATGATATTGCGCTAGCGGACTCGGATAAGGGACGGCTTGGAAGGCGTGTAAATGCGTGGAAAGAGTCACTTGAGAACGGCGATTTGCAACTCAACGTAGCGAAGACCGAATACTTGGCTAGCAATACCACAGATCCCACACCTGTCTGCGTAGACGGTCACATCGTCGAGCGGACAGACCAGTTTAAGTACTTGGGATCTGTACTTCACGAGTCCGGCGACATCGATTGTGACGTCAAGTCCCGCATTTCGGCAGCTTGGGCCAAGTGGCGAGAGGTAACTGGTGTCATCTGTGACCCGAAAATGCCGGTTAAACTGAAGGGACAGGTCTATAAAACGATCATTAGACCTGTCCTTTTGTATGGTAGTGAGGCGTGGCCATTGCTTGAGCGACATAAGCAGGAGCTGCGTGTCACGGAGATGAAGATGCTGCGCTGGATGTGTGGAGTGACGCGAAAAGACCGCGTCAGAAACTCCCGCATCAGGGGCAGCCTTCATGTCCGAGACATTGCAGACAAACTGCAAGAATGCCGCTTACGGTGGTACGGCCACGTTCTACGGAAACCGGCTAGTTACGTGGGAAACAAATGTCTTGCTATGGCGCCCCCGCCCGGCCACGGCAGATTGGGAAGACCCAAGAAGTGCTGGCTTGACGTTGTGAGATCGGATATACTTGCAAATGGCCTCACTACACGGGATGCCGAAGATCGTGCGAAGTGGAGACGTAAAAGTAGGAAAGCGGACCCCGGGCTCTCGAGAGAGATGCAACCGGGAACAACGCTCGGATGATGATGATGAGACTCTGTTAGTCAGAGATCCGTAGTACATTTTTGCAAAGTGATTACTATCAAGCTAGTTTTCCGTGAGTAGCTTCATTTTGATGAGACGCCCAACAATTTCCTATCCTAAACTCTCGATTATGGTAGATAACAGAGGTAGGATTACCTACTACTACTTTTGAGCGTAGGACCAGGATAATTTGTAGGACAAAATAACCGTTAAATTATAAAAATACTAAGTAAAATTTAAAAAAATCAGCTGGTTAGTAATGATTTATGATGACCCCGTAATCGATAGAGTTTGGAAGGCCCTACTCTTTGATCAAACCCTAGATTTTGTAGGACAAATATTTTTTTCATATTGACTATATCTTGATTGACTATAGGTATCTATACTAACTATATCTTCCAAACCCTGGCTATACCTTCCAAGCTGCCGTCTTCACAAATAAGTGCAGCCTTGTTTACTCAGTGATATAGAAATGTTCATTAAAACAAAACTAATTTATTTGCTGTTGGTTAATGGACAAGGTAATTAATGGGGTGCAGCGAATGCCGAGATTCAAGTCGATAGCCTAATTCGGAGGGTAGTCGGGTTAGATGGTAAAGGCTAGTCTACAATAGCAGGTTAATTTTGTGTAATAAATTATTTAGGTAGTCATACCTAGTCATATCATAGCCGAATACAGAAACGCCACTTGAAATTTGAGAAGTACTTAACTAATTGAAAAGCTTCTAAATTTAAAATTAGTATGGTAATTTTTGAGTTTGTGAGCTGCTTGATTGTTTAGGTAGAACTCAAATTTTGAATAGCGTTTCTGTATTCGGTCGGTAGGTTTTTTTTATATTTTTACCAAAAAAAAAAGTGTAATATGTAGTATATACTAGCATCGTCCTGCGGTTTTCAGCTGCATAAGTTCCGAAAATTTATAAAATTCTTTTGGATACCTACCTAATGTCATACTAAGACCAGTGGTTTGGGCTCTGCGTTGATATAACATGGTTTAATCATAAAGTTATTTAGTAAGTCAGGAGTTTGACTTTAATATGTATGGGTATCCGTTGTTTAATACCCATAGTACAAGCCTAGGGGTAGATAGCGATGTGAGTTAAATTTCCAACAATTTTTTTTAGTAGTTGTTTTACGAAAAAAACATTTTTTTTTCAGTAAACTTACTTAACCAAAAAAAATCAATAACTCCCGTGGCAGAAAGACGCACAATTTTTTCGTCGGAAAAGACGTTGCTGCCGGCCGGATTCGAACCCACAATCCTAAGAAGCTACTACTAGACCAAAACCAATCCAAAACCTCTCAAAAAGTTTGTAGAACAAAAATTGTTCTCCTAAATACTATCTAGACTAGAACAACCTCCCTTGTACGATGCTACCGTCTATGGCACACATTGTTTAAGCTTGAAATCAAGTTAAATTGTTTCTATGTATTTAACATGCAACCACTTAGAACACAGCCTTACATATCGCGTGCTCTACCTAGCAATTAAATTGGATGCTCTATATGGCTACTGTGGAAGCAACTTTATGCCTATTGTTCAATGTTCAGCCGATACCATCGCCTAACAAATTAATTTGCAATTTCTTGGATATTGTTTGAATCACCAATTATGGTTATTTTATAATTGACTCTTGAGTTATTAATTAATTTATTGAATCAAATATATAAATATAAGTGTAGGCGCAGTTTTGCACCCGATTGCACCTATCTTGGTGCGCATCTGCAAAACAGCCCCCTTTTCGAAATGGAACTGCTCCATTTTGCACCTAATAGAAAGAAAAACTAGAGACAATCGATGCAGAAACAAAAGACGATCGGATACAAAAACAAAAGACGGTCTAAACACAAACAAATAAAGAACAAAAAAAATTAAACCGTGTAGTGGGAAATCAATTTGAAACCTGACTTTAAAATGAACAATAATATCAAAATATCACAACTACATACCAGCTACCACTTCACTAGTATCTCAATAGAAAAACCTTAATAATAATTGAATAAAAATCTTTACAAAAGTCCGAACCTTATACCAAATCGACTCCCACGCAGAAATTCCTTAAAAAGTTTGTATATTATAAATTTAAAATGACATTCGTAATTTAACACGTTCAAACATAATATTTTTTATGTCTCACGTGCGGTTTGCAACTCAAAAACGGTTTATGATTACTCTGTAGGACTGGAGACTTTAAGTCGCCCGATCATTGATCAAATGACTCAAAATTTAGTTGGTTTTAGCTTAGTTTACGTAGTTGATCGATTTATACATGTGAAAAATTATGCGTACACCGCAAAAAAAGTTAGCTATGCTCATTTCTATTAAACATTGAATGAGTTAGATGTAGTTTCAAAGTTCTGTTTCAAAGCAAATTGCGATAAAACTTAGAGCCCTAGGATTGGAATTTTTACGACTACGACTCGTAACTTATATTAAATTTTATTTTAAGTGCTTGTGATGTGATGCTTGTCTATCATAGAAATGTTTTAAGGTGGTAGTCCTCCAGTTTTTCTTTTG
Source organism: Idaea biselata (assembly GCA_958496205.1). Lineage (NCBI taxonomy): Eukaryota > Metazoa > Arthropoda > Insecta > Lepidoptera > Geometridae > Idaea > Idaea biselata. Next base: position 1,099,317 of record OY292399.1, read on the forward strand.
GTATTGGTCGAGTTATTAGTGAACGAGTTTGACTAGGTTAGGACGTAACTAGTTCGAAACTAATTTGCCCCATAAACATTTTTTTGTTCTTTTTTTTGGTCTCCTCGCAACCAAGGCCATTGTAATATGGTTGAAATGTCGAGGTAAGAAAATAAATAATAATACGCGATTAAGACGGATAAAATGTAACTAATTTGCCACGGTAAACTTTTTTGTTTGTTATGAGGTATCGGCCGATGAAAAACTCGTCTGTTTGCAAAACTGAATACACAGTTTTCATTTTTTATTAAGGCGATGATGAGACAATGAAACGGTGACTTAATGTGCCTTTTTAGTATTAATAAACGCGAATTGTAACAAGCGGTTTATTGCGAACCTTTCGACTTTATATTATTGTTATTAACTTGTCAATTTTATACTTAAGGCGAAGTTGTAAATTCAATTTGCTTTTTATTTAATTAACGCTTGCTTTCTGTGAAATTTACTTGAAAATTGACAGTCTGTTTATTTGGGCTGTCAAAAATTAAATGAATGATTGAGTAAATTGCTGGTGTTTTGGTGGGAATAAGTAAACAACATTTCGTGTTGCAGTTTAATTGGTGAACAATTTAAAGGTTGAACAATTTGGATATGGATTTGGTTTCATTATTATAAAGTTTTAAAAAAATAAGACCGTTTATTTATTATAGATCCCGATCCCATACAAATATCAGGATCAAAAGTAGCTTATATCACTCCTCGATAATGTAGCTTTCTATTAGTGAAAGAATTATTAGTATAGATATAGATTTGTCCCGCTGTTCATCCGCTGCTGATTTTTTTAAAATCCTGGTAGGTCATAAGTAATTACCTACCAGGATTTTTCAAAATTTTTAAGGGATCGGAACCCAAGTAATTTGACTTGAATGACATTCACACATTTTTTTGCCACACACACTATCGGTGTGTGTGTGTGGCATAAAAACATTTTCACGAGCGGTTCCGTGCTTCGACATGGCACATTAAATAGTTGATCCCGGTTGTTATTTACGATAGCATTCGTTGGGTAAAGTTAGAGGTCTGAGAGCGACCTGAAAACTCTTACACTAGACTAGGAGGGGAGAGTTGGTCATCTTACCTCATTAGTACCAAGTGGAGACTTATATGGTGGAAAGAGTAGTAAAAGTTATGCCTAAAAAACTCGGTCAGCCGCGATTCAGCCTGGGCCCGTCCGAGCTCAGCCCGTTTTTAGGGGAGCAATCGGCCCTGGGAACTTACCTCATCGAGTACCAAGTTGGGACTAATATGGTGGAAAGAGTAGTAAAAGTGAGGTGTAGTATAATATAGGTGAGCCGCACCACTACACGAAAAGAAGACGATAGATAGATGTACGCTTTGTACAATTTGTACAGCAAACAATATACAAAATAACATTAATTCATTCAGAAAACCGATTTTAGCAACATTTAGTAGCAACCAATAACATTGAAAAACTTTTGCCAGCGAATACCGGCAACTTTATTCAACATCTGTGTTGTTACATTTTTAAATACTTAAAATAAAACCCTTGCATTTTATTGCTTAAATTAATGGCTTCACAAACAAAGTGTTAACAACCGAGATAAAGGTTTAAATACGTCTTAAACGCGACACTTGAGATTTAGTGAACAGCCCGCAAAATGTGTAGTGCTAATTAATTATAAACGAGAGCAAAGATTGTGAATGAAAAACCAGTCAAGTGCGAGTAGGACCTGCGTACGAAGGGTTCCGTACCAAAATTACAATTGGGTACGGAATTCTAAAAAAATCGTGAACGTGAATTCATACCATTTGCACTCCTGACACAGGTATCTTAAAAAATCATAGTTAAAATGCCTTATTTTGTTACGAAATAAATATTTTTGTTTTGTTTTTTTTTGGCATGGAAGTCCCTCATAAATATGTATCTATTAGATACCTGTGGTACCTATTTTTTTGTTATAGCAACAACAGAAATACATCATCTGTGAAAATTTCAACTGAATAGCTATTTTGGTTCATGAGTCATGAGATACATACAGCCTGGTGACAAACAGACAGACAGTGGAGTCTTAGTAAATGAGTCCCGTTTTTACCCTTTGAGTACGGAACTCGACAAACCTGTGTGAAACTGGTAGAGTAGATGCTTGGTAGGATTCTTTAGGTGTTGAGAACGTGGCGACTGTTACCATTTCTATACAAACTTAATACCAAAATAAACTATGAAAAATTTAGTTTTCTACCTTAAGAACGAGGCGACTCTTACCATTTCCATACAAACTTAATACCTACCAAAATAAATTATGAAAAATTTAGTTTTCTACGTTAATATCGATATTATTCGGATTAAGATTTTACTTTTAAAGGGTCCCCATCACAAGGTTTTCCAAAATATTCATTCGAAATGAAATAAAACGGAGAAACAGTTTTTCATTGAAAAATGTTTCTCCGTTTTATTTGAATGTGAATGGTAACAGTCGCCATTCAATGGTAACAATCAAAGGTATTCAATGGCCAATGGTAACAGTCGCCACGTTCTTAAGAATATCACTATACGGTTTAGTCAAAGCGTATTTCTCCATACGAGGGTAAAAACAAAATTTTATACCCCCTAGTATTATCCAATTTCCGTGTTTTTTTTGTGTATTAACCTCAGAGAGAACAAGGAAACCTTTATTTCGGTTTTATTTTAAATTGGTATCTTATAGTTTTTCATTTTTTTAATGGAAAAAATAATACGGAAAGGTATTATCTGAGAAAAAAATATTTGGAATTGGATAGTTTTAAGGGTCAGAAAAGGAGTTTTCTTTTACCCAACTGCCGAAGAAGGATTGTGTTTTTTTGTTGTATGGAAAGTCACATGTCGAATATTAGTTTCAATTTACACTTGAGGAATATTGGTATGGAAAAGATGCTTTTTGTAAGGTAATCGATCTTAGATCTCATCGTCACTTACCTTCTATGATGGTGATGAAACGCTTACATTTAGCTATTTATGGATAAATCAGAAAAAATACTAAAATATTTCGGCAAAAAGTTAATTTTAATTTTCACACTCTTTTAAAGTGAAATTATACTTATACTTATATAAACCAACAAGTTTTCTCAAAAAATCAACTGTCAAAAACAATTACCAATAAAAGAAACATTACAACGAAAAGTTCCCGAAACTCATCTTACGAAATAACCTTAAAACGAATTCATAATACAATATAATTGTTAATCAAGATAATCAAGAACAATTATTGGTGTTCTTCAAAGAGATTCAAATATTGCAGCGAAATAAAGAGAACATCTGTAACATTCAAATAGATGTATTTATGGGGCCAAGATCTGCTAAATTCAAAATCCATGTCTTTTTATTGAAAAAATTGTTGATTATTTTCAAATTGTATTTTTTTTCGCGTATGGATTATAGGCGACATTGTTAAGTGTTATCAGACAAATTTCCAGAAGGGTGTTGAAGCCTATCCACGTTTTTGCCGAAACAGTCATTTTTTGTCTAAAATTTGAAATGGCTTTAACCACTAAAAAGTTTTTCTCTTGAATTGAAACAACACCAAAATGTAGAAAACGATGTCACCTATAACCCTAACACAAAATAAAATCCAATACATTCCATCATTAAATAATCAACATTTTTTTTAATGAACCCGACAGGTAAACATTCAGACTATAACTTTTATAACATAAGAAGTATATAGATTGATTTTTGGAAAAATTTGCACCCAACAGGACTTTAACTTGCAACCTTTACATTCCACGTACAGCGCTAGCCAATTGCGCCACAGGTGTCCGTTCTGTCGTGATGAAGTACAGAGATAGACCAAAAAGACAATATACATGGTATTTCTATTTAATGCAATTTTAATTATCTTTAGCAACGTTGCGTGTCAACAAAAACCGCTCGAAACTGCAATTACAATTTTTGTCAGGTTGAACAGTGAACAGTTTAAATAGTGTCAAAAAAGTAGGTACAAGGTACTGGCGCAGCGACTTTCTTCGCTTACATCAGAGGGCTAAAGAAACCGCACCCAAAATTGATTTATAAGCGTCCGATTTTGTGTAAGCACGAGATTTTGTACTTGGGTTTTATCTTGCGATATATCGATTGGTGTGCGTTTAAATATTTATTTTTTTACCTCTTTGTTTAATCTTTTGATAAATTTCTATTAATTTTTGTATGTAGCTCAAGGCTATCCGCAAGTGAAAATTTTTGAATGCTATTTTTCCTTGAAAAATAAATTTTCTAATCTTTTGATGATTATATTTATTTTTAGGGGCTAGAAAGGTATATTCTTATAAAACACAGTTAAAATTAAAAACTAAATTAAAACTAAAACTGATTAAAATAAAACTAAACTAAAAACTAAACTAAATTAAAATTTTGATGATAGAATATAGACAGGATGTTTTATCGAGACTCTCGGGAAAATGCGTTTAAAAAAACAGAGTAATAATGAGAACAAATTGTTTGGCTGCAGAACTACAGATAATGTTGTATCCATCTCCAAATTTTGGTCAAAGCACATACGAAATATAGTATTTGACATGAAGAAGAATTTCGGTACAATAAAGCTTTATCTAATCTAATCTAATCTAAGAACTAAAAAACAAAACTAGACTTACATCATCATCTCAGCCATCCTTCCAGTGCTGAACATAGGCCTCCACATAAATAGCAATCCCGAACCGCCTCCATCCAACGACTCCTCGCGACCACTACAATACAATGTCGAATAACAAAAAAAAAAAAACAAAAATCCAGTATAAAATACAAAAAAAACAGATAGAATTAAAACTAAAAGAATAAATAATTCGCTGCAATATCGCTCGATACATCCCGCCGTCAAACCCCATGCAAGCGCATACCCAAAAAAGGTGCCCTGAAGATGGCTCGCTATCGGTATGCACGGGAAAGTACATACTAATTGAGGCGCGGACGCAGGCATTGGGACCGGTGTGCTCTTTGTCAGAACTCGTCCGAATTTGTTCTTTGCTTTTTAAGATTACAAGTATTATACGGTTTTTAAAGTTAAAATGCGGTCATGGATGGAGCTTGTTTGTTTTTGATGCGTTATTGTTTGGAGGAAGGATCAAAGTTTAATTGCGGCTTTGATATATCTATACATTGTAAACTTTTTCAATTCACACGATTTGTTAACATAGTTACATTTTCCCGGGTTTTAATCGCGTATTATTGTTTATTTTCTTACCTCGACGTTTCCACTATGTTACAATGGTCTTGGTCGCGAGGGGACTAGCTAGACCATTGTAACATGGTTGAAACGTCGAGGTAAGAAAATAAATAATAGTACGCGATTAAGACCCGGGCGGGAAAATGTAACTATCTTTACTCTATTTCAGAAATATAGATCTAAAATGTAAACAAAAAACTATCAATTTTAAAGAAAAAAGTGAATAAAGAGCTGTCACTTTTAAATAAATGAATAGGATTTTTGTTTACCTTTTTGATGTAAAATTCTGAAAAAGGGTATACACAGAAATGAATTTTTTTTGAGTTAGTAATTGCGACTAAGCTCTTTTTAAGGTTTTTAAACAACGGATGTACCGATTACTTGCATTTAGCTTTCTTTGGTAAGTCCATATGTACATGTAACTAAGGTCTTTATAAGACACTAGAAAGAGAAAGGTCGCCTGATAGTAATCCATTATCAAACTCGTCTCTGACGGACGAGCTTGACCAGTAGGCCTACTTTAATTAATAATTTAGGAATTATCGGTCGGTTTGAACGAAATTTTTCTTCAAGTTTCAAACAAATTTTAAATTTCGAACGTCAGAAATTATCGTTCGAAGAAACGCAGTAGGTTTGCTGTTCCAAAGTCAAACTGTCCGGGATATTACGCACATACCTTAAAAAATCGTCACCATGGTGCATATACTATGAAACTTATAATTAACCAGCAGTATCCCTCGGTTTTACCTGCATAAATCCCGATACCGTATTGAAATTTTCAAAGTTTTTACACAAATAATAACTTTTTTTGCCACACAGAATTTTGTTCACCTACCCAATTAATGATTGCGACAAGCTTTGCTTAATCCGCACAACCATTCGACCATTGATTACCAGGTTCAGCTAAGCCAATGAGTTCTAGCACAGCTACTTTCGACAAAAAGTATTGATAGACATTGTAAGACCGAATTATTATTATTCAACCAGGCCACGAATTCTGGCCATCAATTGGAATGCCCTTAAGTGCCATAATGAAGCCAAAAAAGTATGATGTGCCATTTTAAAAGCCACTCACGTAAGTACTTTTGAAGGAAAACCTATTAAATTTTATGATCCTTTTCCATACTTGCTCTGCTCCAATTTTTTTGTACGTTCATACCTTTTAGGTTACAGAATAAAAACTTCTAGAAGTGGCCAAACAAAGTAGCTAGTGGTCAAGTGAATGAATTAGGGCTCACTTGCACAACTATCGTTAGTGGGTTAACTAACTAGCCCGGATTAGCTAGTCTTAATCGGCTATGAAGACTAGCTAATCCGGGACAAACGGAATCTATCGGTAATAATTCTCTATGTGGCTACGTTACATAACAGCATCAAGTTCATGAAAGGACCATGGCCATTATTACCATTGGACTTGTTAACATTATGCCATAATATTTTCACAACTTTTAAAATCTTTTTTTTTTGCCTTACACTGTTAGTATCTATGTAAGTTGTCGGCTTCCAATATTGAACGTAGAATTAATACCACTTGGTTTTATAAGTACTCGTAAGTCACATCCATTCTCTCTAGATCTCCAACACACGCCGCCAGTCCAGGCTACTGACTCGAATCTTGATCCTCATAAAATTTTATGTCTCAGAGACAAAAGCGAATTTTGTTAATTAACTGCTGTACCGCTGTACCGCTGGACTGGACCGGGCACCCTCGGTGATAGATACTGTGCACTTTTTGTACCGAGTAGGTATCGCTTTGTACGATCTTAACTGCCGAGATTTTTGGTGCAAGTTTTCGGTTAATTTTTCTGCGACTGCTGTTAAAGGGCTATGTGCATTGGATAACAACTCCAAATGGGAGATCAGAAGAATTTTCTCCACCACTTTCACGAATTTGACGTTCTGCTTAACTACGATGTGGTGGATAATATATTTTGTTCAACGTTAGAGCTTACCAATATGGCCAATGATGGACGAAGATCTAATCCATTCTCTTCCTCTTCTGATGGTCTTAGGTCATCGACATTTAATTTAGTCCTACGTGTCTTACTTATACTTTTTACGTGACTTTAAGCCGTAGGTTTCCTCACGATGTTTTCCTTCACCGTAAGAGCGATGTTAATAGAGCACTTATTTTTTTCTTAAAGAACAAGACATCGATGTGCGGTTGGTCAGGATTCGAAACCACGACCTTCGGAATGAAAGTCGCGATGTCTAGCACTAGACCAACACCGCTCTCCATCTTGTTATCTTATGGTGTCGACCTCCCATCTCATTAGTGGTCTGGCAATAAAAGTAAGCAAAACTATCTAACTATACACCTACTAACTTTATTTAAGTAAAAAAACGTTTCTGTGTTTTATGCTTGCAAGCAAAGCAAGCATAAAACCTAGAGACACAGAAAAGTATTTTTATTTTACAGCTTTAGCTAATATCATGTCCTTGGAACATAGAAATAGGTTAAATATGCAATATATTACTACATGTTATGGTTATGCAACAATTAGGTACTGACTGGATAAAAAATAAACTGATGTTAATGCATTTAACTTAACTTCTCTCCAATAAAACATTATTGATATTGTATAAAATATAATAACCAAAATAATTCAAAATTTTGCAACAAATGCAACACCTCTATTCCGACAGGTTAAAGTTCAAAATTGCACTTCGATTCAAAGTTTCAAACATTGAATTATTTAATTACCGCATTACAACTTACAGCAACACTGAACCTTATTCTAAAAGCCGTAGAGATGTTTTTCATTTGTTAAGTGTTCAGCATAAGTTGGTAGAACTAAGGCCAGTGAAAGTAGGCTCATCAGTAGATAACCTATAACCTTACTCAGTCTCATGTTATTGTAGAAGATACACCTATTAACTTAGATGAAAACAAAAATAGTAGATACGGTGTATTCTAACATTGCGTATTCTAAAAATGAGCTAGAAACACCTACATGCATTTTCATAAATATATTGTATATTTGAAAACATTTGTCTTAAAGAATTTGTAAATAAGCAAAAAGGCATTCTTATGGATGTCAAAAAAATAATCGCAGTGTGACAGCACGTGCTCACACGGCAACGTTTCGACATACGAATGAGGCTAGTGCGTCAGCTAGACGCAGTTTTATCGTCTCATGTTCCGAGACTAGGTACCGTATCTTTAGTTTTTTGTTTTAATCTAAGCCTATTAACGATTACTTTGAAGATAGACGTACATTATTTTTAGAATACCGATTGTGACATTTTATGGGAATCGATACTTTTATTAGTTTTTTGTTCCGAAATTTATCACCTATATTAAACAATAATGAAGATACACGATACAAGTAGGTATCAATATAGCTGGGTGTTATATTTCAGGGGTCTATAATAAAATCTCAACTTAACTTTGAGACTCGCTTTGATACACGATTTTAAGCCAACCAGAGCAGGGCTACTCTATGAAAATCCGTATAGACGCCGCGCCGGCCGCTGGCTTCAATACGGTTTGCGAGTTATTCATATTTTTTTCGTTTTTCTTTGCCCACCGTTTTTACCACAAAACTTGGTAATATTCGTGTGACATCATTGGCTTGCAGAATAGCGAGTTAACCTTACAGTTAACTTTACGTTTCAGCGTAGTTTTAGTAAAGTTGACTGGAACTTCACAGAAACCATTGGATCTATGTAGTTTTTTTCTTAGAGAATAGTCCCGCTGATTGTTTTCACTCTACATACCTACTCATTTTTCGTTTTTAATTGCGTGGTGTTTACTACTTCTAGCATTGTTTCAATGCTCAACGTTTCGAGATCTCTACAGGTATATTTTTCAGAATTGACCAATCCTGAAAGGACATGGGCCAGTTCCAGGCCAGGTGACAGGTCTCTCGTGACAAGAGACCTGTCACCTGACCTGTGAAGGTCTCGAAACGTTAAATAATACAACGCGATTAAAACCGAAAAATGAGTTTAATTTATATCCAATATCGCGAAAACAGAAGACAAAACTAAAAATATAATAGAAAAAACATAGTAAAAACACCATTTTTAAAAAATATTTGTTGCTTTTATACGTTTTAATGACCATTACTTATATTCAAGTAAATCTATTAACTTAGCACGTCACTAAACAAAACATATTGATGAATTTATCACCATTAATAGTGATTAGTGCCTCCATTTTAAAATATTTCACGTACTTTCAATACAAGGTATATATCACCGTCACGTTACGATTTTCTTTCGAATTAACCTTGAAATTATTTTAAAGGAAAACTAACTTTGTTCCAAGGTGCTTAGAGTTGGTATTTGCAAGGCAGAAACTTTGAATATAAATCAAGAGAGATACGTTGACAGTGGCAATTTTGCAATTTAACTGTCTCGATGATCTAGTCTGCTTAGTTTATGGTGCAAGTGTTTTGGTTTTAGCGATTTTGAATATGTTAAACATTTGTGAAAGGTGTTTGGACCGCAAATAATACAAAGGATGTACGTACAGGGAAATGGCTGAGAAATAGATATGACTAGCAGAGCTCCGCAGTTTTACCCGCGCAAATACCGAGGGTACCGTTCTTAACGCATAACTTTTTTTGTCCTAAACATAAAACGCCGAAAATATAAGGCATAATTGCAAAAAGCATAATATTTATAAGGCATAAACTAAAAAAGCATAAACTCTTTTGGCATAATTTCAATTGGCATAACATACAGAAGGCATAAACAAATAAGTCCTAATACTCACATAGCATAACATACGAAACGCATAACATTAGAACGCATAATATTCTAAAAGCCTAACATCAAATAGCATAACCTACAAAACGCATAACATTAGAACGCATAACATACGAAAATACCATCATGCATGATACATACACTATACTACCGCTATACGAGTCGCTACCTAAAAGCTCGCTTCGCTCGCGCCTATTTGATCAAAATATCTATCCTAACCTAACCTAAACCTATCCTACTGAGTTAGTATTATTCAGATAGGTGCACAATTCCTGGTGGGTCCCCTACTTTTCGATTAAACATTTTTCGCATAATCTTTTGGCATAAAGTTTTTACCATAAATATATTTTTAAAAAGAAGTTATCGCAAAATTGCCATGTTTAATTGGTCTAGCATACTCATGGCAATTATGCCAATTGACTATTATGCTTAATGTAGTTATGCCATATAACCATTATGCTAAAAAATATTATGCCTTTTTAAATTATGTCAACTGAATATTATGCCTTATGAAATTATGCCAATTGAGTTATGCCTTATGAATTTATGACAAAAAAGTTTATGCGAAGAGTGGTGTTCCCAAATCCCGATCTAGGTTATATTTTAATCCAGGTCTCCAGCTATCTACATTACAGTATCAACGCAATCGGTTCAGCGATTTCGGGCCAAAGAAGCAATAAGCACACACGAATGAACATTCCATTCGCCGTTATAATTATTAGTTCTTAGGATTTATTCGCAATTAAGATAGGTATCAATAAATGTTAATTAAGTACAATTTATTTAATTTAAAAAAAGTATTTTTGGCTAGCAGCGTGATCTTCCATGTCGAAGATGGAGATGGATCAAGATCGCAGGTTGTCTTTTATTTAATTTAGGATCGACTTAAAATACTATTTCTGTTTCCATAGGCGATCAAAATGAAAACCAAAAGACCGGTCTTTTGGTTTTCTTCGGTTACGTTTGGTTTAGATAGGAAGACGGTAGTACACCGGTCTTTGAACCCGTCAAAAATATGCCCGCTTGGCGACACAACTTAGACCATACCAAATAAAAGATATCCATAAGTAGGTATTAAAAAACGAAACCATAAGTACATTAGTATTCTAGCAGTTAAATATCGACCACAGCATAAGCCTAGTTTATTATAGCTTGATTTTAGATGGCAATGTCTTTATATAGGTACTTACCTAAGTAAATTAATGTTAATGTTAATCCTCCCTGGATTAAGACGTTATCGAAAACTATGTTTATTCCAATATAGCATACATCTAATAACCACGCCCATACGTTTTGATTTTGTTTTCATATTCTAAATTTAACCGACGAAACCTATCGAGAAAAGGTAGGTATTGCCCATACGCTTCGCTGGCTCGTCTTGGCGTCCTCTAGAATAGATTTCTATTCTAATTCTAAAATTTAAAAAAAAACGTAAGAGCATTGCCATGACAGAAATAAATTTGCTCTAATGTCTTTATGTAGGGAGGAAACCGTCAACTAAGTTTGTATGGAAACGAGTAGGTATCCTTTCCTCTTAAGGGTAGAATCTTTTCTATTTTTTTTTATTTTTTTTTAGAATAGAAAACCTCTTGGTTTTCTATCTGTATGGAGAGTCATGTGTGAAATGATCCCCTTAAGTTTCAACCGAGCAAGAAGCAATCGAGCTTAAGCACAACAATATGCTAATTACTACGAGAAACATTCCCGCAAAAAGTAACTTAAGTTGCGACATCGTGTCCAACTTGTAAAACACATCGTAAACTTAATTTAACTTAATTTAAATGTTGCACAAACGCATTTTACGATCTCATCTTAACAATTTAAGTTTTAACTTGGGTTAAATTAACGCAAGTTAATGCTATGTTAAATTTTAATTGCTTAAACTTGTAATGCGAACACGTAACTGCTTTGTTGTTTATTGTTTTTGATGTGTTTTTTTTTGTACAAATATAAAAGTTTATTAATAAGTAGACTTGTATTTTTATCGCAAATGACATTTTAGACACTGCACAAAGTTGTACCTAAGTAGTTAGAGTGAGTTAAAAATGTATGTCATAGCTATTCAAGCATTTTACGTTTTAAAAGTATCTAAAATGTAACTTAGGCAATATAAACTTAATGAATTCTGGGTATCATCATCAGGCATTATACTTTTCATTATACTTTTTTTTCAACATTCATTTTAGGCCTCTGCTACAAAGACAAAAAGATTCTTTTCTGTTGACCTAATCAAAATGGTCATTTTTGTCGCCTGATGGAGGATTTGAAAATTTAAACATTGAGAAAAAAACAAATGAGCTCAGAATCTATTTTATCTCGCGAAAAATACGAAATACGAAATCAAAAAAAGTGAATAAATACGGTTATACCTATACTTTATATTATAACCGATTTTATTAGTTTTTTTGGCAAATAAACAAAGTAAAAAAAAACATTAACCTAAAGAACAAAATTCAAGATTTCCCAACAAAAATAACCTTTCAAAAGGTTTCTTTGTTTTCCCTCGTTCTTCAATAAATCCTCTCCCTAAATATCAAGCCCATCACAAACAATCCAGCCGCAGTCACACCTACAAGTCACTATAAATAAGGTCACTTTTTACTCGTGACTTTAAAACCTTGTCCACAATGGAGTGACAACCGATCGAGTTTTAAATCGAAAACTAGGTAATAAATAAAAATAGAAAAGTGCACTATAAAATAAAATAAAAAATAACAACAAACGAAGCCGTAAATGATAATAAACAATCGCTGTGTAATATTATACAAAAGTAGCCGTGTGATAAAATCCTAAGGATTACCAAATTTAAATTTAGGATTTTTATTAGTTTAACATTATTTTTCGGTTTTAATCGCCTTGCGTTTATTACATTTATAATTATCATTTTTTACCACACGACGCGACGTGACGAAATCGATCTAATTTGAGAAAACTTAAGAAAATTCTATTTTGATAAACTTCAAAATGTAGGTTAAAAATCCGTTATTGTGCACGGTGTTCCGAGAAGGGGGTATTAAGCCGGAAGGAGGTTGTTATAGACGTCTAGGCGAACAACTTTTGTTACACAACTTTTGGAAATTCGAAGTAGTTTTCTATAATTTTGAGTTTAAAGTTTGCGTGAAAATCAGCTGTTTTTTAGAGTTTGAGGCCTTAAGGTGCCCTTTAATTTAGTTTGTTAATTAAAGTTGAATTAAAGTTAACTTTAATTTAGTAGTTACTACAATCTTAAAATTAATTGCATTTATTTACAAAACAGCAGTTTTTTTTTCAGTGATACAACTTAAATATTTCGAAAAAAAAAGTTCGAATTTCTTAAAGTCGTAGAACATAAGTTGTTCGCCTAGACCTCTAGAACAAACCCCTTTCGGAACACCCTGTATAAAAATAGAAAAAAATATTGCATCAAAACATTATATTTATTGACTAATTAATAGAACAAAGAATATAGGACAGTCTACAAAGTATGAATGGTACTTACTTAGGGACCATCCATTCATACTTTAAAAATAGAATTATTATTTAAGAATTCAGTATCCGTCGCTGCTCACTCCAACATGCGCAAGCAATTCTGTGTGAAATAGTCGATTCAATTCCAATGTACACTCTATCACAAAAAGCGATTCCTTCCCAACTCCTATTCCTACGTCTTAAAGTCGTATTTTGGTTAGAATTTCACAAAGTTTTTCCCAAGTTTGTATAGTATTAATTCAAACTCATTTAGTTCTCTTGCTGTGTGGCCGGCTAGGTATGGTGTTATTAATTGCTTAGGGCCTATATGTGTGGATTGATTGCAGATAGCCTTCCAGTTTGTTTTACTATTTACTATTTTACCGGTTGTGGGAATTGTGGTGTTTAAGTTTAGTGTTTTTGATTTGATTTGAAAGTTATTGTGTTTTGTATCGTTTTGTGACTTTTTCGGTCTTTGCGTGTATTTTGGTCACACGGAATGTCTATTGTAAGGTTTACTAAAACTTTAACGCGGTGGCGGATAAACTGCTTGGTGTCTAGGAGGGTTGGTGTCAGGCAGGCGGCAGGCCGTAAAAATATTGCCAAATCTAATTGCAGAAGGTATGGTCAATGATGACTTACTTACTGCGCCGACCCCAAATAAAAAAATAAAAAACGTGTGGACTCGGGGGCTGCCGTGGTATTATTACATACCATTTTTATCAACTTATGCATTTAAAATTATTTATTTAGTTTGCATTAGTTAATTATTTAAAATGTTGAATCTCAAAATGTTGAATTTCCCAAAATGTTGAATCTCAAATGGTTGAAAAAAACACTTAGAAAAAATATCGTGTAAAAAACACTTAAAAAAATTCAACTCAATTTTTTCGTTACGAATTTCTTCATTCAAAGCTCAAAGCCCGCGATAAAAGCTATGCAATAGCTTAAAAAACAATTTGGACTTTAGCGGACCCCGGGCTCCCGAGAGGGATGCCACCGGAAACATCGCTCGGATAAGAACGAGCAGTGTAGGTAGATGCTTTTATCTATCACGTTTAGATAATTGATTGTATTAGGCGTTACTTTTCGGAACTCCATAACTACTCTGTAAAAGAATAATATTTAGTTTTTAGTCCCGACACCCGACTAGTGTTATAACACAGCGTGCAGTTCTTTGCATGCGGCAGAAATATGCTTTAGTGTTAGTGACACCAATCATTAACCATGCTTCGACGCGTTTCGGCTTTAAAAAGCCCTCATCAGGAACGTAGACTCTGACCGAACTGTGAGGGCGACAAAAATTAGTAAAGACGCCGCTCGCACGACACTGTTGACTTGCCGACAGCTGGAACAAGAGTGAGCGAACAACGCTGTACCCCCACCACTATACGTCGGTGCGGCCGTCATCTGCACCCCCACCACGCCTCGCCAACGCTCTTAGCAGGGGAGATGGAACGATGTTTGTTTGTTCATTCAGCAGAGTATTTTGTGAATTTTTGTTTTTCAATATTTCTAATTGTTCCATTGTTTAAGACTGAGTGTGTTGGAACAATTAGAAATATTGAAAAACAAAAATTCACAAAATACTCTGCTGAATGAACAAACAAACATCGTTCCATCTCCCCTGCTAAGAGCGTTGGCGAGGCGTGGTGGGGGTGCAGATGACGGCCGCACCGACGTATAGTGGTGGGGGTACAGCGTTGTTCGCTCACTCTTGTTCCAGCTGTCGGCAAGTCAACAGTGTCGTGCGAGCGGCGTCTTTACTAATTTTTGTCGCCCTCACAGTTCGGTCAGAGTCTACGTTCCTGATGATGGCTTTTTAAAGCCGAAACGCGTCGAAGCATGGTTAATGATTGGTGTCACTAACACTAAAGCATATTTCTGCCGCATGCAAAGAGCGGTGGGAGGGTGGTGCTCTTTGCAAGCTGCACACTGCACGCTGTGTTATAACACTAGTCGGGTGTCGGGACTAAAAACTAAATATTATTCTTTTACAGACTATCACGTTTAGATTAAAATGATAATATTATTAGAAAGAGGAGATACGTGGAAGACCGAGGATCACCGACATAGCCAAACAGATTAGCTCTGTGAAGTGGCAGTGGGCAGGCCATATAGCACGAAGAGCAGATGGTCGTTGGGGCCGAAAGGTTCTCGAATAGAGACCGCGGATCGGAAAGCGCAGCGTTGGACATCCACCAACGACATGAACGGACGACTAGGTGAAGCCCGCGAGTTCACGGTGGATGCAGGCCGCTTATAACCGAAGCATCTGGAAATCTATGAGGAAGGCTTATGTCCAGCAGTGGACTTCTTATGGGTGAAATGATGATGATGATTATAAGAATTAAATGGCAGTAGGTAATTTGTCTACTACGACAGGAGCAAAGTCGATCAAATAGCCATAGAATTTCACTGACTGCTGCAAAATTAAATGCGTAGCTTTGAACGTAGATAGGTCTATGAGACGCAAATCTTCCAAAACAAGATCCTGATTAAATGAAACACGAATGTGGTGACGCGACTCGCAACTATAGCTTTTACCCGTTATCAGACTGACTGTGCACTCTATGGCCCGTACTATTTGAATATATTTAAGTTAGTCTTTCAATGGATTAGCAAGCGGTAGCACATTACATCGGAATTGTAAGGGTTGCAGATTCAAGTCCTGTCGGGTGCAGAATTTTGTAAGTAAATTTTTCAAAAAACGAGTTGTCTTTTCTTGAAATTAAAATAGAATAATATTTATTTCGGTCTTTCAGACATATGTACGCCTGAGTAGGAGGAATCCACAATGAAACGGACGTGTTTTGTATCGGACACTATCGATATCTCAAGTTTTTGATCGAAAATGTTTTAGTTATTTTGGGTGTTGGCATCATTGATGCCCAGGTCTATGATTATCAATGATGCCAACACCCAAAAAACGTAAAATATTTTCGATAGTGTCCGTTACAAAACACGTCCGTTTAATTGCGGATTCCCCCTATATAGGAAGGTTAGATAACCCAGATGCAGCGGCGTGTACTTTGACCTGTGACCTGGTCTAAGGGTTACGAAGGATCAAGACAGATTTTTCTAGCATCATTTTTCGTTTTTAATCGCGAGGTGTTTATAACTTTTAGCATTGTTTAAGAGGAGTATATACGCCAACGACCTTGAAACTGAAAATCCCTGTCGGGCTCATCGAAAATTGTTGATTATTTCATGACGGAATGTCGTAGAACTTTTTTTTGTGCACAGATTGTAGGTGACATTGTTTCCTACATTTTGCTGTAGTTTTAAGACAAAAACCTCCTATTGGTGCAAATACTATCCAAATTTTAGACAAAAAATGTCTGATTTGGCTAAAATGTCGATAGGCTTCCATACGTTTCGACATATTTGTATGGAAACTGCACTAAAATATCGGAAACAATGTCGCCTACAATCTGTAGGTACACAAAAAAAAGTTCTACGACATTCCGTCATGAAATAATCAACAATTTTCGATGCGCCCGACATGGATTTTCAGTCTTTATAGGTCTCGAAACGGAAGTCAGGTCGATCAGGCTTGTCAATCCTGAGGAAAACAAATGCAAAGGTCTCGAAACGTTGAGCATTGAAACAATGCTAAAAGTAATTGAAATTGAAATCATTTATTTTCTGACTTACATCCATAGAGTTAAGTAATATAGGTAGGTATATAGGCTTAGTAACTAGAGTTAGTAATAAATATATAAAATATACATAAAAAAATATTTGGCATGAAGCTCTGCTCAGTACCGCAGCAGGGGAGAGTCCCACCGAGTAATAAACACCATGGGACTATTACCGAAAAATGAGTTTATTTTCAAAGGTCAAGCCATCAAGAGCCAAGAGTGTCATTGGAATAATCGATCTGACGTTTTGGTTCCTTGTATTTGATGTTTTTTTCTTTAAAAAGATGTGTCTAATTCTACAATTAAAAAATGAAGATAGGTTCCAGCGACAATATGTGTGTTCGAGTTATTTTAATCCAAATCGAGTTCCCAAAGTACCCGCATACCGACGTTTACCTATTGCAGAACGGGGTAGACAAGACCTTTTGGAGATAGTCATCTGCCGGTGCCGGACGGACAATAATTATGCTTCAGTCCGGAGTTTAACGGAATAACCATGTGAATTAGGGGAATAGGATTTGTGAGATACTAGTTCTGATAGAATTGCCCACAAAGTATTACGGCGTTTACGCGTGCCGCTGTTTTGATATTAATCCCCTTACTTATAAACGATGACTATCTTTATGTAACGTTTGTCTTTTACTGTGACATGAAGTTTCAAAGTTTTCAGACAGTGACAAACGTTACATAAATTTAGTCATCGTTTATAAGTAAGGGGGTAGATGTTTAAGAGTTCCTGCCTGTGTTGATCTGTTTCTTGCCTTTGTCATCAGGATTCGAGTCTGTTATTTCTGTTTCGATCTTCTTTTTGTTCTGTATCGATCGCTATCAGAGATAATAACTGATACTTACTGCTTAACGTGCTTTCCGAAGTACGGAGGACCTTGAGAAAGTAATTTTATGTCACACAAATTTATCAGTCACCCATCCAAGTAATGACCGCGCTAAACGTTGCTTAACCCGCACGTCCATTCAGGATCGCCTCCTCAGGGTACCGTGATGATCCACTAAGCATATTAGCTGTTAAAAAAGGCACGAAATATAAAAGTAATCACAGTTCGCCACTGCTTTTGAAAGAGAAATTGTTTGTAAAACCGTCTCAGTTCAATTGATGATCCGGATATATTTAATTATCCTCCGTTATTTATGATAGCTTTAATTTATAACTGTACTAATTGCAAGAACTTGTTTTATTAATAGGTAAGTAAAATGATTGAACTCTTTACGGGCTCAAAACTCAAAATTTGAGGTCTTCTCGACCACTTGTGAAGAAAAATCTAATTTAATGTGAAAGTTCAAATTCAATAGAAGATGATGTACCTGCCATTGGAGACCACATAGTGACCGTACCATTCTAGAGAATGTCATTCTAGATATGGCAATAGGGTATTAAAGAATAGCTGCAAATTTGAAAATAAAATTTAATCGTCCATTTACACGATGCTTTTTAGCTGGCTTACTGGATCGACACCTTGGAAATGTTCAAAAACTATTAGATAACATATAGATTTACTGAAGTGTGTGAATGCGATCTGCCACTATCTACCCACTAATTATTATCTATAATGAATAAAACTCAAGAGCGCAACTGAAGTGCAATTTTATTTTGCACTCGTCACAACTTCGTCACTAATATAATATGATGCATGTAGCTCTGCAACCCTAAGTCCCATGAGTGGGAGAGCGAAATACATTCTACACCGCTCCCATGTTTCACGACCCAGTGTGTGCAGCGAGTGAAAAACAGATCTAGATAGTCTTAAATCTAAATAAATAAAAAGAAAAAGTGACTGACTTACCTACGAACTTATATATCAAAGCTCTCACTAAAAAGATTTTAAATTCCTTTTGGGATAGTAGCCGCGAGTAAAACTAGGGGACACGGCTACTATAAAATAAAAGTTGAAAACTTTTACACCTTAAACATTCTTTGTACAAATACAACTTTACCGTAGTAAAGTATTTATTACTATTTATTTATTAACATTTTAGCAGTTGTAAATCTTATGAATTCAATAAAAAACTTATCTTCGTTTCGGTTTGTTTATGATCCAAGCCGGTCTCTATAGATGTAGAGCGTTTGGTAGATCCACTTGGTAAGTCAAATTTTAAGGGTTCCGTACCCAAATGGTAAAAACGGGACCCTACTACTAAGGCTCCACTGGGCGTCTGTCTGTACAATAAATCTGGACAATCTGGTAGTGTCACTTTAGCTCGTGGTAGCGCTCCTGTTAAAGAACCGAACTAGCGTTTGGGAACACGATCTGTCTAAAACAGATCGCTGACGGTTGCTTCTCGGAGTGGCCTGACGGTACAGGGGTCCCCTCCATTTACACCCAAAGTGGTCATAGTAGACGCTATAACATGTATTTAAAAAGTTTTGTTGTCCAAGGTTCCTTGGGCGTCTGTCTTTCTGTCACCAGGCTGTAGGTACTGTATCTCATGAACCGTGATGTACCGGTATTCGGTGACAGATCGCATGCAGACACCCACCAGGAAAATTACCAAAAAAAACTACACCACCTAGGGATTTTTCATAACTGTGCATTTAATACTTTAAAATCCCATATCAACTATTATTGTTTTCTTAATTCACACGCAAGTTACTGACTTATTAAAAAATCAACCAGAAATTACGATAATAAATAAAAAACCAATTAGAAATCCATATGAATTACAAAATTCGATTACATTTTCGCGTTTTTATGAAGTAGTTAGTATAAACTTTCGAAAAAAATCGACCTTTTTGAACGTTACACATTATTTCATATGCTTACGAGCCGTATTCTCGCACCAATAATCATATTTAAGCTTTAAACGACCGAATTTTCATAATTTATTAATATTAAGAACAAACCAATTAGGTACTGGTACTTTGGAATTGTTTAAGAGGACAGTCTACCTACTCTTTTCTCCATACAAACTTTACAAACGTAGTCGTACTATTTCCTCCCTGGATAAAGATATTAGAAAAAAAGTATGTTAATACCATAAGTCCTATATCAGCCATGCCCCTATTTTTTTTTTTTTTAATTCACACCCGAGAATTTTATTTCTCAAGATTTTTTTTTTCTGAATTTTATTTCTATTCTATAATTAAATAAAAAAGAAAAAAAACCTAACGTAGGGGCATGGTCGGTCATGGCTGATATAAGTTAAATGGCATAAACATATTTGCTTCTAATGTCTTTATCCAGGGAGAAAACAGTCGACTTTGCTTGTAAGGAAAAAGAGTAGGTAGACTGTCCTCTTAATAGATAGTTTGTGCGTAACAACAATTGGGGTTTTTGTTTATGTGAAGGGATAGTGATGTCAGAGCGTGGGTATGATTGGGTTGTTAGAGGAACTGCGAGCAGCTGAATCTGATATAAGGCTTCAGCAAAACTTGAATTTTTCCAGTTTCCAAATTGGCTGTTCAAAGAAAGAAATCATCTGAAATTAGATTACAATACCAAATAGGTATTAGGTATATCTACTATGAGTTTTTGGAAAATTCCACATCTCCACAAAAAAATATAGCATGACATTGCACACATCGCCATCTAGCCCCAAACTAAGCAACTAGGCTTGTACTATGGGCCAGTACCCATAGTACAACGGATATAAGTACCTACAAGATGTTGTACTTTTTTTTTGTAATATTTTTGACACATAAGAGAAAGGAACAAACATTTATGCATAAATACTTGTCCCCGGCGGTAAGCGAACCCGCAACCTTCTGCATTGTAGCCAGGAATTCGCATGATGCGCCAAAGAGGCCGATAAATGATATAATAATAAGGAAATCATTTCATTAAGTGGAAGTCGATGGTCCACTGATCGGTAAACCCTTACAGCTAGCCGATATAACTAATTGGGTGCCGACAAAGCATCCTATTATAAGTCGGACAATCATACAGACATCGGGACTATCTCCGGCTATTGACTATCCAAACGGATATACGGAAAACAATAGTCATTAAGCGGATACCATAGTTAGACCGTTAATAATTGCTGCAGTTTTGTCTCTATAATAAGTGGGTAATTTGAGAAGGTTTGTCTGTTCGTAATGAGCAATTTTAATATTTCATTGTAGGTACCTATAATGTAAAGATTTTGCATGCTGTAAAGTAAGACATGGCTTGATCATTATATAGACCTGTTGATAGTTAGACGTTTTGCTACATGGGCGATGAGCTAACTAGGCAGATTGCTCACTAGACTTTTCGCTTTGTATGCCGTTTTGCTACTTAGACTTTCTGATCAGGAGGCATCTTATGTAATGTTATTGTTATCTTTGTACTACCCATGTTTCGCAAAATAAATATTATGAATTATTATAACTGATCTTTAACAGTGATCTGAGTACCAGATTAAGGGTCGTGTTCCTTCGGGTTCATCAACGAAAATTATTGATTATTTTATGGCCGAATAATGTTGAAACTTTTTTGTGTATGGATTGTATTATTATTATTAATCCTTCTCCTCTATTTGGTTTTAGCTGGTCTGACCATCTCATAGGGGGTTCTCCACGTAACCTCTTGCCTTCCAAGTTTGCGCAGATAATCAGTTTCTCCAAATTCTCATCCTGGCGCCTCATAATGTGTCTAAAGTAGCCGAGGATGCGTCGCTGGACTCGCTGGCATATCGTGGAAAGACGGTCCTCGATGCGGAGTTCTTAAATTAAGCCTAAGTAAAGTAAAACGCATAAACTAGTGAATCCATTGAATAGAAACAATTTGTCGCAGTTACCTTATGGAGACTCAACTGACACATGCAAAGACCCGCAGGGAAAGCTTCAGTGCCCATTCTGTGCTCTGACGCACTTAGCTAACTTCAGACTTTCGGCTCATACTACCGGTGCGCAGGTAGGTCTCAAGTTAACTTCGGCGTTGGAGTACCAACTTGTCTATAGTTTTGTGCTCAGCAGACTACAGATTATCTAGCGATAGTTGTCAACAGCGATGTTTTATTGAAACACACAATTGCATTTTTAGGGTTCCGTACCTACCTAAAGAGTCTGTCTGTCTGATATCAGACTGTATCTTATGAAATTTTCTAGACAGAAATATTGGAAAATAAAATTCTTATATTAAGAGTGTATAAAACCTAAGAAAAATTAGGATTCCTTTTTTACCTTTTGAGAAACCTACAGAATCCTAAAATTTTGATATTTCTGAAGTTCGCTAAAAATTCTATTCGGCGCAAAAATAAAACAACCTTTAATTTTAATAGTCAGCTAACTTTTTTTGTTTTAAACACAGTAGATAAGCGTTGGCGCCACGACTTAGACCGTTGGATGGGACCTAACAAGCCACGATCGAAACCTCCCACCAAAACCCCCTTTTTTCGCCTTTTACGACTACATTATAGTCATACTTTTTAGACCAGGTCTAAACTATCAGCCGATCAAAGCTCTGTTGTCTGCCTTTTTATCTTCTACTTTAAACTTTAGAGAAATTGTAACATATTTTGTAGAAAACAATATGCGCTTTCAACCTAAGCTATAAGGTTCAGTTTTGTCTAGCAGATCGAACTGGAATTTTAATTATTCTTCAAGAGAAAGACTAAGCTTACCTTAAAAAGGTTTATGGGTATTTTAACTTGCAACAAAATTAGCTATTCGTACAGCTTGAGACTTCTAAAAGACCTCGTTTAGCGGTTCCTTTAGACTGTGATTGTTACTAATTAGTAACAAAGTTATAACTCGCTGATCTTCTGCAGGTTAAGCAAGGCCTGGGGCGGTCTTTACTCGGATGGGTGCCTGATAATTTGTGTTGCAAAAAAACATTCATAAATCAAAAATATTTCCTGAAGTGTAAAGGTAACACTCAAAAATCCTACTAATATAAGTAAACGTGTATCATTAAGTAGTTCGAATATGTTTGTTAGTGGTTCACGTAAAAACTACTTAACCGAATATAATGAAACGGTATGAAGATAGCTAAGAATCTGGAATAACACGGAGGCTACTTTATATCCCGATATTTCCGCGAGATCGGGACTTTCGCGGTTGAAACCGCGGAGCGCAGCTAGTCTACACTATCTTCATTTACACTAATATTATAACGAGAAAAGATTTGTATTTTTGTGTGTGTGTGTGTGTATCTGTATTTTTGTAATGAATAATAGAGTGAGATCCCAGAAGTGGCAGACATCACGTATTTTCTGACGAAAAAATACGTGATGTCTGCCACTTCTGGGATCTTGGTCTATAAACTCAAAAACTACTGCAACGATTTCTAAAATTCGTTCACCAAAATTAAGCTACATTATCGAGAAGTAACATAGGCTATATTTGCTTCCGATACTCCCACGTGATCTAGACTTACACGAGTAAAACCGCGGAGCACAGCTAGTCATTCATAAAGTACTCTAACCAAACAACATTTTCGACGCTCGAGGGCAAACACTATTGTATTAGATCATTTTATTTAAAAAAAAAATCATTTGACCACATAAATCGTAATCAATATAAGACATAAATGATACCAATTAAATAATCGTAAATATGAGTTACTGGCTCTAGCCTCTGGCTGCGTGTAGACAGGTGAACATTTAGACCGAATGAACCCAAAACAATTTGTAGTTTGAGGTCTGTATATTAAATATGGAACCTTAAAAATGTAGATTTCACAAACGACCCTAAAAAAACTACAGTCCAGTTTTAATATTTATAGGCCGGTAAATGTATTCGAAATTGAACTTTGCATAATTGTAAGTTAGTGTATTGAAAATGGGATTAAGTTGCGTGCTTCCAATAATATCGATTATTTATAGATACGTTACAGGGCCGGTGCTAGGTAGGTAGATAGGTGTGCATTTGATCACGATCTTATTAGATTGTAAGTTAAGATATAGGCTAATAAGTAATAACACATAGTTACATGTTATAAGTGTTGTTTAAAAACATTTATCATGTACTAATCTGTATTTCAAATACTCAAGTATGTAATAATAATGGAGCTTGATATTTCGCCAGTAATGGCGAGTAAAACATGGTAAATATCCTGTTCTTACGTAATATTTGTAGTGAAAACAATCATCTTTGTCTATAATCGTAAGATTCATCTTGGCCCATACCATAATGTGTATAAAATGTCATTGTCTTAGCCAGATACGTTTTATATTTTCTGGGACAGCATACAACAGTATTTTTAGCGACTGCAGCGGCCTATGTATCAGAAAGCTGAGTAATCCGCTAGGCGCTACGAAATAGTGCTTATTTACACTGCACAACAATTTTAAATTGACACTGCCTCCAAAAAAAAACAAACCCCAAATAGAACCCTCTCGCCCCCATAAAGCATGCCCTGAATGCGGCCCATGACAAATTACAATATGAATAGACAGAAATATATGTAAAAGTGTGAGTTTTAATGATATTTTGAACTTGAAGTCGGATTACAGAGAAATATTTGTATCGTTGAATAATCTCGATGCATATTTATTAGATCTATTTTTGTTGAAAAATTACGAGGTTCTTTGTGGGTAAGGGTGAATGTATTTTTATAACCAATCATATAATTCAAACAAGCTTAACAAGTCTAAAGCACAACCCTCCTTCTGCAGTCGGGTAAAACTCAAAATATGTTTATTCATTTAGATATTTACAGATCATTTTGAATCGTCAGTAATCTAGTGTGTCTTTGGTACGCGACCTCCAATGAAAAGAAGACACTAAAATCCATGGGTTTTTTTGCACTGATCATGTGATTCGCATTGCCATTTAATTTACTATTAAATAATAGTAGAACTGGAGCAATAATCTACATTATAATCATCCTTACTAACACAACAGGCGTAAAAGTAACTAAGTCTGTCTACGAGTAAAAAGAGCAATTTGAAAAGAAAAAGAAAGAAATAAAATACGTTTATTCGGCTATAAGTATCGCAAATTAAACAAACATTCGCAATTAATAATCAAAACCAATAAATAAGGCCTCATCTACACGTTGCGATAACATCGTACGACATCGCATGTCGTCACGTTTCGACTCGCATTTATTTATATCAATATCGCGTTACAATTTATTAGGATTATGCGTCTGGCTCCTGCGCTTGCGCATCGAACCGTGTTCTATGCGTAATGTATGTGAGGGATGTGTTATTTAAATGATAACACTCTTTTATGAGGACTACTGGTTGTCGACTCATTTTGAATGAGGAGGAACACTAACTTTTTATCCCGGCAGAGGGCGCTAGTCGACTGATCTTAGGTTTGAATTAAGAACTGTCAAACAGGTGTTTTTTACAACTCTCGGCGCCGAATTGGCCATATCGGTCTCAGACCGAAAGAAAAAAAAAACTCGGCGTTTTCATTCGTGGGGGACCATCAACAAAAAAAAAAGATCCTCCGAGGCCAGCGCCATCTGCTCACAGCTTTGCGTGTGCCACCCCATTGACGACCTCTGTGGTGCGTCGGGTGAACCACCGGATGTAGGTATAATAGGTAGTAGGGAATGCAAACTCGAAAGAAAAAACACGGTTTTTTATTTTTCGGGATTTTTCTTAAAAATACAAAAACCGAAAACCCCGACAAACCGGGTTGCATGCCCTAGTAGGTAGTTACATTTTCCCGGGTCTTAATCGATTATTATTTATCTGGGAAAATGTAACCAAAAAAACCTATTGTTTCTTAAAGTTGGACCTTTAGTCGTCATTAATCTAAACATTTCATATTCCAATAACTTTCAACTATTATAAAAGGTCAAAGGTATTTGCTGTAAACTAACATCTCTTCTCTACATATAATAAAACAGTAAAGAAGCAGTGTATGTACATTGAGCATTTTCCAAAAAAAAAGTAATTAAACCGATGCATAAAACAGATCACGAAAATATTATGATTTTTAAAATTTGTAATTATGTCTGTTTGTCTGTCTATCTGATTGTACGCAAATCACGTAAAACTTCTGAACCGATTTCAATGAAATTTCCAGGTTTTAACCTAGATTTTAAAATAGGATAGGACCGGATATCCTGTAATTCATTACTTTTATATTTGTGCTTTTCCTTTACACCTCACGAAAATAAGGATAACATTCCGGCTACTTTTATCCAGATATCGAATCCGGTTATCCGGAAACTGCCACGCGAACGAAGTCGCGGGCACGAGCAGGCAGTATTTTCTATAACCCCGTACATAATTCATACAACAACAAACCCATTCAATAATAAAGCTTGCATTCCTCACACATTTTCCTTAGCGCGAAATTGCCATACTTGCGCGGTATTGGCTATATGCATTGCCGTCCGTTGCCACCTTACGCATGGGAACTAAATAGCGCGGGTAATAATTTATAGAGGAAGCAATTTGCTGCTGTTATAAATGTCATAGAAGGCTGAATGTTTGCGGTGTGCGCTCGCGCACTGTATTGTTGCTTACATTTTGTAAACTCGTTCGTAATGAAGGAAATTGGCTTTTGCCGCTTGCGTTGTAGAATTAATTAAATTAAATTAGATATTTAATTATCTATTTTATTCAATTAATTTTATAAACTCAATGGTAATTACCATTTAGCCTTAGATTTTCTCTGTGGCGCGTCGAGCGAATGGTCCGACCGCAATGCATAAGGTTCATCATCATCCTCACGATGTTCCCGGTTGCATCCCTCTCGAGAGCCCGGGGTCCGCTTTCCTACTTTTACGTCGCCATTTTGCACGATCTTCGGCATCCCGCGTAGTGAGGTCATTTGCACACATATCCGATCTTACAATGCAATGCAGAAGGTTTGATTCCCGCCGGTTGCAAGTATTTGTGCTTAAAAAGTATATTTTTACTTTTGGTCTGAGTTTTATATATAGGCCTAAGTGTGTTTTTACAAAAAAAATACAATATGTAGTTATTTCGTTGTCTTGTACCCATAGTACAAGCCTATTACTTAGTTTGGGGCTAGATTGCGCTGTGTAATATTTATTTATTTATAAACGGTTCTGTGGCAGGTACATCAAGTTCACTGGGCCGTAAAACCGCAGGACGCAGCTAGTTTAATTTGTCTCTGTAAAGAGCCCTTTTAAGCGATATCCAGTCGTTAAATACCAACTTTAAAGTCTAGTTATCTACTATGAAATTTCTAGAACATTGACTTAAGCCTTTTTACGTTAAGGTATGTGACAGACAACGGTTCTAAGGAAACTGTATCGAAGAAGCCTATTGGTCCAAGTTCTGGGAGTAAGCGATTTACACGTGACTTTGTGTTTAGGTACCATGTATCACAGAGCTCAGGCGTCTTTTTTGCGTAGTAGTTATGTAGGTGGACCAACGAGGGCTATATCATAAATACCAGGGAGGATACCGCGGTTGTTCCGTTGACATCAACTCGATGCCGACGCGGTAGTTTGACATCTTTGACAGCGGGGTTTTCAATCTGTCAACTGTCAACTGTCAAATGAATTCGATGCCGATGACGACGGAACAACCGCAGTAGCCTCCCTGTATTTACCGGCTGAGGGCACCACTAACGCAAAATAAAAATGCCATTATGTAGCGCCATCTTAAAAACGATTACAGTCAAAGTTTCAGACAGATTTGACGAGTAGTTTGATTTTCACAACTCTTGAAAGACATCAAGTGCGTTTTTATTAGCAATCATAGAGAAAGAACAAATTATCGATCAGTGTTTGCAAATAAACACGTCTACCAACAGCTGTAAAAAAAAATACTCGACAAATCTGTATATTTTTTTTACTGTAATTGTTGTAAATATAGCGCGACATGATGGCATTTTTATTTTGCGTCGGTGGTACCCTCAGTCGCTAAACTTGGGTAATTAATACTAAAATGATGCACATACGGGCGGCCTTAGCGCCTAGGTATATAAGTTTTGCACAGAAACTCTAGTTAGACAGCCGCGGCGTACTCAGAATAAATTTGTAATATACTGAACAAAAATATTTGAAATCAAAATTGTATTTAGGGCTCCTGTGATTTAAGATTTTCCTTGTGGGACCAAAGCTAAGGTAAGCTCTGTAAAGATTTTTAGTAAATAAAGTTTTTTATTTAAATAAATATTTTTATTACAATCCCCTCTCAAATCCTGCAACTTACACCAAACTAATCTAGCAAAGATGAATGGTATACATTTAAGAATGTGTTTTTCTCGCCTCCACAGCAATGTGTTCAAACAAAAACATCTTTCAATTAAAAAGATAAAGTGTCCCATTACTCGATCGGTGGTCTAAGTTGTCTATCAAAGCATTTAATTCATTTCTCACGTCCCTCTAACAAATAACCGAGACGTGATCAGTGTATTGTCTCTTTCTTTTCTAGTTGGTTAGAGAGGGATAGCCGATAGCTGTTTGTGGACTAGAGGTCTAGAAAAGGGTTTTAATTAGCGGGTTAGGTGTCGTGAATAGTTGCCTTTAAATTAATATGGGTTGAGAAAAACGGTGGTGTCAAAGACATTGCCTTGGTTCTGTATGGCGTTGTTTCAAGTATAAGTTCTGAATAAAATATCTATACGTATAAAATTTATAGTTCTGACTGAATGACTTACGGCCAAATACAGAAACGCAACTCAAAATGTGAGTTCTACTTAAACAACTAAGCACCTCTTAAATTCAAAAAATCCCATACAATTTTTAAATTTAGAAGCTGCTCAATTATTTAAGTACGCCTCAAATTTTAAGTGGCGTTTCTGTATTCGGCGGTTACCCCCTTACTTATAATATAAACGATGACTAAGTTTATGAAACGTTTGTTACGGTCTGTTAGCTTTGAAACTTCATGTCACAGTAAAAGAAAAAACGTTACATAACGTTAGACCTCGTTTATAAGTAAGGGGGTAAATGACTAATGACTTAATATTAACCCAGAGCCAAAACCGCTGCTCTTATGGACATCAAATTTGGTTATTTGTGAAGGATTTTTAAAAATTCCCATGGAATCGGCCCATACGGTGGTGAAACAGCGGGACACTGGTAGTTATGTATATAAATCCAACATAGGAAGAAGAAGGGACCTTTTGGGGCAACACTGCAATGTAACCTTGTTCGATGAAAATAAAAACTCAAAATCTATCAATTTACCTTATCGTCCCAAAACTTGATTTTAGGTAATGTTGGTTGGAATGGATTTGTTCGCTTGATTGGTGAGTCAAACGCTCAATCTTGTCACCCAATTAAGTGAAGAAAATTCACCAATTTCACATCGACGATAATAATCAAAAGTGTTTTTCACGCGACGGTACCTTATGTGGATAATTATAGGCAAATTGAGTACGTAACAAGATATCCGCATTCGGTGTTTTTTACACGATTGTACATTGTACAATGGCCGGCAGTGACACTGTAGTGTAATAAAAAGTTGAACGTATGCTTCACGAAGTTAGAGGTATTGATTAAGATTTAAGATATAGTTCAACTGTTTTACGCGTTCAGTTTGTGCTAAGGCCAGCAGTGACACCGTAGCGTAATGTTAATGAATCCACACGCTTCGCAGAGTTTGATTTGCTATACAATTACACTTATTATAGTTTACAATTATTATAATACAGATTTTTCGCGTTTATTTTGTTGTCCTAATGTGTCATTTTTGTTTCGTCTAACAAACGCGAAACTTCAGGACAATCGAATGAAAATTATTACTGGGATATCAACTGTTACTATCTATGAAAATTGTGAGTAGTTAAACTACCAATTTTTTAAATATACATTTGAATATTACTACTACGACTCCTGTTCGAATTAAATATTTCGATCGCTTCGGTGTAAGAAAACTCCTGTTATTAACCCAAACCTTCGCATTATCAAAGGTGTTAAAATATGAAAATTATTTCGATCCTTATGTACTTACCGTACTGTACTTAAAATAGGGGTCGTTTATCATGCTTGAATTGGTATGTAGATAAGTACATATTATTAAAACATAAATATTAAAAATAATTGGTTCCATAATGACTAAATAAATAACTCTAGTTCATTATACGGTGTAATAATTATAACGACTTAATCTTTATTTTTTTTTAATGTTTCCGACATTCGTACCTACAATGGAAAATAAATTTTATAATAAATTTCAAAACCCCTTAAGGGCCCTATTCTGAAAAACTGAAAATCCATGTCGGGCGCATCGAAAATTGTTGATTATTTCATGACGGAATGTCGTAGAAATTTTTTTTGTGTACATATTGTAGGCGACATTGTTTCCGATATTTTAGTGCAGTTTCTATACAAATATGTCGAAACGTATTGAAGCCTATCGACATTTTAGCCAAATCAGACATTTTTTGTCTAAAATTTGGATAGGCTTTGCACCAATAGGAGGTTCTAGTCTTAAAACTACACCAAAATGTAGGAAATAATGTCACCTACAATCTGTGCACAAAAAAAAAGTTCTACGACATTCCGTCATGAAATAATCAACAATTTTCGATGAGCCCGACAGGGATTTTCAGTTTCAAGGTCGTTGACGTTGATACTCCTCTGGAAGGATTTTCTCTAACAACGTAGATATCATGGGAAGTTCTTAAGTGTGGGTAATAAAACGTTGAAATAAAAATGATACCTACCTAAATAATACAAAAAGAGATAAAGAAAAAAATATAGGTACATAATATAGGTACTTATTTACCTTAAAAATTAAATAAAGAAAGAAAAGAACAAAATAGAAATAACATTTAGAACTCAATAATAACTAGGTACCTACTCTTTTTGAAAGTGCGTTCCAATATGATACACCGCAACCACTTTTATCTTACTGTGATGAATCGATACATAAATCGATTTCAATAATTATTTCGATGTTTTTGTGTATAATACGTGTGCCACACTGTATGTGACATTGCTAATTTTACAGAATTAAAAAAAATATTATCTTCGATATTTTCACTCACTTTTCTATCACCTTTATATCCCTTCTACAATTCATGTACATCCAAAGGTTGCCTGGAAGAGATCGCTTTTAGCGGTAAGGCCGCCCATTGTACCTTTATTATAATTAGCTGTGAGTTTTGTTTATGTAATCTATTTTGTAAAATTTGGTACTTATAATAAAGTGTTTATCTAATCTTATCTAAGTATTCTAAAAATAATGCGTATTCTTTCACCAATAATTTTATTATCCTAAGATATCTTACAAAGCTTACGAGAACCTGCGAAAGTGCATCAAACTTACCTTACTACTTTTTCAGAATACCTTAAATTGAGCTGCAATGCCGGTTTGTAAATTACCTTTAATTGTATACTGAAAACGAATCCAAAATGAGTTAGGTGCAAAAATTACTGCTCCAATTTCGACCCAGGAATCAATTTTACGGAATAATCAATTGTGTAATAAACCCCTTCAGAACTCCACAGGCATTATTCAAGTACCCGCAGTCGTAGAGATAAAACAAACCGAAAAATCAATTTACACAATGCGCCTAGCATTTTGAGCTCGCTGCTCGAGGACTTAGATTTATTTTGATAAGCTCTATTTTTATAATTATGTAAATAATGTTGATAATTTTTAATAATAAATTGCAAAAACAATTAATTAAATTGAAAATTCAAATTTACAAAACATACAAAGCTTAAAATGTAAGCTGCGGCGTTATTGCTAAAAGCGATTGCTTCTAGGCAACCTTGGAATTGTGTTAGTGTCATATTATATTTTGAAATCAACCATTAGCCTGCCCGAAACGAGACTACGTGATTTAGAATTATACTGTTGTATAAACTGGGTCCCCGGGATTTTACCCTTGTACCCATTTCTCCTTGTAATTTTTTTCTTAATTATCGATGTCCAAAAAAAGCCATTACTCACCCCCTCTGTTTTAGAATCTTTCCTGTGGATATTTTTAAGCAATTTCTTTTACCAAAAAAATGTCTACTTTACTTGAGTATCTATTATATCTCTACACTCACAACCCTACTGTTTATCAGAGAGGTAATTGAAAAATCTGTTACCAATATCTCAAGTATTCTTAGAACCGATATGATTTCAGGTTTCGGTAAATTTACGACCAATCGGAGTTTCTCGTAAATTGAAATCAGATGAAGTAGATTTTATTGAAAAAACCGACGGTAAATTATTGTGTAATTGGGACTGTTTTTTTATTTCTGCACTTAAAATTACTGCACCAATTTCGATGAAAAAGCTACGATTGGAACTTTCAGTATCTCATATTTTTGATACAGATTGAATAGAATTAAAGATTAAATAATTTTAATTTTAATGAAATAAAAGATGTCAGAAAAATACATTACATTATCATATCACACAATTATTACATTACATTATTACATGATAAAATTAATTTAATTTAATAATTTTAATTAGTTACAAATATTTTTAAATAACAGGATATTTACCATGTTTTAATTTGTTTGTGGACGAGCTCGATATTTCGCCAGTAATTTCAACTGGCTTGTTCACGAGACTGATATTGCGGGTAGGTGATGACAGTTGGGGGCGTCCATATCGAACTACCCGCTTCCTAATTCGCGTGCCGCACCTTAGCACTAGACCCCTACTATTGTCTCGAGACGATTTTACGTTTTATATAGTATAATAGTAGTCAAACATTCCTATCGTCTGTAAAAAAATATAAATTGAACAGGTACTCTAATAACCTTATTAATAAACGTAAAGTAAAGTCGGAGTAGTGAAAACATGTTGTCTTTTTCCGTGACAAAGACTTTTAAACTTGACAGACAGAAATAAAAAGTGGTAAAATTATTACGACCTTACTCCACGTTTATTAATAAGGCTATAACAGTATATATCAATTTCATTATTTTTTTAAGTTTTTTTCCACGAAGGTGGTCTAGGCGTCATTTTTTGGCGGGAAAAGATCCATATCAGTTCGTAAGGTCAAAATATTTTAGCCGAGAGAAGATTTTTTTAATTACGAAGTGTTTCGATCCTAATTTTGATTTATAACTTTTAATTTGGATTGTACGATAACCTCTGTGATTGACATATAGCTTGATGTGAAGAGTCAGTTTACATCATTTATCATCATCCATAATAATATTGGGCTACGGTCAAGGAAATCATAGAAATATAAATTTACATCTACTTGAGAGTGTGTTATTTATATGATAGAGGTATCCCGTAAGAGACGTCTTTGAAAATTCATACGGGATCGGGACATATACGGGTGAAACCGTTGGATATATCTAGTCTATATCTACAAAATGCTTTGGCTTGAATTACTGACTGACTGATCAATGCAGAGCCTAAACCGATGGTAGAGAACTGAAATTTGGAGAGTGTGTTATTTATATGATAGAGGCATCCGATAGAAAAAGGTTTTTGAAAACTCCCACGGGATCAGGACTTGTACAAGTAAAACTGCGGGATATAACACTGGATATAACTAGTTTATTTATATCTATAAACTGTATGGGCCTGAAAGACTGCCTGAATCATGAGAGTTGAAGTTTGGAGAGTATGTTAGTTATATGATAGAGGCATCCGATAGGAAAAGACTTTAAAAATTCCTACGGGATCGGAACTTATACAAGTGAAACCGCGGGATATAACTAGTCTATTTATATCTGTCAAATGCATTGGCCTGAAAGACTGACTGACTCTTGAGATTAAAGACATTTTTCAATTTTAATTTTGACTGGATCAATCCTGAGGAAGAGGCCTGTAAAGGTCTTAAAACGTTGAGCTGAAACAGTGCTAAAAGTAATAAACATCACGTGGTTAAAACCGAAAAATGTATTTAATTTCAATACAACATCGCGAAAACAAAAGAAAATCTATGAGTCATGCATGAGAGTTGAAATTTGGGGAGTGTGTAATTTATATGATAGAGGCAAAAAAAGCTTTTTAAAATTTACTACGGGATCGGGATTTAAGCGGGTGAAACCGCAGGGCGCAGCTAGCAGTCTCAATTACCATTAACCAGGGCCTCTACTTTAATTCTACAAACTTACGAACGAAAGACAGAAAATCTGTCATCCGTCCATCACCGTCCAAACATAAAATTTTCGAAAGAATAGATGACAAATTTTCTTCTGAAATTATCGTTCGTTTTATCGTTCGTAGAATTAAAGTAGAGGCCCTGTGCAACTGGTGCCACATCAAACTATCAACTTCTACCCTAATTAACGCTCCACGACACATTATTATACCCCCTCTACATAATAAACATGCACTGTCAAAAATCAATCACAGCCGAACAATCGGGTCCGAGAGATTTATTGCTGAACCGAACACAGTAGGACTCATTAAAAAATACCATCGCAAATCAAGAGTTGAGCCCATTTAAGCAGCAGAGTTATGAGTTGGTTGAGCCAATTATAATGAACACAATCATATCTTTGCTAAGTGTGGACAACGGATTCTAGATCGTGGAGGTCTAAGTTTTTGATGTGGTGTTGTTTTTGACCACTTTTAACCTTCGACCGAAAAGGGGGGGTGGTATGAGTTTGGGGTGTTTGTGTGTCTGTGTGTCTGTCTGTGGCAACTTAGCTCTTAAACGGATGAAGCGATTTTGATATAGTTTTTTTTAGAAAATTTATTTTCAAGGAAAAATAGCATTCATAAATTTTTACTTGCGGCGAGGCTTGAACTCGCGACGCAGGTGTAAACAACTGGAAAGTTGTTCCTGCAGCGTTAGATAGATGGCGCTTTAACGAGCCTTAATCGTAAACAATCAAAGGAGAATATAGCATTGGAAGTTTTCACGGCACGACGCGTGAACTTGCGTAGTCTAGATGGTATAGACGGTGGGCTACTGACCCAAAGACGCGAGTTCAATCCTCGCCGCAAGTGAAAAATTTTGAATGCTATTTTTCCTTGAAAATAAATTTTCTAAATAAAATAGCCTTGAGCTAAATACAAAAATTAATAGACATTTATAGTTTTTTTTGTTTGATGGGCGACTTACATGCGCGTGTGTTCTTAGCTATGTTTGAGCGGTATATGGAATCAGACGTCAAAAGCCTTACCTAACCTAACATCACGTACCCCGTACGTGACGTTTATTTAGGTCTTTATGATTTCGTACCAATATACGGTCGTATATAAGTACAACAAGCACTTGACCGGTTTTTAGGGTTTCGTAGTCAACAAGAAACCCTTAAAGTTTTTAAGGTGAAGAAATAAAATCTTGCACATCGTCTCACCTCTCCAGGGGTAGCAGTGGGGATGTGTGAGGCTCCATGCTGACATGCACGCATTTATGCCTAGATTACGGACGGAATACGGAGATTAAATCCCGCCTCGGAAGAATTCGTTTAATGATCTTAACTTTTGAAATTTAATGTTTGTGCTGATTTACGAAATTAATATTTGTTAAAAACTAAAAATCTAAAGCTTTTTTCGGAAAATAAAATGTTGAGTTCCCAAAAATATAATCCCGTCTCAAAATAATAATTCTCAAAACTGTTAAAATCACGTATTCGACACTTTCCTAACATTTTAGTTTCGCTCTTAATATCACATCCAAGCATTCTTCATTCCATGTAAATCTTAATGGACAATTATGCATTGTGGGTTCAGAAGCTCGATATACTAAATTAATAGCACTCTCCTTCTTGAAATACGACCAAATATGTGTGCAATTTCAATGATTGTAGAATACTAGGTAAACACGCTTTAAGACGACGATAGATGCCAATTATCGGTCCTTTTCGGTTGCATAGAACAGAGCGAGATAAAATCTAGGTAGGTATACTAATATTATAAAGAGGTAACGTTGGTAACGTGTATGTTTTTATATTAGGGGTTATCTCCAAAACTACTGGACCGATTTCAAAAAATATTTTACCAATAAAAAGCTACATTATCAGGGAGTTACATTAACTACTTTTTATTCCGATATTTCCACAGGATCGGAACTTACGCGGGTGTAACAGCGGGAATCTGCTTGTTGAATATTGAAACAATGATTTCTCGTGAATGTATAAGTACCTACATTCTTTCTTTCATCAAAGTACTTTACAGAGTACCTTAGTGATATAGTTTATGACCATGTGTTAAAATATTGAGTTAGTTAAACGCATAAATTTGGAAATAAATTGATTTTAGTTGAAAATTAAATGCAACTCTGTAATTTTTATCTATCGTTTAAAATCCCTTTCAGATATACCTAATATTCGATCCCTAATGCATCAGGTCAATTGTAGTTTATTTTCGCTCAACATTTCACATCACTCTCTCCCTTAAACAAATTAAACCTAGTCGTGCCGTTTTAAGCATTTAAAGGATGACTCCGTTTGACGCTACGACTTAAGCCGGTGGGTGGCCGAAGCCTCCCACAAAAAAACAGCTCTTATGATTTTTCGAAGGGCAGGGTATAATGTTATCCTAGCCAATAAAGTTACCCAGATTTTAATCAGTTCAGTAGTTTTTGAATGCAGTAATAGACCGATCGATACGAATTTCAACAGCTTTAAATTCTATAAATCCATTCCAGTCCAAAAATCATTATTTTCCATTAGGACAAAATGTTGAATTTCCGAATTCCCAAAATGTCAAAAATACTTAAAAAATTACGTGTCAAAAAAGATCTAAATTATTTCACGTAAAAAAGAGACATCACTCAAAATTAAAACAAAAGACGATCGATTTATTTTCCTTTTTTTGTTATCTTTTCCTTTAATAAGTACAGATTTAAAAATATAATTTATCTCCGCCCTCATCCATTGCAGCAAGGAGAAGAATAATCCTGACCTTCATGAAGACATAATCATAAGTTTTTGTTGCGGCATTGCAACGGACACATCGGTCATAACTTCTTGTTAACGTAAAGTATGATCCATTGAGAGGTAAGCTTGTACTCGTATGTAATGCTAGTAGTAGCCTTTGGCTTCACACGCATCGGCATAGGTCTCGGTCTCGGTCTGCCCAGCGGAGTGAGAGAGCCAGCTCGAGCGGAACGTTGCGGAACGGATACGCGGCTGCAAGTAAAGGATTTAAAGAGCTTTATCGCAGAAATGGTAATGTCGCTCTGTTGGGACAAAGAACCCCAAACAAAAAAGGTTTGTAGTGCCAAAGCTTACTCAAACAGAACCTATTGGCCTACAGTAGAAAAGTCACATTGACCACACCAACTGCTTAAATTACGGCTGACCTCTTCCCTGACACCAACCCTCCTTGGTACCAAGTAGTTTATCCATAACTACGCGGAGAGAACTCCAGGCTCACTATGAATGAACAAACAAACACTCTTATTTATTATATTAGTAGATAATATACGTTTTCTTTATTTCTAGTATATAGACGTGTGAGTAAAATATTGGGAGGGCGTTTTCATTACAGATTTATATAAAAGTCTCATTCAGTTTGAGCAAGGAGTTTGCCGCTTCGCTAAATGGCTAATTTGGCGAGAAGCAAATCACAACACACAGCGCAATCCAGGCCCAAACTGAGCGCTAGGCTTGTACTATTGGTATGTATTTACAAAAGAGAAATAAATGTTAGATTCTATCACTCGTGTAGTCGTCTGTTTTTTCAATTGTATAATTTTATATTGGTGTTACAATAAAGAATTAATCTATTAGATAAGATTAGATAACACTTTATTGTAGGTACCAAAATAAAATAAAATTACAAAAGAGTTTAGAACATAAAATAACCACAGAAACAAATAAAATTTAACTTAAAACTAGATTAAAATAACATTAATCTATCTATCTATCTAGTCACCGTAACACAAGCTTAGTAGCTTACCATGGGGCTAGATGGCGCTGTATGTTCACAGAATTTGTTTTTACAAAATCTTTAGGAAGCTAATACAAAATCATAACAATGTCACAAGGCAACCGTGAGAAGATCAGAAAACGTGAAACTTTAGCATTCTTTGATACGATCTACTGGAAAGAACCCAGTTTTATGATGAACGGTCTTACTCACCAGCTATTTATTCATTAAGCCCTCGACTCAATGCGAGATGCGAGAATAATCTACCACAATAGGGTATAGCAGTTTACAGCCACAGTCCTCCAGTCCACATTTATTTGCTAACATTTTGTTTCTTCCTGTAACCCTTGATAGACAAATAACGTAAGTACTGAACTTGAGGAACAAATAAAGTAATAAACCTTATCTGAAAAGTTTTTTTATTCAATGATACAAAATAGACAAAAAAATACAAAAACTCAACCTAAAAATAAAAAAGACCACCACCCAGAGTTCCCAGTGCAAACGCTGATTGATTAATGATTAGCGATGGACAATCTTTCCACCAGGAAGGAACCGGAGCAGTGGTCAAAATCTCGGTCTCGAAGACGACTCACAACCCAAAAAAGGAAAATGAAACATCGTGAGGAAACCCACGGCTGCATTAGCTGTAGAGGTATTGACCTGTTGGTTGCTCGTAGTAAAGCAAGCCTGCTTTACCTAATAATGTCCCGAAATACGCCAGTGGAATAAGATCCGATCTTATAGATGACCGTGCTACATAATAGACCAAATCGTCACTTACCAACTGGTCAAAGTGGTCAAACGCTAATAAGTATATAAAAAAAACCCGGCCAAGTGCGAAACTCGCTCACGAAGGGTTCCGTACCACTATGACAATTGGGTACCAAACCCTAAAATCGTTTACCAATTTTAAAATTTGATAGGAAAATGTGACATATTTAGCTTCGGTTCTTACTTCAATCATACGACACAAAAAAAAATGAAAAAAAAAACTTTGGCACAAAGACAATCTTAACCTTATAATTAAGAAACTCTTTGGTAAGTGAAGGCAGACTGGTATATTTGACAGATAGGGCAGCCATTTTGAATTTCATGACCTACTCGATTCGATGTTTTTGAAACACGTTTGTTGTATGGAAGCCCCTCTTAAATATTTGTTTTAATTTGTTTTAAGTATTTGTTGTTGTAGCGGCAACCGAAATACATCTTCTGTGAAAATTTCAACCGTCTAGCTATTACGGTTCATGAGATACAGCCTGGTGACAGACGGACAGACGGACAGACAGACAGCGAAGTCTCAGTAATAGGGTCCCGTTTTTACCCTTTGGGTACGGAACCTTAAAAAAGATTTCCGTCAATGCAGCGTCAAAATTCACTAAAATAATTAGAATAAAAAAAATGAGTCGCTAGATATGGTATCCAAAACGCTGGCTGAATTGCTTCTTTGTATACCAATACCTATTCGTTGGCCAAAGTGGCAGTCAGCCATTAGGCACCAGAAGAAATATTTTTAAAGTTGATTTGTAATCAGTTCGCGGTAGTGAATCGTCACCCTAAATATCGCGAGAAATCGACATCCAGATTGGTCACGAACGATTGTTACAACGATCTTTAAATTGAAAATGAAATAATGATATTTACTCAATGTATTTTGCACCTTTTATGTCATTAATATCTCAGTACCTGTATATCGCTTATAATAAGTAAATGTTTAGGTAAATCCTGAAGTTGTTTTTAGGCGGTTTTCCGTATGTATTTCCACATAATTGGCCCGTTGTACCTGATTTTAAGGACGCGGGTTTCCTGGCGATGCTTTCCTTCACTTTAAGAACAATGTTAATAGCATACACATTACACATTTATATTTCTAAAAAGATATTGGTGCGCCATCGGCAAAGATTAGAAACCACGATCCTTGGAATGAAAGTTAGGGTATCTACCACTAGACCAAAATAATTATTATATTCGACACATATTCAAATTACTTTCATAAATTTACTTTACACAGTGGCAATAAGTTTCATGAAAATAAAACTCTAGTAGGTACCTACAACTAGAAGACCCATCGAAAATTTAATACCCATCCACCTTACCTTAAAGTTATTAAAAATTCACTTAAGACAACATTATAATAAATTTTAAAATGTGATTTACAATATTAATCAACGTTCCATTTTAACTTTATTACGTTTTTGACTTTTAATTTTTTATGAAAAACGAAACGTTACAAACAATTAAATTTTATTGAAAATTCAGCAAAAGTTCAGTGTGTCAGTGAGGTGGAGCCTGCCCGTACATCAATTAAGATTTTGACATTCGATACGTGAAATGGAGCGTAACCGGATCGAGAACTAAATTACTTTTTGAGGCTTTTAATTTAGAAAAGATAATTCTGAGAAAATTGTAAAGACACGGTTGGAAGGTTTGCATGGAATCCGTTTGAATATTATTGTTAAAAGTAGCCACCAATTATTCTAATAATATATTTTTAGAGGTATATAGCCGCTAAACTCAAAATCATTGTCGGGTTCATCGAAAATTGTTGCTTAAAACATGATGGAAAGTTGTAAAAATTTTATTTGGGTATCTATGGATTGTAGGCACTGACCTCCATTGTAAGGACAGGACATAGCGCACTGAATTTTGTGCCTGTTTGTGTTGTCGCGCGTTTTCTATTGAAAGTGATGGTGACCGTCCATGGAACCCATGGAACTAATAGTTCCGGAGACGGTCACCATCATTTTCATTAGAAAACGCGCGACCACAGCGCAACATCGCGCAGATCAAACAAATCAAATCGGCACAAAGATCTAATGTTATTTTGTTTGCGTATAGCAATTCCAGCGTACTTGTTTAGTTTCAGTTCAGTGATTGTAGGTTAAATTGAAGCCTATGCACATTTATAGCGGCTATATACCTACCCCTTAAAACATACCGAAATCGGGTCAGTAGTTTTACGTGAGGTTTACAAACACAATATACATACATATTTTATTCTCTCACTGACTTCGATGCTCAGAAAAACTTCTCCTTAACAATTGCACTCATTGTAATACCAAAAACGGATAGGTAATATAATAAAGGAAGCTCATTATGAACCAAATAGTTTCAACCCCGGAGGTAGAGCACGTTAAACATTTTAATTGAAATTAAACGTATTTTTTACAACACATGACATTTAAAAACTCAGTTAATGAATTACTTAGCTTTCAGTACATCCGTACTTGAGATTCCCAGTTCACAATGATGCGTTTTTAAATCAACTCATCACCTTATTCGCTTAATGAGACAAAAGTATAATACATTCGATACTTAACCGAACATAACTTACACACCAATGAGTATTATCGGCCACTCCATACGGTCACAAAAGACAATAAATATCGATTAAAACAAAATCGATAACGAACTTAATCGGTCGAAATTCGACTCTCCGAAAATCGAGTTTAAAGTTTTGTGCGAGCGCTGCGCCCGCGCCGTGTTCGTGGGTCGTTTCTTTGTTAAAAGTAGTAAAATATGGTTTGTAAGTACACTGATCCGTTACGTTTTCGAATTTATTTTGTGGATCGAGATCTCGATTTTAAGGATGCGATCGATTCTTTTTTGTTTTCACGGATAATTATTCATGCGACTTTAAAGTGTTTAAAAGAAAAATAAAAAGAATTTGGAATAACTTTAAACCATAGCAAAACTCAGATGGTTGACCGATTCGGTAGAGTCCATCGTCTGCATACCCAAAGTGATTCTGATCCACTGAAATAGCTGCTACAGTATGAAACTGTAGAAAGCAGCTATTTCAATTTTACGAACGAAAGAAAGAAAATCTGATCCATACGTCCGAAAAAAAATATTTAGACGGATGCCTATTTTTTTTTCAATCCAAATTCAAATTTCTTGTGACACTTGGGTATTACTTTATCATAATTCTAAAACCATTTGGAGGTAAGTATTTTGTCAGACATCTGGAGATGCAAGTAAACATCGCACTGCGGCAAGCTGAAGACCGCCAGCAAATGGAGACGTCTTCTTCACAGAGTCACGATCCTCAACTATGAGGAACCGACTAAGAATTGAGGAGGATTATATTTCCTAATCGAATGGAGACCGCGGATCGAAAAGCGCAGCGTTGGACGTCCACCTACGAGATGGACGGACGACTTGGTTAAGGCCGGGGGTTCACGGTGGATGTAGGCCGCTTATAACCAAAGCATCTGGAAATCTATGAGGGAGGATTATATCCAGCAGTGGACTTCTTACGGCTGAAATGATGATGATGATGATATTTTCAAC
The DNA here is from genome assembly GCA_958496205.1 of Idaea biselata. Classification (NCBI taxonomy): domain Eukaryota; kingdom Metazoa; phylum Arthropoda; class Insecta; order Lepidoptera; family Geometridae; genus Idaea; species Idaea biselata. The sequence continues at coordinate 1,141,174 of OY292399.1, forward strand.
GAACATTGTTGTTGTTGGTTGGTAATATAAACGCATTGACGTACCTTTTACGACCTATAAAAGTATTAAATTTGATGTTTCCTAAACGGTTTTGATTAAGTTTCAGTTATAATACTTTTACTACGCATTTTATGACTCCCTATTAAGTAGATCAATAGAAATAAATGACAAATGACGTCGACGCTCGACAGATGTCGAATGGCTGTAAAATATATTTATGGTAGGTACTTAATTACAACTGTTAAGAAATATCAGGTAAAAAATAAATGTTGTTTTACTCAGTGTCGAGTTAAGTACTTAATACTAGGCAGTGTAGCCCCAGCATAGAAGGGTGTAACAATCCAACCTCTTAGTCGTGCCTAAATCTTATCTCTTTTGGGACGCAACGCCTTACTAAAAAAAAATAGCAACATAGAAATACCTCAAGAAATCAATCGGTATAATTAACCTAACTAAAATTTTTTAGGTGATTAAATACATTAACCAAGATTAAGATTAGGTGATTAATTACCTCTCTGATAAGCGGTAAAAATAGGTTAACCCTAGGTTGTGCTACGAAAGATATTTAATATAACGACATCTCTGAGAGAGTAGGAGTCGCGTTGAAAGAACCAGGTAAAGTGGGGTCTATCGTCCCACTGCTTGATAATAGATGGCGCTGTAATAGATAAGGGAGGTAAAGAAAACAAGGTTATCTTCAAAATCTATTAAATCTTCGATCTTTTTGTAGTTTGTACATGGAAATATAGTTGTAAATAATTATAGCGTAGGGATAAACATGTAACCGAACCCGGGAGGAGGACAAGGAACGGCTGATTAAGGAATTCTTCTTTCTAAGCCACAACAAAGGCTGTTGACATTGGCCACCTCAAAGTACAGACAGCGCCGCGTTTCCGCCGGAAGTTCATGGGAACTCTCTCTATGCATTTATGAATAGTCCGTTTTCAGGGGAACGTTTTCAAGCTTCCCCATTGGCTACTGAGGAAATGAAGGTATAAAGCATGGTTTATGAATAAACCCCTTTCACGCCCATTTTAGAAGGTTTTTCAGGATGAACTTTTTCAAGGTTCCCCATTGGTTGTTGGATAAATGAAGGTCAAAGCATGCGTTGTGAATAACCTAAATTTCAGAAGAAACTTTTTCAAGGTTCCTAATTGGTTAATAAGCCGAAGGGAAGGGAGTCCAATCAACAAACGTAACATCTTTAAGGAAATGTGGCCATAGTCAGGAGATTAGGGGAGTTTTGGAGAAAATATGGCCGATTAAAAAGAAACTAAAATTGGGAAAATTGGTCGATTGAGGTTTATACTGCAGGTCACGTCTTAAACCTAAGCAATAATCAAGCAATGGTAGGTCAAATAGAAAAAAAATATACTTTAGACCAAAGAAAAAGGCAGATTAGTTTTGGGAAAATTGGCTAATTGAGAAATGCGATTTTGAAAAGAAAAACTGGTATCCCGAAACTCAAAAAGCGAATTTTGAGAGAAGGGGAAGATTTTGAGGCTTTATAAGGCCCTGCCGCGTTCATTTAAAGGAAGTTTTGCTATAACGAACAGCTCCTGAAAAGAATCCCTGCCGAGTCGCGAACTAAAGGAAGTTTTGCTATAACGAACAGCTCCTGAAAAGAATCCCTGCCGAGTCGCGAACTAAAGGAAGTTTTGCTATAACGAACAGCTCCTGAAAAGAATCCCTGCCGAGTCGCGAACTAAAGGAAGTTTTGCTATAACAAACAGCTCCTGAAAAAGAAATCCCTGCCGGGTCGCGAACCAAAAGAATTCAAACTAACAATCTCCAAGTGATGGGAACCGCTACCCAAACGCGAAACCGTTTAATTTTAACAGTATAGCCCAGTTTAGTTCAATTAATTTCAGTATAGCTAGGAAGTTTTTTCCGAGAAACAGGAACTCCTAAAAAGGAAAATCCCTGGCCGTTCGCAAACCAACAGTGCTCCAATAAAATAAATCACAAGTAAAGTGAGACCTCTGCCCAAATACGAACAGTTTTATTTTAACAGCTTAGCCCAGTTTAGTTAGGTTCAGCATAGCCAGAAAGTGAGAGGTCTACTGGTAGAGAAGTGAATAAAAGGTGATACCTATTTATTATTATTGTTCATGGCCTGTCTTGTGAGTGAAGTGATTTATTTTAGGTGATAGGGTCCTCATTGGAAAACTGATCGTCCTTCTACCTAGAAAGACAACGAGGTAAGCAAGCATGTTTTCTTTGATAGGAATTGCTGCCAGGTTCTGGGGAATTCTGTCTCCTCGTCGGGCCATTTTCTTCCAATTTAAATGGTGCCAACTTTTCTAACTAGAGCCCGGGGACGGGATTACTAGAATCTGACAGTAATTGATAGGAAAATGTTAAGGTGTCTCTAGTACGATGTTCCTTACTTTCTTTTCTGTGCTCGTAGCTTTGGGGAAAGCTCTGGGCTACTTCTTATAACCTAGTGTTTGGCTGAAGAGAAACTATTTATCTCAGCCCAGGGAAATCCCCTGGCAGAGACTACTCTCTAAGGTTGTTCTTATTTTCATAACAAATAGCTGCTAATTTTGCAGTCTCTCAGTCAAACAGTGGGTATTATCGTGCGAATTGAATATACTCTCGTAGGGACCCTCGAGGTCAGCTGTGCGAATTAGTTTGATCAAAGAAAAGTCACGTATCTATCTTGAAACTCCAGGAGCCATGCCTGGCATAAACTAAACTACCTAGTTAATTCTTTTTCTATTAAAAGTTAAAGTCGTAAATGTTATGTGACGATCAAATCCAGGCATTAAATTATACTCTCGTAGGGACCCTCGAGGTCAGCTGTGCGAATTAGTTTGATCAAAGAAAAGTCACGTATCTATCTTGAAAGTCCAGGAGCCATGCCTGGCATAAACTAAACTACCTAGTTAATTCTTTTTCTATTAAAAGTTAAAGTCGTAAATGTTATGTGACGATCAGATCCAGGCATTAAATATCATATAAGCTCATATTGTAAATATCTACGTATCTACAAAAGATATATTATGTGTCCCACCTAACATTCAACCTATCTCATCATCTTTGTTTACTATATTATTAGAGTATTATGTACAAACGTAGATTATTTATTATATTACACAAGACATAATATCTACTGTAGTTCGGGATGGATATAGCAGCTAACTTGTTAACTATAAAAGTCCAGAACGAGGTAACTTGGGAGAGAGGATGCAGAGCTCATTGGCTTTTAGGACATTTCAATGATGGTGATTTGGTTTATTGTCCAATTTGCGATTATAACCACCGAGTTTCATTTTAGGCACCTGCCCCCCCTGGACTAGAGTACTTGCAACTTGTATCGTCTTACCTTGTTGTCACATCATCCTTATGATGGTTGGTGTGAGGATAATCGTGCAGAAGATATTATACTGTCTAAGCCTGTTAAACAATAATCGAAGGAGATTGTTTGTTAAGAGTCTTGACGGTCGTAACTTGATCAAGGAAAGGCCAAATCGGTATTGAACCTGTGTCTTTTCCTTTAGTTGGGTTAGGGGGTATACTCCACCAACACACACTGAGAAAAGTTTCGCAGCTCATGATTCCGGTAAGCCAGCTTTTGATTGAGGCCAAGTCTGGAGGACCCTAAAGGCTCCACCAGTTAACTCTAACCGAATTAGAGCCTCATTTTGCGGTACCTTTTGATTCCTAAATCACTTGGTAAACCAAGGCGAAGCCAAACCCCCTTGTGTCCTATAATCCTATAACCGCATGTTGGATACATACCCGAATACCTGAAAGTACCTTGTAGCTCATGCTTTGGTACAGGACTACACAAATGAGTCATGAAGTGGCAATTGTATGTTTCTAATTTCATGATAAACTAGTTGCCAATCCATGGTTCTTGCCTTCTCGGAAGCACCTAATTGTATTGATTTTATCAATTTTATACAAATAACATAATCTAGTATCCAGTTTTACTACTAATGAACTCTCATGTTTGCTGTTGTCGCTGGTCGGGACATTTGTGGATATTATACATACATTATACTCTGTACAAAATTGTGGGACTGCCCCACCCATCTTAGAATCTCCCAAGGTTGTTTAGCGATGGTTGCGTGTCACAGAGCTGAATAAGGTTTAGTTGTTGACCCACATCCATATGTGGCGAGACTATCTCAGGAAAGGTTTCTGGCCGACACGTTCTCCTAAACATACCAAAGGGATATCACACTCCACAAGCGATCATGGCTACTACAGCCCGGTACGCACTTCATACAACTGTAACATCAGGTAATGTCCGATTTGGCGTTCCTCTGAGTTACCACACAAATATCCATGTCTGTTATCCGGCCGGGTCACACTGATATGGGACCTGCATTGAGTTAGATTGGATACAATACTAACTAACTTACCTGAATTTAATCAAATTGGGTGTTTCCACCACCTTTGTTTGATGATGTCCTCTTCGGAGTTGATGGCGCCACTGTTAGCGCGTAGATTAGATTCAACGGAGAGTGATGGAATGAGTCTTGAGGGGATGGAGGAAGAAGACTCCCGCAACCCCTTAGGGTTGCGGTAACACACATTACAACTAGATACATACCTATATCTATATCTGTCCTACTTAATAATGTAAGCTAAACCATTCATGTAAGCATATTCATAAGTATAGTTATTTATATTTATATAACATTGCATATTTTCTCATTATATATCTATCCTTCCAAGTAATCTCCTTATTATAATTTAGAGTTTATATACCTATACTTACCTACCTGTTCTTAGAAGATAGGATACTGTAGCAGCACTTGCCACCGCCCTGATTCACATCTAATTTTGTCTAAAGCATACCACATGTAAAGATCTTGAGTTACTACATCTTAAAAACACAACGTAGAATATTGTCCTAAATCTAGACGATCACTATTACAATTGGCCAACGTTAATTTAACGTAGGTTAACTCTTCACCGTTCTATTAAACGGAAGAATAATAATTTCGAGGGGGGGTATTTTTACAAGGGGCTACCTCATCTCTTACCGTGGGGGGTACTGAACCTGGAGTTCTCCCCTCGCAGTGGCGGGTAAACTGTTTGGTCCCAAGGAAATAGTGCGGAGTCTGACAGACGTGGTCGGTAAAAATGTTGCCAATAAGTAAATAAAAAGCCCAAAATTTTCAAATAAATGTAAAACTTTTAAATAAATGTATGAGTTTTTGTTTACATTTCTTATCTATAATGCTGAAATAGAGTAGGTATCTACCTATAGGTTATCTAAGGAGGTAACACTAAAAAATAAAATCTTCGAGTCTTAACTATTTAAAATTATAGCTCTTCGTATGCGCAAACGCAACCCGAGCTCAGATTAAACTAATTGTTTCTTTAGCAATAAACGCCTTTTTCAGACCACAGACCACTATAAAGTCCCTTAGTTTCTTACTAAATCCTTATTTGGTAACTATTGAAATTCCAGTCAAGCACTTTGTCACTTAGAATCGGATTAAGTATCCTTTGATTGGGTTGAAGAAATAAAAATAGATGTTTTATGGTAATGAATTTTTATATTTCCTGATAATTTGCGTTTAACACCTTTTTGCTAAATAATTAATTATATAGGGTATGGAAACTAGTTTTATTTATTTTCGTAATTTCTCTAGTAATACAACTCTACTTACTGGTATCTAATGATACATACAGGATGTACCGTAATGAGTGGATAACTGCACTGCACGTGTGTATGCGGGGGCAAGACATGGATCCACCTCCTAAATTTCAGTTTTTTATTCCAAGCCGTTTGAACTCTATGCCATTTTTTTAGAATTTTTATAATTCTTACCTTTCCCACATTTATGGGTCCGTCTACAGTTTAGGTCATAGCAACAATATTTTCTTTTAAAATGTTCCCTAATATTGTTGTTTCTAAATTGCATTTAAATAAATTGGGATAGCTGGGCGTAATAATAAATTAGCAGATATAATAATGAATTAGAATTTAGGGACGTACGCCCTAAACCTAATTTTAGTTTCATGTTTATTTATCTGCCAACTTTGAGCACCTATGGTGTAAAAACAAAGTATTAGACCTATGTATCCAACCAACGCAGAGCCCGAACTGCTGGTCCTAGAGATATGAAATTTGAAGGGTGTTTTATAAAAATAAAAAAACTCTGAACAACACACAGCACCATCTAGCCCCGTGGTAAGCGACTAAGCTTGTGTTAAGGTGACTAGACAACGGATATAATACTAATATTTATTTTTCTTTTGTAAAAACATACATATTAAAAATAATCATTGTCTTTAATTACCTCGACGTTTCGGCGAACGGGTTATACCGGCCGTGGTCTCGAGAAGACTCGTGTCTAATAATAATAGATCCGTGTTTAATAATAATGATGGACGGAAATCGTGTAAGTTAAAAAGTGTGATACATAATAGACATACATATTTCTTAGTGATGTGTAAGAAAGTATCCACCAAAAATGCGTTTTTGGAAAATCCCGCGCGATTGGGACTTACGCGGGTGAAACCGCGGGGCGCAGCTAGTTTTTTTATAAAATTAAGTAGAAAAAATTAAGGCAACTTAAAAAATACGAGGGTAAGATAAGTAGGTATATTCATTATTTATGTAGTCTTTTTATTCATGTAGGTAATTAGAGTTTTCTGCAATTTCAAAATGTGCTACGATAATGTCGAAATTAAGTAATAACACTAACTCTTTTTGAACGATCGATTCGATCTTTATGCAATACATAAAATTTTATATTTTGGTTTGCGGTTGCTTAAGTTATACGCTTCAGCGTTTTGAGACTCCAACTCACAGAGAGGCCATTAAATTGAGATTGTGAAACAAATAATGTCGATTAGATATATCGTAGATTGGAATCCAGCCCGTTGCTATTTTTCTACTGTTTATTTAGTCCTATTTTATAGTTGTTATCTATGTCGATAATAATAATATTACTTTAATAAAATAAATAAATAAATTCTATAAACAACACACAACGCTATCTAGCCCCGTGGTAAGCGACTAAGCTTGTGTTACGGTGACTAGACAACGGATATAATACTTATATTTATTTTGTAAATACATACATATTATACATAGAGGGACACCCAGACCAGACACAAATATTTATTTTATTATACTTGCACCCGGCGGGAATCGAACCCGCGACCTCCTGCATTGCAGTCGCGCTTTCGCACGACGCGCCACAGAGGTCGTCGAAGCAACTTAAGCATGATTATATGTATGAAATCCAAGCTATTTATAATTTGTGATGTTTGAAATGAACCCATACGATTTGGGCAATAAAGGCCATTTTTATGTTATTTTATTTATTTTTGGATATTGTCGTTTTGGGCTTGGCCGGAAAACCAGCGCTAAGTATGTTTGCTGGCTACAGCTTTGGGTTCGCACACGGATTCCTTTTTTTGGCTTCCCGGTTTGTTAAAATATGTGCATTTCTTTTTTTTTGTATCTGAACCAATCCATTTGTTGCTGTTACCTAACAAACTTATTTTCTTTCTAATCGCTACATCTTCCAGCTCGCTCCACAACTTCACCCCAAAGCGCAACCATGGCTACCGCTGAATCTCAATATTAACTGATCGAATTATGTGTCATAAACGTTAACACGGATCGTAACGTTTAACGAGACCATTACGCCTTGCACAAATAACAATACACCTTTACTTAGTAATTTTACTCTGGTTTTACAATACAGTTTGGGCCTAAAAAGGCTGAGAATCTGTCATGCAGTTCTGACTAATTTGTAGGTAGCAACATTGTGGTTGATTGTAATGTCAAATAGTTCCTGGATAAAAGAGTTATCATGACATTATAAGCGATTTTTTAAAGTAAAATGGTTGTTTTTAATACAAATTTTACGTTTAACGAGACCACTACGCCTTGCACAAATAACAATACACCTTTACTTAGTAATTTTACTCTGGTTTTACAATACAGTTTGGGACTAAAAAGGCTGAGAATCTGTCATGCAGTTCTGACTAATTTGTAGGTGGCAACATTGTGGTTGATTGTAATGTCAAATAATTCCTTTCCTTTCCTGGTTTATAATGACATTATATGCGATTTTAAAGTACCTACCATGCTTATTTTTTAACTACCTATAAATATTATTAAATTACATTTTATAATTTGTTTTTTTTTACGGAGCTCACTATTTTGCCAGTAATTGCAAATGGCTCGCTTAAAAAAAACAAATTAAATCTTGGTGAATACCCTGTGTTATTTAATAATTATTATTTATAATATGATTAATTCATGACATTGTAAATGTTTTACCCAACTACAGCAAAGAAAAAGGAAAAAAAATGGCAAAAAACATATACTAGTATGTTCCATTGTAGTTAAAAATATAATAATAAGAAAACATATAAAAACAGAATATCACATGCATTGTATCCCAAAATGCAAACAGCTATTTATCAAAATATTTATAAGTTTGCGACAATCAAAATAAAAGAAGCTTTTCTAAAGGGGACCAAATAATCTATATCCATAAAATGCTTTGTCCTGACTCACTGATCAACGCACAACCGTTGATAGTAGAAATTTGGTAAGCTTGTGCCCTATATAATGTACGCATACGATAAGAAAAATATTGAGAAAATGTCTACTGGATTGGGGCTTATGCGGATGTAACCGCGAGATACAGCTAGTCAACTATCGACTCTTCGGCAGCACTAGTCAAGGAATATCTCGTTACCAGCACGCGCTTTGATTAGATTCGGGAAGAAACCTATTATTATGTATTTTTCGCAGTCAACTAGCTATCAGCAGTTTAATTAACTACCTAGGCTCTTTATTGAACGTCTCCATTCACTCAGCTTTCAGAGTTTCTTTATCACTACTCAGAATTTTACGTTTTAATAAAAATCTAAAGATTTAAAATGAATGGCCAAGCGTTCAGCCCGCCGGTTAATAATTGCCAGTTAGTTTATTAATATTAAATTATATGCTTAACGCTGAGTACCATTCGGCTTAGTACTTAAACTAGACTTTTAATGAAATAGCTGATTAAGTCAGATGTCTACGACTTAATAAGTTATTGACGTAGGTGGTCGATTTAAAAAAAATATACATACTTACATTTTGCCAGGTCTTACAGCCGAATACAGAAACGCCTCTTAAAATTTAGAGGATAGTCTCCATTATCTTTCTCCATACAAACGTAGTTTAAATTTTCCTCCCTGGATAAAGACATTAGAGCAAATATGTTTATGCCATAAAACCTATATCTGTCATGAAAATGCATCTACCTTTTTATTTTCTAATTAAAATAATAATAAAAAATATTAAAAAAAAAAAATTGATCGCAGGGCACCTTGAGGCGAGGTGTCGGGGAGTAGCGACCCCGCGGCTTCCCGAGTGCTCCAGGGGGAAATCACCGTTCCTCACCTCCGGCTTGCCTTAGTTGGTTTGTCGGAGTGAACATTGATGAGGAAGCGGTCCCCCGTCTCTGGCTTGCCTTCACCGACTGGTCAGAGTGGAGTCGCGAGAGCAGAAATGCTCGGAGGATGGACACCTTACGCCATTTTTACGTGTTTATTGGACATTGTTACGGCAGGCGCCATAGTCACCATAGTTCCCCCAGTAGCTAATCCACTACCATCACATCACGATTGGCTTCGGCTCCACGCACGCCTTCCAAAAGTCCGGGGCTCCATAGATAGCCCCGTGATACTGGACGTATAAAATTCAAAAATAATAAAATGAAAAAAATAAAAAGGTAGATGCATAGTCATGACAGATATAAGTTTTACGGCATAAATATATTTGCTTTATCCAGGGAGGAAAATTTAAACTACGTTTGTATGGAGAAAGAGAATGGAGATTATCCTCTTAAAAAAAATTGAGCAGCTTCTTAATTTAAAAATAGTACGAGATTTTTTTAATTTGAGAGGTGCTTAGTTATTTAAGTAGAACTCAAATGTTGAGTAGCGTTTCTGTGTTCGGCCCTTAATCTCTTATTTATTTTCTTACCTTAGTTTAGGAAAACTACGGGGAAGAGGGCGACCAATACCATTGTAATATAGTTGAAACGTCGAGGTAAGAAAATAAAAAATACCTACTAGCTGACCCGGCGAACAGCTGTTCTTAACTTATAAATAGTGTCACATTATAAATAGTAGTACACGGTTCAACCACATTGAATTCAATTTGGTTGAAAGACACAAAAATGTATGTGGAGTGATTAAACAATGACATTGAATGATTCACTTTTATGTTTACACCATTCAATTTTGGATGCTTCATCCAAATTGAACGGCAAAAGTGAACCGTGCATAATTTTGGCTTAACGCGACTTTAATATGTAACTATGTTAACAAATTGTGTGAATTTAAAAAGTTTAATACTTACAATCGTTTTCAACAATCCGTTTGGATTCAGTTGATATTATAAACTCTATCGTTTTAAACCTCTTTGGTCTTACATAAAAAATGTGAACCGTCACGGGACGCAGATGTGAAACATCGACTCGCTACATATAATAATAGTACATAATTATTATATACAATTATATAGATAGGTATACTTATAGCGTGACGAGGCTTCGCCATACTCTGTATCGCCACTCGAATTTTTAGGTTTACCCGCGCCTGTAGATGTTTCACATCAAAAAGGATTGACCAAAACTGGATACTGGATTCAGTTGATATTATAAACTCTATCCTTTTAAACCTCTTTGGTCTTACAAAAAAGGACTGACCACAACCTTAAGCTGGTTTCACACAATTTTTCTTTGCCATTCTGACAGCAAAATGTAGGGATATCGTGCAAACGAGGCACGAACTTACCACTTTCGGCTTAAATCGATGACTTTCAGAATAAATCTCAGTTTACCTAAAATGGCGGGGTCAATCTGTCTTCCCACGATGTCGACCATTGTTGTTTTATGGAGTACCTACGGGTTAATTTTTAGATTGATTTATCAGTTTATGTCTTCGTCCGATATCGCACAGATCAGTTTAGGGCCAATTTATACTAGCGCAGAGTCGAAGAGTCAATCTAAAACTTAACACTACAAATTCAACCTTATCTCTATAGTGTAATGCGCCGTTGTAGGTGTGTTGTTGTATTCGTACAGCTTCGCTTTAGTTGCGATAAATTTGACGGTTCGATGCGCTTCGACTCTGCGTTATTATAAATTGGCCCTTAAAACAGCCGTGAGGCTCAAAGATCATTATTGACATTGTATTTTACATAATAATATATAACTCTCGAATATATATCATGGGTGAGCATAAAAATCTTAAAATTGTGAAGGAAAAAGTCTACTTTCCATATTTTTCCTGTTTCTTATATCTACACGATAGCAGAACTTTTGACCACTTCATGGTAAGTGGTGAAATCTATAAATAGGTATATTAAAAATCAAATAGGTTCTTACATCTTCGACCATATTATCATCACTTACCATCAGGTGAGATAATGGTCAAACGCTCATGTATCGTGTGTAAAAAAAACGTTTTCGTTATTGCGTTTTCACAAATGCTGCTGCAAATGAGTTTTTACCAAGTCTTATCAAAATGCAAACTGACATTGATTTACAAGAACTTCCTCATGTAAACACGTACACTTATCTACAAGATAGCAACGTGCCAAGAATAATCAACCATAGTACCTAGATCTAGTCTTATACCTACACTTGATCGAAACTGTATCAAACGACGACCAGCTTTTGTATGACTGCAAAATGCTCAAAGGAATTACATACTTTGTGCCGCAACTAATGATTCTTTATTAAAAATACGTTTTAGGGTTCCGTACTTCAAAAGATTTAAAAGGATCCCGTTTAAGATCGCTCCTCCGAGCTTTGGAAGGCCCGTTATATTATAATTATTCAGTTGGCCCCAGTTGTTATTTCTGATAGTAATCGTAACGATCATCAGAAATAACAACTTAGAGGCCTTAAACCGATCTGAAAACTGTAACACTAGGAGAGCCACACCACTACAGGAAAAGAAAAATATACGCTGTGTGGGAGAAATTGACCTGGTTGATGATGTTCAAATGTCACATCTTCCTTAGTCGATAAACAAACCGGGAGGCATATAATCATTAATTCACCGGGTCACGTAGGTTCCCGTGAAGCGCAATAATTAGCGCAGTAGCCATGCGGCATGCGAGGGGCACAGGTTCGAATCCTGTCACGGAAGAATATTTAATGATACATTTCTCCTTGTAAAATATTTCTAAGATCCGCTGTCCTAATCCTAATATATTTGTACAACATTGCAAATCTATTTTCATTTCAAACATGCATCATTTAGCATGTTTTTATCATTTCTTACGCACTAAGGTTTCGTTGCCTTATATGCGGTGTAAAGTATTTATTAAAATTTATTTACTAGCGCGGAATATAAATTTAAATGTGCGTGTAGTTACAGAAACTTGTCGATTGCAAAAAGTAACTTAGTTAGAGATTACGATGTTTATGGCGCGTACAGCGGTTAGGTACGCAATGTGTAGCGTTGCTGAACTATCGATAGTTTTACAATCGATAGCTAATGTCAAAAATCATCTTTAATATCGATAGGCCTGCAACTGCAATACTATCGATAGTCTCGACGCTTAATATTGAATTTCGGTCAAATCAGTTAAATTAGTCAAATCAGATACTATCGAGAGTATCGATACTATCGATAGTTTTGTCCTATCGATACCGTAATTCAGATTTGAAACAAAAAACTCCTCTGTAACAACAATCGACACTACCGATAGTTTTACGCTATCGATAAGGCAGAACTATGGACAGTACCTATCAATACTGTCGATAGTATCGATACTATCGATAGGCCTATCAATACTATTGTCACAGCTATCGATAGCCTATTGATCATGAGCTATCGAAAGGCAACACTAGAGATGTGCTTAAAAAAAGGAAATAAGTAATTATGTATTTAGTCTAGTCGTTTTCTATCGAATTCTCATATATTTCACTAGCGGCTATTCTAATATGAGAACCGGGCAAAGAGCGAATATCAAATAGGCTAGTGGCTACCCCATATTCATTGGTCTGCTGGGCTGTTGTTTGGGCTATAATAATACTTAACTGTAAGCAACTTTCTGCTAAAAAAAACGTGTGGCACTCGGGTACTGCCGCGGTATAGCATTTTTTATCAACTTATGCAATTATAATCCATGTTGCCATGGTAGGCCATGGGGGGTGTTAGGTTTTATTTTCGTTACGGAATTTTGTGATTTGGTCGCCGCGCTCAAAGCCCGCGATAAAAGCTATGCAATAGCTTAAATAATAATCGAAGTTAGGCGTTAGGCGATCAAACGAGAGGTTAATATTATCTCGTTCGCTCGCCTAGCGCTACCTACCCCCTATGTCTGCCGGCCGGACGGGTCCCGGACAGAATTATCTCGTTCGCTCGCCTAGCGCTACCTACCCCCTATGTCTGCCGGCCGGACGGGTCCCGGACAGAATTATCTCGTTCGCTCGCCTAGCGCTACCTACCCCCTATGTCTGCCGGCCGGACGGGTCCCGGACCGGATCTGGAATGGGCAGCACTAGTTTTATTTATTGCGGTTTTCGTACTTCAACCACTATCTCTGATGGTGGGTCCCGGGGCGGTTTGGGCGGTGTTGGGCGGGTTGTGTGTTTGTGGATGAGATAGTGTTTTAAGTAAATAATTTTTTTTATGTTTATTATTTTGTATATTATAACTTATTTGAACAGATAGACAGACAGACAGAGTTACTTTCGCTCTTGTAATGCTAGTAAGGATTATTATAGCAAGTATGGATTATTGCTCCAGTTCCACTTTTCTTCAGTAATATTATATATGCGACAATGTAAATCACATGATTACTGCAAAAAAAAATATACAAAAAAAAAACCCCATGAGTTTCTTGTGTCTTCTTCTCATGTCATGGAGGTCGCGATCCGAAGACATAGTAGAGTAGATAAAATAAAAAAAAAATGACATGTCAAAGAGATATCTTGCTAATATCCGAATGAATAAACGTACTTTGATTTTGATTGATTGATTTTGATTTTATCGTCATATATTTTTGGATTCTCCAAAAAATTTATCTGCCATATTATGTTATTTTGTCAGTCTTTACTTTAACCATAGTTATTTGAAATATTGTATTTCTTATTGTGAAGAAATTATATCTTCTTACAAAAGACATCAACGCGTCCTTAGCTTGAACTTAATTTTTGTTAAATATTCGCTCCCGTAAGTCCCGATCCCGAAAATAATATATTGGGATAAAAATAGTACCTACCTAAGTCATAATCCAAGTCTCCAGCTATCAATATACCTACTAGGTTACATCGCAATCGGTTCTGTATTTCTGCATGATTTCAACCTAATCTTTCAAATTTAAAAATAGATAGATAGATAGATGAACGCTTTATTTGCACAACATTAAGTAGGTATAATACAGTCATACATTAAGTTTAAAAACATAAAAGCTTAAAAGTAGAAAATTGCACAAATGGGCGGCCTTATCGCTAAAAGCGATTTCTTCCAGGAAACCTTGGGATGGAGATAAACTGTTTAGCTTGAAACGGTAGGTTATGCAGGATAAATAATTGAGTAGAAGACCAAAAAAAAAAAAAAAAACAAATATATGAACTATAAAACAATAGACAATATACTAATATTAATATATAAATAGAAATATAAAATACATGCTATACAAAACATTATATATACCTACACAAAAATATATAATACAGATACAATACACACAATACATATAATATATACATAGGCATACATACAATACATAAGTAAGGTTTTAACTGGTTTTAATGTTGAACATACAGTTAGACAGTAGCAAGGTTAGCAATGATTAGTGACCATAGTTTTGAAAGTGGGCAATGACTTAGCGGAACGAATATATTGTGGTAGGGAATTCCAGAGGATGACAGATTGAAAAGAGAAAGAATTAGTGTAGAAGTTGGAGCTAGAGCTGGGAACTCTGAGGAGAAGGGTCTCTGTTGAACGGAGATGGCGAGAGTTAGCATCACTTAAAAATTTGAATCGTTCTCTAAGATATTGAGGAGAGGAGGGAGCGAACAGAATTTTATATAGAAAACTAAGGATGTGTACATTCCTGCGAAGGCGGATTGGCAACCACTTGAGCTTTTGACGAAATTCGGAGATATGGTCATATTTACGAAGGCCAAAAATGAACCGTATGCATACATTTTGTAGTCGCTCAAGTTTGTCAAGTTGCTCTTCGGTTAAATCGAGGTAAGCGACGTCGGCATAGTCGAGAATGGGAAGCATAAGAGACTGTGCAAGGTTAACTTTGGTGGCAGTCGGCAGAAAGTTTCGGAGCCTACGAAGTGAACCGGCAGAAGCAAATATCCTCCGGCTGGTTTCGGTTAACTGCGGTTGCCAGCTCAATTCCGAATCCATAATGATGCCAAGGTTTTTTACTGTTTTAGAAAATGGAATTAAGTTACCGTCGAACATTACTGGGTTCACATTTTCCCACCCTATCTTTGATAACAATCTAGAACTCCCCAGAACAATCACCTGTGTTTTAGATGGATTAACCGAAATACCAAATGATTTACTCCACTTGCAGATTTTATCCAAGTCGTCATTAACGACAGCGATTCCCTCGTTTAAATTATCCCATGGAGCCTGTGTGTAAATTTGGAGATCGTCTGCATAGAGATGGTATGAGGAAGAAAGGTCTGAAGAGATATAATTAATAAATATTGAAAAAAGAAGGGGAGAAAGAACGCCGCCCTGGGGTACACCAGCAGACACATCGCACCAGGACGAGAAGGTGTCATCGACACGTATACGCTGCCGGCGACCACACAGGTAACTCCGAAACCATTCAATTACTGTTGGAGATATGTTAAGCGAGCAAAGAACACCAAGTAGGATGTCAGGTCCAACTTGTTGAAAGCGTTACTAAAATCTAGCAGAGCCAGAATAGTCATCTTGCGATTGTCCATACCTGCCCTGATATCGTCAGTTATTTTGACGAGTGCAGTAGTAGCCTATGACCTGGACGAAAACCGGATTGGAGGGGATTATGTATCATATTACTGACAAGGAATTTACTGGTTTGTTGGTGAACGAGGCGCTCAAGTAGTTTGGAAAGAAACGGCAAAATAGAAATAGGGCGAAAATCGGAGAAGGATTTAGAGTTGTTTTTTTTCGGTAAAGGAACAATTAGAGCCTCTTTCCAGGCGGAAGGATATACACTATAAGTGATGGAAAAGTTCAGAATGTGAAGAACAACTGGGAGAATTTCATCAATGATGGACATAAGCATATTACGACTAATGTTGTCACTGCCAATAGCCCCAGAAGTGAGGCGCTTTATGCTCTGCTTAACATCACAAGCAGTGAACTGTTCGAAGGTAAACGATGAAAAGTCAGGAATTGGAACGGAAGAGAGTCGACCTAAAGTTTCAGATTTTATTGCACTATCAATTACTGGCAGAGGAGCAAAAGTGTTGATTCAGTAAGTCTAAATTTACATCAGTTGGAGTGAGATTTTGAGATTGTTTACCAACTCCTAGGGACTTAAGAAACTTCCAGACTTTAGCTGGTTCCTCATCTTCAATAGAGTTGAAAATATTAGGTAGTAGAACTATAATAATGATGTATTACTTGTATAACGGATATAATCGCGATTATTTTATTTGTAGAAACTTAATGTTTCGGGAAATTTCCAATTCCCAGCGTCAGCAGGTCACACTCTAAATATTATAGATAGGTACTCACATAATAACATCGCTCTTACGGTGAAGGAAAACATCGTGAGGAAACCGACATGTCCATGGACTCACCACGGTCCGAAGGCATGGGATAGTCGCCAATCCGGAGCAGGTTCCCGTGGCGTCTTACTGCTTAACCCCTCTAAGAAATCACCTACAATGGCCCAATTGTAAGGCTAAATACGGAAAAGGCCCAGCGAAACTAACTACTTACCTAAACTATTTAACCATAAAATTAAATAAATCGAAATCTAAGCCAAACCAAGTAAAAACACTGTGAAGTAGACAGCTGCTGGCAGGAACAACATAATATTTTTTCCGCGAAAGCCTTTTTGCAGTCGGCTTATACTAACCGACTTGTTTTTTCCTCCCGCTGTGATAATGCAGTTTCTATTGCTTATTTATTAGGGTGGTTTCATTGAGAAATACTGTTAAAGAGGAAAGTAAACAATACATATTTTCTTTCTTTCTTTCTTTCAAAGTGTACCTACTCTTTCTCCGTGCAAACGTAGTCGACTGTTTCCTCCCTGGAAATATGTCTTTGCCATAAAACATAATATATCGCTTTTAGCGATAAGGCCGCCCATTTGTGCAACGTTTTAGTTCTAAACTTTCTGTGTATTTGTCTTACAAATGTATGTTGTTTTGTATATTGTTTGTTGTGCAAATAAAGCGTAAATCTATCTATCTATCTCCCATGACTATTGACCATGCCCCTACGTTTTGTTTGTTTTCTTATTAGAATAGAAATAAAATTTAGAAAAATAATATTATTATTAAGTAAAAAATGGAAACGTAGAGGTGTGGTCGTGGCTGATATGGAGTTTATGGCATAAACATAAAAAATATTTTCTGTAATGTCTTTATCCAGGGAGGAAACAGTCGACTACGTTTGTAAAGTGTGTATGGAGATGTGTGTAGACTTTTCCCTTAAGGGACTTTATCTACTGTTCAATCCGCAAATAACATATTTTTTAACCGACTTCAAAAAAGGAAGAGTTTTCACAGTGGTGGATTTTTTTGTATATAGGTACCTTACAGGTCAGTTTTTAATGACTATTATATTGAACTGTAGTGATCCTGATAGTTAGAGACGAAGCGGTCTAAGATAAAACACTTAAAAAGTAATATAATGGTTTATTTTTATCTTTTTGTCGTTTGGGTCTTCAAGTCGGTGCTATTATGTACAAAAAAACTAAACTTGTTATGTCGATTACTCAATCCGTATATATAAATGATTATTCTGACTGACTGCCGGTGATATAATAATAGTTAGTTGAAATTTGGAGAGTGTGTTCGTTATATGATGTAGACTACCGAAAGAAGGACTTTTTTTCCTACGGGATCGGGACTTACGCGGATGAAACCGCGGGACACAGCTAGTCGATAAATATACTGTCTCTTGTCTAAGGCCCATATTACAAGCCTTTCTGAAATTAACCTACATTAGGTAGGTACTTATTTTAACAAGACTTTTTATAGCACACTCTATCAAAACTAATCACGCCATAAAAACAGAAGCAATTCCTTTTAATTACGATAAAGGTCATACAAAAACTTTTATTTTCATTTACCTATACATATATTATACAGAAAAAAGATTTGTTTGTTTGTAACGAATGGGCTTCAAACCTTTTCTTCTAAAACAAAAAAACTTAACTTAAGTTATCCAGGAGTAAAGCTAGCTAGCTAAAAATGTCCGCGCCAAAGTTGGCGCACGCTGTCACGTGCGCAGAGTTTTTGTTTACTTCGTTCGAACGACTTTGAACGTTATGCAAGTTGGATAGTCTAAATTCGAGCAAATGTCATTTTAAACTGTATAATTTTAAAATGTATAGGTATGTAGAACGGCGCTCGGACATTTTTTGAGTGTTGTCAGTTAGAAATTGTGGGTCTATAGGGTAGGTATTGTAACCTAATGATTGTTGCAATCGAACCTTGTTAGCAATATAGTAACGTAATCAGGGACCAGATTTACCTAACGAAACTAGTGGCATGCATTATAGAGTCATTTTCACAAAGGTAGAGTCCCGCAGCCGTTACTGGAAGTCTTTACTGGAACTTTTTTTTGTGAAAATGACTAAAATGCATTTGTAATGTAAACCCCACTTAACATAGGCTATTTTTGAACCCGATTCACAGCCCGATACTTCCATGGATTGGGACTTACACGGGTATTCTTCTTCTTTTCGTATAGTGGTGTGGCTCACCGTGTAGAGATTTTAGGTCGGGACTTACGCGGGTGAAACCGCGGGACACAGCTAGTCGATACATATTCCGTCCTAAGTTCTCAAACTTGACTAACACTGCTGTCAGAGATAACAACCGGGACCATTTGCTTAACGTGCCTTCTGAAGTACGGAGGAGCTCGACAAAACGACCGGTGTGAACTTGGCAGCCAAAGTTAGCAGCCTATAACCCGACCAAATTAAGATGGTCATTTTTGTGAAATTAGCAGCCAAACGAAATAACAGCTTGTATATACATAAAAAATAGTATATAAATATCATAATAGGTTATATATAGACAAAAGATGCCAATAAAATTATAAAACTTATAATAACTGCCACACAAACATTCCTAGGACACAAAGATGTAATAAATAACTGCTACTAAAATTCAACTACTCAGACTGCTCAAATCGCATCAAAATTAATCTAGGATTATAGATAACAGTCCATAGTACCTAGGCAGTGCCATTAGAAAGTGGCTATGAGGCTTCATAATGCTCCACCACCCACTGAAACTTAATACAAATATTTTTCATACAAATTTCTTGTATCTCGATGGGTTAAGGTGTTTTACACCTAGCTATCCCGCTCCAATCGCATCAAATTTAGGCTAGAATTATAGGTAACAGTCCATAGTACCTAGGCAGTGCTATAAGAAAGTGGCTATGAGGCTCCTAACGCTCCACCAACCACATAAACCTCAATCAAATATTTTTCATGTAAATTTTCTGTATCTCGATGGATGGAGGTGTTTTACACCTAGCTATCCCACTCTAATCGCATCAAATTTGGGCTAGAATTATAGCTAACAGTCCATAGTACCTAGGCAGTGCTATAAGAAAGTGGCTATGAGGCTCGTTAACGCTCCACCACCCAATGAAACTTAATACAAATATTTTTCATGCAAATTTTCTGTTTCTCGATGGATGGAGGTGTTTTACACCTAGCTATCCCGCTCCAATCGCATCAAATTTGGCCTCGCACTAAAGGTAATACATCAGAGTACCTTGAAAATGCCACTAGAATGTGGCTATGAGGCTCCTAAACGGTCCAACTCAATGAAACTTAATACAAATATTTTTCATGCAAATTTTCTGTTTCTCGATGGATGGAGGTGTTTTACACTTAGCTATCCCGCTCTAATCGCATCAAATTTGGGCTAGAATTTTAGGTAACAGTCCATAGTACCTAGGCAGTGCTATAAGAAAGTGGCTATGAGGCTCCTTAACGGTCCACCACCCAATGAAACTTAATACAAATATTTTTCATGCAAATTTTCTGTTTCTCGATGGATGGAGGTGTTTTACACTTAGCTATCCCGCTCTAATCGCATCAAATTTGGGCTAGAATTATAGGTAACAGTCCATAGTACCTAGGCAGTGCTATAAGAAAGTGGCTATGAGGCTCCTTAACGCTCCACCACCCAATGAAACTTAATAAAAATATTTTTCATGCAAATTTTCTGTTTCTCGATGGATGGAGGTGTTTTACACCTAGCTATCCAGCTCCAATCGCATCAAATTTGACCTAGCACTAAAGATAATACATCAGAGTACCTAAAAATTGCCATTAGAAAGTGGCTATGAGGCTCCTTAACGCTCCGCCACCCACTGAAACTTAATAAAAATATTTTTCATGCAAATTTTCTGTATCCTGATGGGTTGAGGTATTTTACACCTAGCTATCCCGCTCTAATCGCATCAAATTTGGGCTAGAATTATAGGTAACAGTCCATAGTACCTAGGCAGTGCTATAAGAAAGTGGCTATGAGGCTCCTTAACGCTCCACCACCCAATGAAACTTAATAAAAATATTTTTCATGCAAATTTTCTGTTTCTCGATGGATGGAGGTGTTTTACACCTAGCTATCCAGCTCCAATCGCATCAAATTTGGCCTAGCACTAAAGGTAATACATCAGAGTACCTTGAAAATGCCATTAGAATGTGGCTATGAGGCTCCTTAACGGTCCACCACTCAATGAAACTTAATACAAATATTTTTCATGCAAATTTTCTGTTTCTCGATGGATGGAGGTGTTTTACACCTAGCTATCCCGCTCTAATCGCATCAAATTTGGGCTAGAATTTTAGGTAACAGTCCATAGTACCTAGGCAGTGCTATAAGAAAGTGGCTATGAGGCTCCTTAACGCTCCACCACCCAATGAAACTTAATAAAAATATTTTTCATGCAAATTTTCTGTTTCTCGATGGATGGAGGTGTTTTACACCTAGCTATCCCGCTCTAATCGCATCAAATTTGGGCTAGAATTATAGCTAACAGTCCATAGTACCTAGGCAGTGCTATAAGAAAGTGGCTATGAGGCTCCTTAACGCTCCACCACCCAATGAAACTTAATAAAAATATTTTTCATGCAAATTTTCTGTTTCTCGATGGATGGAGGTGTTTTACACCTAGCTATCCAGCTCCAATCGCATCAAATTTCAAAATCGCAGTTTGGCTGCTAACTTCACAAAAATGACCATCTTAATTTGGTCGGGTTATAGGCTGCTAACTTTGGCTGCCAAGTTCACACAGGTGACAAAACGACCACACAAAATACCAGTCACCCATCTTAGTAATGACCGCGCCAAGCGTTGCTGACCCACACAACCATTTTCAGATTGCTATACCAATGAGCTCCTGTTACACGGGTTAAACCGCGGCACGCAGCTAGTTACATCATAATGATTGTATTAATTTATCATGAATTCGTGCTTATAACATTCATTTATCATTAAATAGAGCAGCACGGAAGCTGGGGCTCGTCATCCATCATGGTATTCAATTTAATTTTGTAAGTAAGTGCGCGATTGATTGCGTCATTTTAAATGTTACTTGTTACATACTGTGGTTTTACCCGTGTAATGGACGTGTTTTGAAACGGACACTATCGATATCTCAAGTTTTTGGTCGAAAATATTTTAGATTTTTTGGGTGTTGGCACCATTGATGACCATAGACAAGGGTCTATGGTCACAGGCCCACAGGTCTGTGGTCATCAATGGTGCCAACACCCAAAAAACATAAAATATATTCGATAGTGTCCGTTTCAAAACACGTCCGTTTGATTGCGGATTCCCCCTATTACTTCATCAACATAAATAATTCGCAATTATTATCTTATTGCTGGCAGTTCTAATAGAAATATTTTTAAGGAAAAATACGCCTTCAAAAATCCACTCACGGTGAGGCGTGAGCTCGCGCTTTGTGAGCTCGTGTGGTCTAGTTGGAATAGACGTTGGAATCCTGATCCACAGACGCGAGTTCAAGATTCGCCGCGAGTGAGTTTTTGAAGACGTATTTTTCCTTTATAATATTTCTAAGATAAATAATTACAAAATTTGCACAGTATACCTATACAGCGGACCCCGGGCTCTCGAGAGAGATGCAACCGGGAACAACGCTCGGATGATGATGATGACCTATACAGTATTGAGAGACACCTCGTTTTATGAAGCAGTAATTTTGCATGAGTATACATACATTATCTATAAAAAAAGTGTCTAGTACCTACACATAGCACAAGCCTAGTCAACGTCGTGCAATAGGTATATTTATTTATTTATTTTATTTTAACACGCCGACAAAATGCTACAATTTTCACAGTGCTAAATAAAAGCGAACGGTAATAGATAATCGGGGCCAAAGTACCTAAATACAGACCAAAACATAACCTTTGCATAATTAAGAAACAACTGGGAATATAATTGGAGAAAATCAAGTGTTTATAATTATGGTTAATTATAAATACTGTTAATTACTAAATGGATTTTAATGATGGCGTTTAAGCGCGTGCGCAGATGAACTGGTCTGGTTTATGTTTTCCCTGTTTAACTTTCTATAGAAGAAATTCTACACAATTAAATGGCATACGGTTGTAGACTACTATGTCTACATAATAAGAAAAAAACCAGTCAAGCGCGAGTCGGACTCGCGCACGAAAAGTTCCGTACCACAAAAACAATTGGATACGGTACCCTTAAATTAACACTAGGTCAACCAATCCGTGAACGCAAAGTGAACGTTAAGTCTATCACTGCATCACTACATGGCGCTAGTGGTCAAAATACATTGCGGTTTCGTTGCGTTTTTACGTCAAAAATCACGTTTGTTGTTTGGGAGCCTCCCTGAAATATTTGTTTTATTTTGTTATAGCGGCAACGGAAATACATTATCTGTAAAAAATATTGTAAACGGTAGCTATTACAGTTCATGAGATATACCCTGGTGACAGACGGATAGACAGCGAAAATTAATAAATAAATAGAACTAGTCTGTGTTCCGATATGTTGGCTAGTGCAGCCATTCGCGTAAAAAGAACATGAAACATATAATGAGACATCATCTCTGGTTACTAGTACCTACATTATATCTCAATGACTATTTTATTTAAGCTATTGCATAGCTTTTATCACGGGCTTTGAGCGCGGCCATCGAATCAAGAAATTCCGTAACGAAAATAAAACCTAACACCCCCCACTCTATGGTAACCGAGTTACATGGTAACCATTGCAACATGGTACAAAAAAAATAAATAATTATAATTGCATAAGTTGATAAAAAATGCTATGCAATAGCTTTTTTCATTTTAGGCTCACGTTATAATCAAGAACACACACATAGCATAATAAATTAAGTAGCACTCGCAGGGAACAACCAAAAACATAACTCACAAGTTGTTTTTCACCTCACTGCTGGGTTGACGACTATTTCCGGACTCATACACGAAAACAACTGTTCATAAACTACTTTAAAACTGCATTATCTGTGGTATTATTCCGCTAATAAACACTGGCCATCAATAAAATACCACTGACATCCATGGTACAAGTCGCTGGACAGGACATAGCGCACTGAAGTTTGTGCCTATTTGATCCGTGGAAATAATAGTTCCGTGGACGGTCACCATCACTTTCAATAGAAAATGCGCGACAACAGCGCAACATGGCGCTAATCAAATCGGTACAAAGATCTAATGTCATTTTTTATGGTATAGCAATGAGGTGGAACACGCAAAGCTGTGAGCAGATAGCGCTCTAGTCGAATGTGCTTTTTTTAAATTTGTGGTATCGCCTGTACTGTGTAGTCAAGTTAGAGTCTTTGAGTTTTATTGTTAAAATTATATTAAAATAATCCATTTATGTCGGTGTCTTGTTTAGTTTTAAAGAAAAACATCGTAGGAAAAATGCTCCTACTACATTGAGGCATTTTATTTAAATATAAACGTAAACATAAATGAAATCGCCGAGAGTTGTGAAAATACCTACTATTTGACAGTTCTTATTTCAAAATTAGAATAGTCGAACATCGCCCTCTGCCGGGATAAAAAGTTAGTGCTCCTCCCCATTCCAACGTACTTGTATAGTTTCATTTTAGTAACTAATAAACACTGGCCATCAATAAAAAACACACCTTGAGAAAAAAGAAAATAAAATACGGAATGATTCCGAATACGTTCCATTTTTGAACTGATACACGACTGAAGTTCAAAATTATGTCTCGGATCAATATTATTTCACAATCAACACAATGATGGTTCGAATCAATCGATTCTTTTTTGGCATCGAACGATTCGATCCGGCTCGATTTACGATTATGAAACCGAATGATTTAATATAATATGGATGCATCGAATTTTTGATTTAAATATTTATGCGAAATAACTTTTAATTGTTATTGAATTGTACGTGTAAAATTAATTTTATTAACTTTGGGTGTTCCGATTTTTTTGGTTTATAGCTCATTGATGATATTTTCGGAACGGAAACCTCGCATAAATTTTACTGGAACATTTTATTAATATCGTTCATTAAAGAAAATAACCTTCGATAATATAAAAGGAACCGAGAAGGGAACAGGTTTTCTGTTCCATCATTAGATCAGTTCCATAATATATGGTATAATTAATATTGTTAACACCACACTCGGGCATATTTGAAAACATTTGGTGTTTATTTTCGTTTTTGTCCACACGTATCTTTTAAACGTCTAAATGTTAAAGCCGATTTCAATCGAATAAAGCTAAGAATATAAATTGGATACATATAGTCCAGAATCCCTAGTACATTTTTGCAAATTAATTACTATCAAGCTAGGTTTCCGTGAGTAGCTTCATTTTGATGAGACGCCCAACAATTTCCTATACGAAACTCTCGATTGTGGTAGATAACAGAGGTAGGATCTGTACTACTACTTTTGAGCGTAGGACCGGGATAACGTACCACGCAATTTGTAGGACATTTATAATTTAACAGTCATATTATAACTGTTAAATTATATAAATACTAACAAGTAGGTACTTTCGTACATACATACTTACTGACATAAATGCGCGTGAAAAACATAACCTTAATTCGGCAGTCGGGTAAAAAGAAAAGTTAGCAATATTGAAACTAATATTTCCTACGTTTTTACTTTTCAAATGAATCATCAAAACTCTCCCGTGACATGACTCGAACCTGTGCCAAGCAGCTCACATAAGCGAGCTTAATATCAAAACCCAAGTACCCATTTCCAAACAAAATGTTACCAAAACAAACCCTACGAAATAAATTAAACCCTACAACAACACAAGGCATTCCTATTCCCATTAACGTGGCAATCTTACCATCAGAGATCACCTCAATGCTCCCGGATTGACATGAAATAGCCCGACTTTGGGCACATGGCACTGTCTTGATTGACACTCCAGGTGTTAAATGGAAGGCGATTGTCTGAAGTTCTAAAGGTCTGAGGATGTCTAGCTCACCCCTTTTGGTAACTATGTTACTTGTTTATAGCTTCGACTGTGTAAGATGCTATTGATATTTAGGGCATGTTACGGTTTGCTAGTTGAATGCAAGTGTTTAATTTAATGTGTAGTCCAAAGTGCCTTTACACTTTGCAAAATTATCTACCTATTAGTATCTTTATTCTAATAGGTAGTTAGTTAATTTTCAATGTAATTTAACCATTTTTAACTTGAAAAAAGGGTGTATCTACCGCATCATAAATGAGTAGACGTACAAGGTGTGACCGCTCTATTTTTTTTTTCATTTTTGGTCCCGGACTCTCGAGATACCATTTATTGTCGAGTTTTTACCGCTCTATTTCCGCACCAGTTGTCAACTGCCATGCTCCATGTAACATGTTTTCACACTTAAATACGACCTTTGTTCTGAAAATTACGACGACGCTGTTTAAAGTATCGGGTTTCGATATTTTGGTAGGTACTAATAATTCTTACGTAGTTTACCAATATACGCTTTTTTTCGGTTGTCGGTTGTTTTTGCGTTATAATAAAAAATAGGTTAGTTAACTATATCGTGCAACTGGACTGCAATCTAAACTTTATTGACTCAATAAAAGAAAAAGTTATTATCCGTGTATTATCCAAAGTTTTAAGCTATTGCATAGCTTCTATCGCGGGCTTTGAGCGCGCCCACCGAATCAAGAAATTCCGTAACGAAAATAAAACCTAACACCCCCCTCTCCGCCTACCATGGCAACATGGTACAAAATAAATAAATAATTATAATTGCATAAGTGGATAAAAATGCTATGCATGCCTTACCGTGGCAATCCCCGAGTACAACACGTTTTTTTATTTTGTAAAACAACAAACGTTATTTGACTAACGTTAAATTTGACATTAAAGATTGACTGCAACGCTATTGAAATGATCAACTGCATTGCAGTCAATAGGTATCAGCTACTTCGTGTGTTATGTAAAACTTGATAACTTCACGCTCGCTGACTTTTGTCGGCGACTTCAAATCGGTTTCATATTAAAGTTAATGAAGCGTAATGATCGTCCCTTGACGCGGTAAAAGATCTGGGTTTTTACACGTGGGCCCGGATTACGTACGTTTCATGAGTTTGGTCCCCTAATGCCCCTTGGTGGGGATCAAGGGGCATTTGATTCCTGTGACTGTAACATTATTAAGTGCACGTTCATTTATAAACATAGGACGAGTTTTGGTATCTATGTATTTATTTCAAACGACACGTCGTAACAGTTTGAAGTCCATTTATTAAATTAATCAAAATTTATATTTTGCTGAAACATGGAATAATAAATAAATTCTGTGAACGACGGATATGCTACATAATATTATCAATGCATATTATTATACCTTTTTTTTGTAAATACTTATACATACTCGTATAACACATAGAAAACACCCAGACCAGAAACAAATATATATTTATAAGTATAAATATACTTGCACCAGGAATCGAACCCGTAACCATCTGCATTGCAATCGGGCCTTCGCCCCACACGCCACAGAGGCCGTCAAAGTAAGTAGGTATAAGTAGTTCCAACATAGAAATTTATTTAAAAATGGAACTTGTGTTTTAAAAAAACTCAGAAGTTCTAGCATGGAACCGTTTATATAACATAAACAGCGAAGTCTCAGTAAAAAACAGTGTCCCAAGAGCAATAACCCAAATTATTGTATCCAAAGTGGAATGCGCTAGTAAATCTGTATCATGTAATTCGTCCACAAAATATTGTGTTATTTATTGCAACGTCGAAGTGGAAAGATCATTACATTATTGCCGGGTACCGGTACCTCTTTAGTTTCAATTAGGTACCTACTCGAATCGACGTTTTAATATCAATGTAGAGGGTGCTGTAAAAAATTGAAAAGATAGGGAAGAAAATCGTCATGCAGTAGGTATGAGCTGTGGGTAATCTACACTTCTACACTAGTATTATAAAGAGGAAAGATTTGTATTTGTGTGTTAGTGTGTGTCGTATGTTTGTAATGAATAAACTCAAAAACTTATAGACCGATTGCAAAATTCTTTCACTATTAGAAAGTTTCATTTACCCTGAGTAACATAGGCTACTTGTGATCCCGATTTTCTCACGGGATCGGGACTTACGCGGGTGAAACCGCGGGACGCAACTAGTATATATATAATTATTTTTATAAATTAAAAAAAACGATTGGGTCTAAAATGTGTGAAAACTAAAAAGGCCGTTTTTTGTAAGTGCCTCATGATAGTAATAAAATTATGAAAATTATAATATGTCTCGAGGCCAAGATACTTTGTTTTTACGTAGGTACCTACGAACGAAAATTTCAAACGACCGAACTGAAACAAAGTTTTCACTATTATAATTATTTTCGGATCAGACCACTTTATTTAAATCTTTAGGCAATTTTCGTGACTGAACTTTGATCTACATTAAAAATGTGTAGTGTCGGTCTTTTAGGAGGTAATATCTTCGAATCCATAGACAAATTTTCATCCGACTCTTTGAAATTATAGTAGGCTATTAAACCGTCAAAAATACCTACTTATTGTGTTTTATTTAATTTTTTCCATTTTTACAATACTATTCATATACTTAACACGAACAATTTCTTTCACTACTACTAGCACTATTTACATAAATATTATTTTAATTGGCTAATATTTTCAGTACCTATTTAACTTCATCAACACCCTGTACCCAATAAAAACCTTTCAAACTCCCCCGGTAGGTGTCGAAGTCACGTCCGAAAATCGCTACAAAATTATGAAGAAGTTAAGTGAAATCTGCCGCGATCGGACGCACGTAATATCGGGCTGTCATAATGACAGCTGTCAACGAAAGTACCGCCGAATTTACGACGTGCTCTGAGTTCAAAATTGGGCGCCTAATAATGATCATTTTTGTGCAAGACTGTCCGAATGGGAACAACAGGGTAACTCCTGCTTTCGAAAAGAACCATTGATGAAGAAAAAGTTTTTACATATTACCTTTTTATTGAAACAAACCGTAATTTAAACAACATAATAAATATTAGGAACTAAAACTTATTAAAATAAAACTAACTAATAACTAAACTAAATCTAAATAACCTAAACCTTTGGTGGAGGGAAAAGTGCCCAGAATTAATTATCCCGCTGTATACAGATATTTATTTTCTGGGCAAAATACAAATTACAAATTTCATAATGTGATCGTTGAAGTTACGTATCCCTATATTGAAAATCCCTTTCTTATCGGATGTCTACCCCTACATCATGTTAAGAACACACTCTCCAAATTTTAGGTCTCTACTATCGGCGACTTGAGCTGTGCGTTGATCTATCACTCAGTTAGTCAGGACAAAGCATTATAGAGGCTTATATACCTCTAAGGCGACCAAACAGGTATAAGCAACGAATAACAAGCTATCGTATTAATCGTCATTTTTTCGATAGAGCGGCTCGAGAGTCTCCTTTTTGGATGCACACGACGACGGCTCCTTGGTCTATTATTTTTAGGCTAATTTAAATAATTTTGTTGTTTAGTTTTTATGTGTTAGTTTTTCTTTATTATTGTTTTATTATTTTTTCTTTCATGTACCTATGTCTTTAATCATACCTATTTTGTTTTTACCGTGTGCTTGTCCAAATCAATGTTTTATCTTTCTTTCTTTCACGAACAAAATATGACGTTTTACGCGTAGAATTGCTATTTGTTGCATATTCCAGTTTGGTCGAATCCTGCCCAAGTGTTTTTCAACATACTTTTTAAACCTACATTTCCGTCTATCATTATTATTATCATTATTAGATCGGATCTAGACCCGTGTCTAATAATACCTAATGATGTTTTTCAACATTTTGGAAATTCGACATTTTGGGAAATTGAACATTTTGGCACTAAAGGCAGACTAGACTAGATATGAAACAGTAGAGTGGCCTGGTTCGGTCACTACAGTCGTACAAAATTAGTCTAATTTAAAATCAATAAATGTCGCAGTTAAATTAGAGAAATTTTAATATTTTACCAGTAACTCACTTCTATTGCAACAGTACAACTTTTAAAACTATAAATATTAAGACTTTTTAATACCGATTTATGATATCCATAATCTGTTTAATAAAATGTGCTTTTTTTACTGAACTAGAAATATTTTAATGATACAATTTGCATAATCTGACAAATCAGATTGGAATTTTCACTGGCAATTAGAATTTAATCTTGTCGCATTCTTTTGTACTTAAAGTTTATTGGACAAGTTTTAGTAAAATAAAAGTTCTTAGGTGATCTAATTAGGCGATATTGGGATGGTAATGTCATTTTTTTTTGTAATTTAACGGTTTTTTTTAACATATTATTGGCAATTTATTCGGTAAGTGACTGATGTAGAGGTTCGTTAGTAAAATATTTATTTTATGTCTGTTTTATTTGACATGGTAACACTTGAACAGTTGTTTAGCACCTTAATTTTTGAAATTATGCGCCGCGTAAAACAGTATTTTTAAATTAAAATTCTTGACTTGTATTTAAAAAAACTGAGGAGGTACCTAGGTACTTTAATTCTACGAACGAACGAACGAAAGAAAGAAAATCTGTTATCCGTCCTTCAAAACCGTCAGAAAATAAAAAATTTGGACGGATGGATGACAGATTTTCTTCTTGAGTTATCGTTTCATTTTATCGTTCGTAGAATTAAAGTAGAAGCCCTGTACTCATGCAAAGTTACAGCTTCTTAGAACTCATCCAAGCTAAGCATTTTATTTCGTTTTGAGGATTTGTTATTATGGCGGCTGCAGAAATAAGAAGAAAAGAAGAAGAAGAAAGAAGATCTGTGAAGAGTTCAACTCTAGCCATCACGGTTTATGACATACAGTGTGACAGACGGACAGACAGACAGCAGAGTAGCAGTAATGCGGAACCCGGGATACGGAACCCTAAAATTGAGTCAAAGGTCACTTAGGAGAAGATGTAGAAAGCACGTAGCACTTAAAACATGTGGTAATT
Organism: Idaea biselata; assembly: GCA_958496205.1. NCBI lineage: Eukaryota > Metazoa > Arthropoda > Insecta > Lepidoptera > Geometridae > Idaea > Idaea biselata. The sequence goes on from OY292399.1 coordinate 1,171,838, forward strand.
TAGCTGTTTAATAGGATGGTATCGGTATATTAAAATCCATCAGGAAGCCCCGTGTAATAAGCCAGAACTCGGGTCAGACCACGGGGGGCTCCCATTTTCTCAATAAGTTGAAATGTGAAATAGATTTACCTATGCGAATGACTTATGACCGTTTCAAACACTACGGCAGTGCAAATACAAGAGAAGTCTATTTGATGCCATTCAATTGATTTTGCAAGTGAAATGCGGAAGAACTATTACAAAGCCGATGTCGAAGTAATGGAATCACACCGTTTACCTACGATAAGCTCTTAACAGAAATATTATTAACTTTTGACAATAGGTAGCAGGGATATTAATGACTAGGTTACGTTACTTGAACTGAATATATTTTCCTCTTCAGATTGAATATAGAATCCAATCGTTATATTATAACTAGCTGACCCGGCAAACGTTGTTTTGACTTATAAATTATAGATAGTAGCCGATTCTCAGACCTACTGAATACGCATATAAAATTTGGTAAAAATCGGTCGCGCCGTTTCGGAGGAGTACGGTAACTAACATTGTGACATGGAAATGTTATATATAAGAAGATTACCAAATAAATATTGCACGACGTTACACACAGCGCAATCTAGCCCCAAACTAAGCACTAGGCTTGTACTATGCGTACTCGACAACGAATATACTACATATCCTTTTCTTTTGTATAATAATAATACATAATAAAGTAGATAGAAAACACACAGACCAGATTTTTATGTCACTTGCACCTGGCAGAAATCGAACCCGCAACCTTCCGCTTAGCAGTCGGGCTTTCCCCCGACGCGCCACAGAGGTGATATAGATAGGTACTTCAATTTTAACCTATTTTAAAGAGGTTTTAATTTATTTCCAAAGAAATTAAATTAACATTAAATAAAAATGTTGCCGAAACAGCAAACAGTTCTAAAAGCCAAGCTGAAGTTGGGCGGGAGCTCAGTTCCCGTTCGGTGAAAGCTTAGCGTAAACTAAATGGCAGCTAAGCGGGAGCCCAGCATAAGCTAAGCTAAAGGTAGGGGGAAGCAAAACAGAAGCTAGGCGGCAGCTCGGCGAAAGCTTGGCGGAAGATCGGTGAAGCTAAGGACGAGCTAAGCTAGAGTTATACCACGATAAACCTAGGTGGAAATTCAGCGTAAGTTAAGCAAAAACTAGGCGAAAGTTAAGCAATAGCTACTGCTATAATGAGCAAAATATTATATCAAACAAATATTTTAGTCTCGAATAAAAACATGATTTTCTAAACAATGACATCACGAAGGCGGCTTTTGTATTACTTTGTCCTACCGTGAAAGTAGCACGGCAACATATTCATATTTTGTAACCTTATATAGGTATCTACTTTCAAAGTAATGCTCAGTACAGTACTAAATTCTCCAATAACACTAGAGTTTCCAACTATTTACTCAAAGATCGTCAGAAAAAATCGATTCGAGTAACGAGTTCCTATTCGAATATGTGTATCGATTATGTTCGGCATAAACAACGATTATTCGGACAGGTAATCGTGTGAATATGAATTCCGATACTATCTAGCTACCAATTGTCGCTGTGCTCTAGAAAACATGTCACATTAATATCAAGTACTAATTTTTCGATTTACAATTATTAATAAAATGAATAAAATTACATTGATTTTAGTATGTTTGTAGTGGTAGAAATGATTACAGAAATCAGATTGATTAAATTATATTTTGTGATTGTTTATTTATTTAGCTTTACGATGAAGAATCTTACCGTAAAGCTCGGTTTCTTAAGAGCACAGTCTGCCTACTCCACACAAACTTTACAAACGTAGTCGACTGTTTCCTCCCTGTATAAAGATATTAGAGCAAATATGTGTATGCCATAAAACCTATATCTGCCATGCCATGACTATGCCCATACGTATTCACAAATTTCTTTGTTTGCTGTAGGTGTGGTCTGTTTTAGGTAAAGTCTCAATATAAAGTGTCAATCTTGTATTTAGTTTAGGTTTTCAAACATAATAGATTAGGTACAAACAATCCGCTAACATCCCCGTACGCCATACATCTTACAAATTATTATTTAAACATTGCAACAAACAGACAAATGATGCACATAGCTAATGCACCGCGACTCTCCCACGTAAATTACAATTTCAAATCGCAACGTTTTGAAGTTTCAAGACTGATTTGTTTGACATTGTTTGATTGACTGGTGATTCGCTCAGTTTTTTCTGGAATTTATTATCTGTGGCGTTATGATTTGATTTGATTTTGATTGAGTGAATGAAAGTTGTATTGCTATTTTTGTGGTAAGTATATATTTTTTAGGAGTTGAAAGTGGCATTTCTTTTCATATATTGAGAGGACAGTCTACCTACTCTTTCTCCATATAAACGTAGTCGACTGTTTCCTTCCTGGATATAGACATTAGAAAAAATATGTTTATGAGATAAGTCTTATATCTGCCATGACCTTGACCATGCCCCTACGTATTCATTTTTTTCATTCCTAATCTAATAAGAATATTTAAAAAAACCCCTAGGGGTTTTGTCAAATTAATACGTAGGGGCATTATCAAGGTCATGGCAGATGGCAAAAACATAGTTTTTCTAATGTCTATAATATCCAGGGAAGAAACAGTCGACTACGTTTGTAAAGTTTTTACGGAGAAAAGAGTAGATAGACTGTCCTCTTAAAATTGATTATCTTACTAGCAATACAATCTCAAAAGCATGCTTTATTACCTGGTAGGTAAGAGAGATATTATGTTGCGGGTACCAAACCAAGTTGGCGATTTTTGAGCATAAGTAGGTACTCGAATTATGCAGGCTACTGGCTACTCTAGTTCATACCACATATTGACAACGATCACCCCCTATTTTGCCACGGGGATGACCGCTGGAAATAAATACTATCATGGTCGATGGAATTCCAGCCCCGTCCATAAGCTCCCATTTATTTGTCATCCCCCATTGTCAGATGGTGGCCTATTCTAATAACCTACTCGACAATGCCATGTGTGTATAGTAAGATCATGATATCTATAGCTTTTCAAAGGTCTAAAATGTTTATTTTTTTGCGAACGGTATAAGAATGTAATTTACGCGATTTGGTCTTTTCCTAGAATGTAGAGAAAGCAATGTTGACGTAATAAGTATCATGTTACATACAATATTATATGGTTTTCCTCATAACTTCAACCAACCTGCGGGGCTATTCTCTAAAAAAAAAAACAATGTAGATCCCATGTAGAAACCTGTGAAGTTCCAGTCAACTTTTCTAAAACTACGTTGAAACCCGTGAAGTTAACTCGCTATTCTGTAAGTCAATCATGTCACACAATTATTACTAAGTTTTGTGGTAAGAACAATGGCTCGCCAGTCGGCGTCTACACGGTTTTTTCTTAGAGAATAGCCCCGCTGACGTCTATGACCTACTGAATCATATAGACCATAATGGAGCATTTGCAAATATTTTATGTTTTCAGAGAATCTAGAAATGAGTCCTCACGTCTTTTAAGGCACATAAACATTTTTGGAAGTCGTGAGCAACACGGAAGTTAATGCTTTTATTTTATGACGACGGTCTTTTGTACTTTTTTCTTCTTTGAATTTATGTGTTTGTCGTATTTCGTTTGTGTATTATTGATGCGCGGATTTGCGACGGTGACTGGGTCAGATCCGACCTCAATGATCTCAACCTTAACAGTATATATAGCATTAGAAGGGAGACAGTTGTAAACAGCCACTGGGATAATATTACTACTAATTCAATGGCGTCAAACTTGTGTTTTAATCATAATTTTTTTACGACATCACCTCTAGTAGGAACAAGTATTTTAACATAATTTTCGACCCACACATACAAACTCCGCTCCCGTGTCCACGCGTCTATAGATTGACAGCATTTTACTCATTCAGGATTTATCATTTAATTTGGATTACCCCAGTCCCTCAATTCAAAATACGATTCGTATTAGTTACGAGAAGTAGCCGGCAGGACTAATCGTTTTAATTACCTTTTACAACGTTTGGAACTGTTGTACCTTTTACAACAATCATCTTAATTTATTGAATGAGGTCTTACTTTTCGGAACTATACTCCATACTATGTTATTGAATTATAGTATTTATTTATTTATTTTTAGTCTCGACACTTGACTAGTGCTACAACTAAAACTTGACTAGTGCTACAACTGCTAGTGTATACAATACAGGGTACTTAATGCTTTCATGCTTGTGTGTTATAACTGTTAGTGGCATCATTTATTAATTAACCATATATCCGTGTAATTAATCGTGTAAGCGTTGAAGTCGGGACTAAAAACTAAACATTATTCTGTTACAAATTTAACGTTCATCTATTTAAATATGTACTAGACCCCACCAACTGTCTTTTACAAAAAAATATATGATATTATGATATCTTTTGATATAGAAAAGGTACAGGTTTTACGTGCGTTAACATTAATTTTACTTAAATATGAGGCAGTAGATTAATCTCGTTTTCCTTTTTCACAACTCAAGACTCTCGTTTAACAAAATGAGTGCTGTCAATATTTATGTTATGACTACTAATTGGTTGGCGATCGCTTTACGTGACTTCTCGATAAATCCTTGTAATGTTACCACTCGATACGGGATACGGCTTTACGAAAAAAAGTAGAAATCTTGAGTTAACATGATTTTCTTCGACGGAAAAGTGTAATTTTACAATTATTAAGTTGTTGTATGTAGTAACGGACAGTTGCTGTATCGGTATCGGTACTATCGATACTGTCCATAGTTTTACCCTATCGATAGCGTAAAACTATCGATAGTATATCGATTTTTGTTACAGTAGTCAAATCTGAATTACGCTATCGATAGGGCAAACTATCGATTGTTGTTACAATAGTCAAATCCGATCTACCGATAGTACCTTAAATACTGAGCGTCTATACTACCGACACCATAACGAAGCAATTTAGGCCGATAAGTATTGGGTATACCTACCTATGGTCATGGGAGATATAGGTATTGTGGCATAAACATAATATTCTAATGTCTTTATCCAGGAAGGAAACAGTCGACCACGTTTGTATGGAAAACAAGTAGGTAGACTTTCCCCTTAACGAATATTAGTTGAGATTGATGATGACATGATTGAGGCGATGAAATATCTCTACCTACTCACCCAGTTTATGACATTCACATCGCCTAAGCCTCTAATATGGTGATCTAGTTATAAATACACCTACTTTAATTAATTTATAGCAGTTATAAATCCAGATTTATACAGATAATCCGTTTAGAAATAGCATGGCTGTAAAATTATAAAAATAACTTGTAAAATTTGGTATGTTATACGACTGAAGGCAGAGTAAAATAGTAAGGTTATGCCTACACCTACAGTTTTTGGATTAGGCAATATGAGTTCATTATTTGGGTTCCGTACCCAAAGAGTAAAAACGGGATTAAAATAATGCTAAAAGTAACTATTTTTTTTGAGTGAAAATCTTAATGCGGTTCACAGAATACATCTACCTAGTTTCTGAAAAAAGTGGCTGTGACATGCGGACGGACAGACAGGCAGACAGACATAACGAATCCATAAGGGTTCAGTTTTTTGCCATTTGGCTACGGAACCCTAAAAACCCTAAGATTTTGAAATAGTTTTTTTTGGTTGATAGGTTGATTTTGTGTAAAACGTAGACATGTAGATAATTAGCTAGGTATCTATTTCTTTCTACGCAGATGTTTTCGGTTACCAGCGAATTTAAGTTACAAGGAAATATATTTCGTTTAGCGGAAATGCTAAATCTTAAACTGCATCGTTTCATATAAATTGGTTAGTCATTTTTGATGTGAAACATCTATAGGCGAGGGTAGACCTTTAGGTCTTTAGGCCTTTAGGTCTACCTTTAGGTAAACTTTTAAGTTTGCGTGGCGATATAGGCCGTGGACGGTTCTCTATTTTGTCTCATAAAATTTATATCCATAATCTTACATCTCATAACGTTTTGTGACCTAATCATCACTTGCCCGAATAATAATTAGCCCTAACTAAATGTCTCATAATATCACTTGCCCTAAAATCGAAATCCCTAAATATTATTTATCCTAAAATTTGTTGTCATAAATATCACAATCTATAATATTTAAAAGACATAAAATTCTTATCTATAACCGTTATAAGTCCGAAAGTACAAATTCTATAAATATAAAAGGTCCTAACATCTTTTGCTATAAATATTAGAATTCATAATATTTGAAATGCATAATGCTATTCCATAATTAATGCATAATGCTATTCTATAAATAATGATTTATCAGCATAAAATGTTCTCGCATAAATGTTTTTAGAATATAACGATTACTAATCATAACATTTATTGGCATCTCACCCTATGGCATAAAGATTTTTATTATTTATACATCTCCCCTTATTTATTTATAATATTAGGCGCTTTGGCGACCGCTGCCACGGCACGCTCGCTTCGCTCGCTCGCCAAAGCGCTGTGCGTAATCATGTTCTAACATAAACCTAACCTATCCTAGTCGAGGTGCTCTGTTAGTTTTCTGCGTGCGTACTCGTAGTTTTAGTAAATCACGCGTTAATATGACAAGATTAAGTGAATGTATGTAGATCTTTAAAACTTTCACTCTTCATTGAGTATTAAAAACGATACAGCAACGTCAGTATCAATCAATTTATTATCATTTATGTATGACTTTAATGGTTATGGATACCTCCATTTTGATATAACCGTTTTGATATTCGGACAAACGATTTTCGGAGACGAAACAGACTTAGTCTTACCCAATAACATTGTTTGGGTAGTCTACCCAAACAATGTTATTATAAACCATCATTCGGACAAACACTATTATTCTAACCTATAATTCGGACTTACAATATTATGATAAACCTCCATTCGTAGTAACGAACATTATACTATGTGAAACTTAGGACATGTGACTTTATAGCAAGAAAATTTAGGACATTTAATTATTATAGCACCCGATATTATGACACCTAATCATTAGAATTATTGATAATTGGTATTATTAAATTTCGTACATTCGAACATTATGGATTATGATGATTATAGTAAACGCGTTATGGATTTTGATATTCGGACAAACGATTTTCGGAGACGAAACAGACTACCGCCGTGGACGCCTCGCTACGCTATAGGTATAATATATGATGGAATATAAAATATGTGCGAGTCGATGTTTCACATCTGCCAGGCGTCCCGTGAGGGCTCACATTTTTTTTAGCTAAAAAAATTACAACAAACTTTTAAAAAAATCCCTAAAAATACGATTGTGAAATTAAAATGGTGGACAGGAACCCACTACCTTGTATGTTACATAAAACATTCGAATAAAGGCATTTAAAGTGGGTTATTACAAAAGTATTACTTATCGCTATATTTACGACAATAAAAGTAACGTATGGACACGTTAAATTGTGATAATTGCGAGGTAGTAGCTCACAAATCAGTCTCGATCACAATCCGGTCAAAGTACTGTTGTTACTAAAACTTTGGACTTGGTAAAAAAAGTTTAAGATGGATCCTTAATAACAACTCGAAAATAATGTTTTTTTTTTTTATTTTAACTAATTAACTTATTAAAGAATAAAATAGAATAGTATTACAAAAGATAAAAAATGTCGAAAAAAGTCTTCAGGAAGATCTCGAAACGTTAAGCAATGCTGAGGGTAATAATCACCACGCGACGAAAACCCAAAAATGAGTTATAGAGAAGAAAAATCTAAGCCTTCTAAAGTTTGAAAATATATAGTCGTTTTTATACAGTAGTTATTTAAACTAATTCTAACTAAACATATCGTTCTAATGAGGAGGAACAGTATTTTTTTATCCCGGCAGAGGGCGTTAGTCGAATGATCTTAGGTTTGAATTAAGAACTGTCAAACAGGTGTTTTTAACAACTCTCGGCGCCAAATTGGCCATATCAGTCTCAGACCGAAAGAAAAAAAAACTCGGTGTTTTCATTCGTGGGGGACTATCAACAAAAAAAAAGATCATCCGATGCCAGCGCCATCTGCTCACAGCTTCGCGTGTGCCACCCCATTGTGAGTTTGTAACCTTCTCGACATACAAAATTTGTATCAAGTTCACAGTTTCTGCGAGTTATCGAATGACCGATATCTTCATCTCATATTTATGTATCATGAATCGAAATAAAATTAAGACTACTTACTTGGAAATACTGACACAACTTAACTACAGACAGATCGAGATGTAAGGAGGGGAATTCCAATAAATCTTAGGGGCAAGAGAGTAACGTGCCCCTGCTAAGAATGCTGGTAGGTACCTACTACACTTGCTTACCTACCTTTCTGGAACTTTTTGTCGTTGTACATATGTTATTTATTATAAACACTAAATTAAATGCCAGCGAAACGTTTTAGCCTCCAAATGACGCTTAGTTGTAAATTGTTTTTACATATAACTACATTTAAGTAGATCATTAAAAAAAATTGAATTCGTTTGTAGGTTTCCTAAATTGTTATGCTATACCTAGTTTTAAGACCAAAACACTTTGATTTGACGTTAACTACAGACAGATTGAGATGTTTTAAGGAGGGGAATTCCAATAAATCTTAGCTGCAAGAGAGTAACGTGCCCCTGCTAAGAATGCTGGTAGGTACCTGCTACACTTGTTTACCTACCTTTTTGAAACTTTTTGTCATTGTAAATATGTTATTTATTATAAAAACGAAATGAAATGCCAGCGAAACGTTTAACACATTCATTTTACTATAAAATATGTATTTGGTCTTTATGGTATGTATTTATGGGCCTTAGTGGCCTGAAAGAAATTGTTTATTATTATTATTAAGCCTCCAAATGAAGCTGAATTGTTGGTACATAAGTATTTCATAAAAAAATGTTTTGAATTTGTTTGTAGGTTTCTTATATTGTAATGCAATAGTTTTAGTGTAAGCCGCCTTTGTAAGTTATTAATAAAGCTATTATAGTCCGGGCGGCTAGTAACTGAAAAATATCACTTTCTACGAAAAGAAGACCTAAAATAAATAAGAAAAAAATTGGTCTGCCGAGGTACAGCTTGGGGGGTCCTTCGCAGTGAATTAAAATATGGTCCACTTCGGACCATCATTTTATCTCATGTGGTAACCGAACGAAACCTTCTTCTTGGCTTTAGAATTAATTAATAGAGTCTAAAAAATCATGTCGGCCGAGACCGGTGTTGGAGGGTTCCGCAGACCAACCAATTTTACGAGTCCGGTCGGGAGGCCCATTTTACCTCATCGAGTTACCGGATTTTAATTTTAATTTAATCAATTTATTTTACTAGAAAATATTTTTACAAGGAGAAATACATCATCAAAAATCCTCCCATGACAGGATTCGAACCTGTGCCCCTCGCTTGCCGGGCGAGTGCGCTACCGCTGCGCTACACGGGAACCCACGTGTCATGGTGAATTTGGTACGTGTCATGGTCTCCTTGTAAAAATATTTTCTAGTAAAAATGCCTTGAGCAATAAAAACATAAGAAATATTCAATTTATTTTAATTTTAATTCACTGCGAAGGCTGCCCCCCAAGCTGTACCCCGGCAGACCAATTTTTTTCTTATTTATTTTAGGTCTTCTTTTCGTGGAAAGTGATATTATTCAGTTATTCGATGAGGTTGATATTTTGCAGCCGCCGCCCGGGCTATTAGATTTTACGTTAATTTTCGCGATGGTGAAGAAAGTAAATAAACTTATTATTAGCTTTTAATCGCGTTTGTTTTTATTATATTCAAAATGATATAGATCTATGATTCGGTATTAATAGGTCATTGCTCATTATTACCGTGACGTTTAAAAATGCTCGATTTAAACCGATAAAATGAGTTTAATTTTATAATTAAACTCATTAATCAACTGTCTTTATAGACACATTTTCTTTTCGAAGATAATCTAAATTGTAGACAAAAATAATTGTATCTGGAAGGTAAATGAATGTAGTCTTCAATGTAGGACGCAGAACAGACATTAGGGTCATAAAAGTAACCCGATTTTTTTATTTTAGCATATACGAAGACATTGTCAAAAATTTAATTACTTACTTTAATTTGAATTATGTGTTCTTCACTGACCTCCATTACAACTGGACTGGACAGGTTCAGTGCGCTAGCGCACTGAATTTTGTGCCTAGTTCTCCGGAACTATAAGTTCCATGGACGGTCACCATCACTTTCAATAGAAAACGCGCGACCACAGTGCAACATGGCGCAAATCAAATCGGCACTAAGATCCAATGTAATTTTGTATGGTATTGCAATTCCAGCGTACTTGTATAGTTTCATTTCAGTGGTGTTCTTGCTCTCGCATCTCCGCCATAATTCAAAGTGCCAAAACAATAATTAAATGGCCAAGTAAGTAAGAATTAACCAGTCGGCCATGCCACTGGTTGCAAACCTTTTTGTCCATCCTCCGACATATTTACGACTACAACCTCCTTTCTCGACGCAGCCTATTTTAAAGAGTTCATTTAACAATTACCCTAAGTTTGGATACTCGTAAACTTTAAATTACGAACGCACCGATAATGTCAAATTATTAAGAGTAAAGTGTAATTTTTTGTAAAGATTTCTCAAAAGTCAATTAGTAATTACTTGTTTTGGTTCGATCATAAATTCAATTTTGCGATGCTCTGCGTTGTTCTGGGAATTGTTTTGGGCGGAATCACACTTGCTTTCGCGAGTAAAAATGTAAATTGTTTTTCAGGTTTCGTTTAAAATGGGCTTATCTTGGAAATCTTCTACCTGTCAGATACGAAATTCGAATTTCGAACAACATCTCGATTCGAGTAAATTTGGCCAGAAACGCCAATAATATGGGTTTTCACACAGAGGCTTCGCGCTCGCGTTTTTTTTTCAAACTTTTTTTAAATTTCTTTTTGCGTTGAATGACAATGGTTGTAATAGATATATGTACAAATAGGTTATGCATAACTTAACCTAAGTAGGTTCTAAAGGTATCTAGTATCTAGATTTTTCGCGATGATGAAAATTAAACTCATTTTCAGTTTTAATTGTGTGGTGTTTATTACTTTTAGTATTGATTCAACCTTTTCAGGTCTCTTTTTCAGGGTTGATTGACCCGATTAAACCCAAAAATTAGCTTTATTTAAATGTTCGCTAAAGTGTTCGAAGTTTTAAGTAATTTCTTGCAAAATTACCAATAATTACTATTAGGTTTTTAAAAAAATCATTTCAGAAGATATTTTAAGTCTAGACTCCGTATCCAAATCTATATATAAAATAAAAATAATTCGACTTAGTAATTTTATAGTAAAGTTAAGTTTAAGTTAAAGTTAAAACTTAATAATAATATTGAATAAAGCGATCACATAAAAATTAAGACAATTTTACCACAAAAACTGCAATTAAGAACCAAATTACATGCACCGGGAGTAAAATTCCAAAAACTACTGCGATTCATGTGACCGCTCAAAATTGATTCCAATGGAAAATTATTCAAAATATTAACTGCACTTAATTCGGTACCAGTACACATACATAGTTACCACCAACAACAATATTTAAGTTTTAGCGAAATAGAGTAAGCGCGGTTGAATAAGACTATTTAAAAATTATTAAAGGAATGGAATTTCCATGTGTAGAAGATTCGTAGGTATTATGTTGTCACATTTTCACAGTTTTTGATATTTTAATTTTTTGATGTGAATCATCTATAGGCGAGGGTAAGCTTTAAAAGTTGCCGTGGCGACGCCTTGTCACGCTATTATACCTATAAGTATAAAATACTATATTGGTACTATATTGCCAGGCATCCCGTGACAGCTCACATTTTTTTCTTTTTATTCAAGTCACCTTCAATAATTTGTTTTAAAAAAACGTAATTTTATTAAATACTAGCTGACCCGGCAAACGTTGTTTTGCCTTATAAATTATAGATAGTAGCCGATTCTCACACCTACTGAATACGCATATAAAATTTGGTAAAAATCGGTCAAGCCGTTTCGGAGGAGTACGGTAACTAACACTGTGACATGGAAATTTTTTATATTAGATTTCACCCGCGTAAGCCCCGATCCCTTGAGAATATCGAGATTAAAAGTAGCCTATGTTACCCAGGGTGAATGTTACTTTCTTTTGGTGAAAGAATTTTTGAAATCGGTCTAGTAGTTTTTCAGTTTATTCATTGCAAACATGCAGACACACACACACACAATATTACACATATTTCCTCTTTATAATATTAGTGTAGATGGGCGAGTCCAGCCGCCACGTAAATATTAATATTAACACCTACAGAGTTAGTGCAAGCGGTACATAATGCCAAATTGTATTTTCTACCGGAAAAATCGCATAAATAACTAAACTGTATTTTTGCATCGAAATTACCGCGTTCTCTTATTCCCTCTATAAAATTAAATCTCTTCAGCGTACGCGCAAGAATGGCTTCATGGAAGTGTTTAAATGAGATCAACTTGTAATTTTATTGGTTAAACCCATTTCTCATCGGTTATATTATACGGTTGTTCAGTACATAATGATTAGTTGTTCCAATCGAACGTTTTTCGACTGCGGAAGCGGAGTTTTTAGTGAAGATGATTTTTTGATGAAGCATTTCTTATCAATTTTTGAGTTATTTTTTCAATTTTTTGATGATGCATTTCTACTTGTAAAATATTTCTAGTAAATATACATGTGCAATAAAATGTAACACTACTGAATATAACGTCATAACCTTCGAAAGTTCGATCTCATTTTAAAAGATTATGACTTTTTTATTTGGTGGTATTACATTCATTTATTAGACAGATTATCTTTATCTCTAGCTTAAAAATCTAACCCTAAGACGGTAGGTCGGTACTTTTTAGGGTTCCGTACCCAAGGGGTAGAAACGGGACCCTATCACTGAGACTCCGTTGTCTGTCTATTCGTCTGTCCATTTGTCACCAGGCTGTATCTCACCTGAACCGCGATGTCTAGCTATCAGTTGAATTATTTGATTTCTTTAGCCGCTATACTAATTTATACTAAAAACAAAATAAATGAAATACCGAATACAATAAACGTGATTTTAAAATTTTAATAATGCGTCAAGGATTTGGCGTATAGAAAATTTAATTTATAGGTATGGAATTATCTAAAAAGTAGCTAAATTTGCCAAGTAGGTCTGTACGTTAGTTTTCGTTGATAAGTTTTCACTGGGCCTTTTCCGCACTAGCCTCACAATTGGGCCATTGTACCTGATTGGCGAATGTCCCATGCCTTCAGACCGTGGTGAGTCCTAGGACATGTCAGTTTCCTCGCGATGTTTTCCTTCACCGTAAGAGCAATGTTATTAGCACACATAACTTTATCTTAAAGAAAAAGACATTGTTGCGCGGTCGGCCTGGATTCGAACCCACAATTCTCGGGTATCTACTACTAGACCAACACCGCTCTAAGTACGTACGTATTAATTAGCTTATGCAAAACTGCGGGGTCAGTATATATGAAATTAAATTATAAAAGGGGTATAATTTACGGATTTTTTCTACGAAGAACTGCTCTGGGCACTGTCTGGCTTCCGTAGCAGCTATTGAATTTTTTCTTTGAATCGTCCATTGATTTGAGATTAAATTGTTTAATTTCATACATTAACTTCAGCGTAATTGGGGTTAAAATTTATGGGTTAATATTACGTCAAAGTAAAAAGGTCAAATTCATATTTCTGAGCCCAATTTTTTAATTAAAAATCTTGGCAAATCCAAAGGGTAAAAACGGCACCATATCAAGTATATTGCAACCAAATAAAACAAATATCCCATACAACAAAGTTGATTTTTGACATAAAAACGCAACGATACCGCGATGTATGTTTACCACTAGCGCCATCTAGTGTAAGAGTGGTAGACTGGCGCCAGTATTATTATTATTAGGGAAGTATCCAATTTTCTATTGTCGCTGTAGCCTGAACGGTTCGATGATTTTTTTTTATTAATGTTTGCCGACTAGAAGGTGGTCTGATAGTGTGGTCATTCTATTCTCTTGAAAAGAGGAAAATCCTCTTCTTTTTTCTTCTTCTTTTCTCAATGTACATACAGACACGTGAGTTACTGAGAATCATAGATAATTAATCCAGGAAGAAATTGGTAGTCCTAACTCAAATCACCAAAAAAATGAGACAGGATAGTTAGTAATGCAAGGGACGAATTGGTAACGTTCACGGAATAGATAACAATAGTAGAAAGGGCATAGCAATGTGTCAATGTCACAATGTGTTAGCAAACATGAAGCGACTGAGGTGAGGTCAGTACATCTGTACTGATGTATGGCACACGCGCCACGCCCACATGCCCCTTCCTCTATTGTTATTTATTCCGTGGTAACGTTATCCTATTCACAAGCTTAAAAACCTTCTTACATAAATCTATTTTAAACTTAGGTAATGGCTCTTTTCACTACAAATATTAAGTTTTAAATAACGGATATTTAGTAAGTTTTTAAGTTATAAAATAATATTTGTATTTTTACATAAATTACGACTAGCGAACGTATAAAAGAAGGAAAGTACAAAGAATTACTCCCAAAATAAATTTCACGGTAGGTACCGAACTGAGCTAAATGAAGCGATGATAATTTGTAATTACACCATTGACCATACTGCACATTTCGACCACCTACGTAATTTTATTTTTAATTTACATCCTCTGTCTCGATGAATCCATTATCTATCTATACCATAAGTGAACCTTTTACACGACGTACATTTTTAATCTAATCTATACTAATATTATAAAGAGGAAAGATTTGTATTTGTGTGTGTGTGTGTGTCTGTATGTTTGTTATGAATAAACTTAAAAACTACTGGACCGATTTCAAAAATTCTTTCACCATTAGAAAGCTACATTCATCTTGAGTAACATAGGCTACTTTTGATTCCGATATTTCGGGACGATCGGGACTTACAGCTAGTCTAAACTAATATTATAAAGAGGTAACGTTTGGTAGCAATTATGTATATGTATTATCCGGGTAATCTCTGACACTACTAAACCGATTCCAAAAATTCTTTCCCCAATAGAAAGCCACATTATTGAGGGGTAACATAGGCTATATTATATTGTTTTGCTCCAAATCAACATCGCGAAAAGATAACAAAAACCTACTAGTGAAAAGGCTCTGATATGTCGGCATCGTGAAAAGGCCTCATAGGACTGAAAATCGCATCAGAAGAGGCAGGTCGCAAGAACTATGCAGGTGCGGTCGCGCTCGTAAAATTTGATGACTGCATCAGATCACGCCTCCAGTCTCCAGCTCCGACGTCTATTGACTAGCAGAGCGGAAGTCTAGGCCCTAAAGTATATGAAGTATATCGCATGTCTAGTACCCATAGTACAAGCCTAGTGCTTAGTTTGGGGCTAGATTGCGCTGTGTGTAACGTCGTGCAATATTTATTAATTTTCGTGCAATTTTTTAGGGTTCCGTAGCCAAATGGCAAAAAACGGAACCCTTATAGATTCGTCATGTCTGTCTGTCCGTCTGTCTGTCCGTCCGTCCGTATGTCACAGGCACTTTTCTACGAAACTATAGGTGCTATGCTATTGATACTTGGTAAGTAAATGTATTCGGTGAACCGCATTATTTATATACAAATACAGCGTATTTTGGAATAATTGATTTATTTAAGAGGACAGTCTATCTACTCTTTCTCCATAGAAATGTAGTCGACCGTTTCCTCTCTGGATGAACGTTTTAGAGCGAATATGTCTGTGCCATAAAACCTACGTTAGTGTTCAGAAATAAATTGTAAATGAAGAAGTCAAAACGTTCTTCCAGGCAATCTAAGATGAGTAAAATCGTGGTCTAAAATTAAAAAAACTAAATATAATGTACCGGTTTCAATAATTTAGAAAAAGGGCAGGAAGAAGAAATAAAGAGGTAATGTGCCGAACAAAAAAAAAACACTTATTTTTGTTACGCAAGGTCGACTTTACTAAAAAATAATTTTCTTCTCACAACATTTTTGTCTCAAAGTATTTCTTATTTATATTATTAGGCCTAAACAACTTGATTATGCATTCATTACATTTTATCATCTAACATTTAGAGTTTGGTTAAAAACTTTTTATTTATTTATTTCAAATGTATGATGAAACTATAAATGCAAAAATACTCTAAAAGCCTTATTAAAAACGTGGAGTAAGGTCGAAGTAATAGGTAACAACATGCTGTCTTTTTCCGTGACAAGAACTTTCAAAGTTGACAGACAGGAGCAAAACGTGGTAAAATTATTCCGACCATACTCCGCGTTTATTAATAAGGCTGAATAGGTTTACCTAAAATATATATTTCCATTTTATGTCATGTTTTTTTATTTATTTATTATTATCACACACATTTTTACTTAAATAAATATATTGACAAAAATACTAATCAAAAGTATAATCTACCTACTAAAATTAATTATCCTACTAATATTGATTATACTAATAATATCTTACATTTATTAAAAATAAACTAGCATTATTCAGAGACGTTCCTAGTGCCGTACTTGGCGTTATTCTCATTTTTGGCCATAATAACTAATGCTTTTAAAAAAAATGCTTTCAAAAACTTTAGTAGGTACCCGGCGGGATTCGAACCCGCGACTATGGGTATTCCGTTCCAGCGCGATAGCCGCTACGCCACGGGTAAGCCTCCCGAAATTAAAAAAGCATTTATTCGCGGGTTCTTCCGAGTAGATTTTGAAAGCATTTTTTCAAAAAGCATTATTACCTAGTGTGGTAAACACTAAGAAATAACGTTTAAATAATAACTAAGTTGAACAGTGAAATGTTATTATTTTTTGCAATACGCCACCTTGGATATTGTTTCCAGCTGCTTAAATCTTAACCAGGATTTGAAACCGTCTTAATTAATGCAGGAAAGTCCATTAAATAATGATGACGGCATTAACATTTTAATGATCAGATTTTCTATTGAAAAATCTGTTATTAAAATTTTGATGCCATCATTTATTGTCTAATAGGCTTTCGTGTAACTGAGTGTTAATCGCGTATTATTTTTGGTCGCGATGGGACAAGACCATTAACATGGTTGAAACGTCGAGGTAAGAAAATAAATAATAATACGCGATTAAGGCCCGGGAAAATGTAACTATGTTAACAAATCGTGTGAATTTAAAAAGTTTATAAGTTAGGATTTGTATTTAATGATGGAGTTAAATAAGGGTTATCCTTTATTATAATTAAGTATTGCACGAATAAATAAATAAATAATTACCTATTACTTACACCACTAGTTCATTCCTTCATTACAGACACAAAGAGTATTAAAAAATGGCAATAAATTAACTTACGAATAGTATTTGTTCTACCTATTTCACATTTATTTGACATAATTTAATAATATTTATAATAAATAGGAAAAAAAGGATTAATATTCGATTTAGGGCTGATTTTTACCCGACTGCCGAAGGAGGGTTATTCATTCTACAGATCAAACATATCTGTCGAATAAAATCTAACCCAACCAAATTGTTGTGACTTTTTTATACGTTAGTATATATTATATTTATACAATAAAATACAAAATTGATTTATTAGACAAAAGAAATACAAACTACGGAACCCTAAAAAGGAGGAACAGTAGGTTGATTAATATTATTGGATAGATATCTTTATCTAGATTGCAAATATCAGTCCATAATCATATAAAAAGTATAGGTACCTAAATTAAATCCACTTTAAAAGATGCCTCTTCACAATAATTCTAAAAGTATTTAGCGACACATAGGAAATAGCAAAGTCCTAGGGTTACACCCGCGTAAGTCCTAATACCATGGGCATTTTCCAAATACCCTTTCTTAGTGGTTCCATACACACCACAAAAAAGACACTCTCCAAATGTCATGTCTCTAGGACCAGTGGGTTGGGCTCTGCGTTGATATATAGATCAGTCAGGACATTGAATTTTATGTAATCATATAGATAGATATATTTTTTTTAATCCGTACAAATCCGATCCGAAAATCCAATCCCTCGATTCTCTTACGGTTTAAGTCTCTTCGAGATCGGATTTTTGAATCATTAAAAAAAAAAAACACCATAAGACGCCTGTTATAATTTTAATAGCAACATCCTTTGCAAAAGTACCTGTCGAAAATTTCATAGCAATCGTAATCTCAACTATAAAATGGTTTACAAAGTCCTAACTGACTGACTGATTGAATAACGCACAGCTTAAACCGCTGATAGTAGTGAATCGAAATTTGGAGATTCTGTGTTTCTTCTTACTATGAGGCATCCGATTAGAGCCGATAAAGCATTTCGAAATCGCCACAGGATCGGGACTTACACTGGTGAAACCGCGGAACGCATCTGGTTTATACAAATATTACAAAGAGGAAAGATTGTTTGTAATTATCCCAACAATCAAATAAATCTCAATTTGATTAAACAATGGATATAAGCCTACGTAACTAGGTAGTACCTATCTATACTAATATTATAAAGAGGTAACGTTGGTAACATGTATGTGTGTATGTATATTGGGGGTAATCTCCGAAACTACTGGACCGATTTCAAAAATTCTTTCACCATTAGAAAGCTACATTCACCCTGAGTAACATAGGTTACTTTTGATCCCGATATTCCCACGGGATCGGGACTTACGCGGGTGAAACCGCGGGAATCTGCTAGTAGTAGATAAGTAGGTTAGAGCTAAACCGATTCCGAGACAGCTACTAAATATCAAGGTAAAGATAGTTGGACACTTATAATAATACAAAGTCAAAACGTTTATAATATCGCTATATTATAGTTTTTAAACTACTTTCTGTACACACCATTTTCCCATTGTCCCTATTTGGATTTGGAACAGCGGACCCATCTCTTCATACCCTAACTGGTTATAGCTTGGGACGCTATAACATATATGCGTAGAAGTCATGGAACGGGTTGTCCCTATTTGGATTTAAAATTCCACCCCCGATATTCTTAAGGTAAATTTCCCCAAAAAGATGGGTTTATTCATTCCTTCCTCCTACTAAATCGTTCGTACGGTAATAATAAAAATATTTATAACAGTTTACATTTTTCACCTCTAATAATATACGGTTTTACCTACAAAAATCTCGTTATCGTCTAATACATAGCCGCTTGTTAGCTATGCCCCTAATAACTCTTAATCACTGTATCAACAAAACTTTACTTCCAAACGCTACATAACGCCTTGCTAACTAGTCTGTTGATTACGAACGTTTTCATATTTTATTCTGGCAAGACTGCAGTATCGGATGATTTAAGAACGAAATCGTTCATTTTGTAATTTCTTCATATTTTTCTATCATTTATCAGTCAAAATAAAGATTTTGTCATTGTCAATGTAAAATTACTTACTTTTTTAGCAAATTCAAAAATCAGCTGTTCAACAGCCGCCTTTTTGTAACATAAAGTTATGTTGTGTTTATACATGAAAGTGAGGAGGTCGTTTAATTTGACAGATACTTTAGCGTTTATGCATTAAATAGCAGTTGATTAAAACTGCTATTTAATACATAAAAAGTTATGTTTGGGTTGTAAGTAAGGGGGATAAATTATAAATCATCTCACCTTCCTTCTATATTAGACATTTAAGAATCTACTCCCATGATGGGGTTAGGTTAGATTTTACATGAAATAGAAAACCATCATGTATTTTTTCTGCCATAATCTAATCCGTCTTTACACTGAATCTCGTAATATTACGGTCTAAATACATCGGCCAATCAAAGTAACGCATTGGCCAATCAAATTAACGCATAGGCCAATCAAAATAACGCATCGGTCAATCAAACTAACGCGTTAGCCAATCAAACTAACGCATTAGCTAATCAAACTAACGCATCGGCCTATCAAACTAACGCATCAGCCAATCCAACTATAGACAGATAACACTTCGACCAATCAAAGAGCTTGATTTTAATCGCGGTGTCAGCCCTTGATTAGTTTCCTCGTTGATGGGGTTTTACAATCCAACTACCCATGATGGGGGGTATTTTACATCCCACCCCCAAACGTAGGGGTCTTAACGAAGTAAGTGGTTAGCGTTCCTTTCCCTTTGACGTATGTTGGACCTCTACACTCGAGGCTGTACCCGGCTCGCCTTAGAACTCTGAAATAAAAACAGCGACATATACAGACTAGAAACATATATGTATGTGTATCTTCGTTTAATAATTGTAGACTATGATTTGACACATCTTCCTTAAGAAAAATGTCAAATACAAAGAACCAAAAACGTCAGATTTTGGTCCGAAATTAGAAAACGATGTAATGTCACTGGGGGGGAGTACGGCTTATGGGGAAAGTGCGGCGACAAGTGAACAGAACCGAAGTAGTCGACTATAATTCAAACCTTTTTTTATTAATCGTGGTGTTATGACCTACTTTCGTCGATCCCTGTCAATATTTTTAATCAAAACCGGCTCTTTGTAGGCGAAAATGGCCTTCAAAAAGTGCATTTTCAAAAAAAACCGGACCAGTCCGATATCCAAATAAAAGTTTTAAATTTTTGATTTAAGTGTTTTAGCCACTGTATAAAATTTATTTTTGGGGACTAAGCCGGTTCTGTTCGCCTGCTCCTCAATTGTTTTATTGATAAAATCGCTATTTAGTCACGATATAGGTAGATTTATGTATCCTATCACTAGCTAGCATGCTACAGCGTGACAGACAGACGGACAGTACCTATAGTTTTAGTAAATGGGTTAACCCTTTGCGATACGGAACCGTTGTCAAGATCGTTAGATCACACGATGCTTTTTTAATTAGCTGAGTGGCTCGGATTAGGCATCGTGTAATTGAAGCATTAGTAAGATCATTAGCAACTAAACTAACTTGGCAGTATCGTCGGTGACATGTATCCGGCCCATGACCCCGGTGGAGTCCATCCTGGAGGCTACATTTACGGTGTTACCCCAGATGTCATACTGCGGCTTCTGAGCACCGACCACGCCTGCTATCACTGGCCCGTGGTTCAAACCTGTAATATTAGGAGATAGAACACTTAAAATTGATCGATTAGTAGCTTCTGCGCTCGCTTGACCTAGTCCTGTCGCGATTAGGATAGGCTCAGGAAAGGATCAGGATAGGATCAGGATAGGATCAGGATAGGATCAGGATAGGATCAGGATAGGATCAGGATAGGATCAGGATAGGATCAGGATAGGATCAGGATAGGATCAGGATAGGATCAGGATAGGATCAGGATAGGATCAGGATAGGATCAGGATAGGATCAGGATAGGATCAGGATAGGATCAGGATAGGATCAGGATAGTATCAGGATAGGATCAGGATAGGATCAGGATAGGATCAGGATAGGATCAGGATAGGATCAGGATAGGATCAGGATAGGATCAGGATAGGATCAGGATAGGATCAGTATAGGATAAGGATAGGATCAGGATAGGATAAGGATAGGATCAGGATAGGATCAGGATAGGATCAGGATAGGATCAGGATAGGATCAGAATAGGATCAGGATAGGATCAGGATAGGATCAGGATAGGATCAGGATAGGATCAGGATAGGATCAGGATAGGATCAGGATAGGATCAGAATAGGATCAGGATAGGATCAGGATAGGATCAGGATAGGATCAGGATAGGATCAGGATAGGATCAGGATAGGATCAGGATTGGATCAGGATAACATTAGCAAGATTCCGCAAGAATGTTGCAACATGTCACTTGGATTCGAAATGTTTCAATCATATTTCATCATTATCCGATTTTGTATTCCTAATTTGACAGTTAACTTTAATAGATTTTTCTAATCAGCAACAGCTTTAGCAACAGTAACACTCTTGCGGTCATCTGTTAATCATCGTTTATAATAAGTTAAAGGGTAAGTGCCATTATCTCACCTATCCTAAGTTTGAATCTCTGGAAGGACTCTCTGTTGATCTGGTCGAGGATCGTCATCAAGGCGATCGCGAATTCTACCAGGATGGCAACAGTGTGCTCTTCTTTACTTTTGGCGTCCTAAAATAGATCAAAGAGTTTATAAATTGTACAACATTTTCTGAAAATAAGTGTACCTACTTACATAGTTAATGTTACTTAAATTAATTAGAATTACTTGCCTTTTACATAATCTATTAGGGCAAAGGAATAAATGTACGACTCAGTTTTCGTAGGTATTTCCAACTTTTAGGTGATATTCTCTAAAAATAAATATTATAATAAAATAAATATTTGTGTCTGGTCTGGGTGTCCCTCTATGTATAATATGTATGTATTTACAAAAGAAAAATAAATATAAGTATTATATCCGTTGTCTAGTCACCGTAACACAAGCTTAGTCGCTTACCACGGGGCTAGATGGCGCTGTGTGTTGTTCGGAGAAATTATTATTATTATTATTATTATTATTATTCTCTGGTTACAGTGTGAACGTGTACGGAGTGAACACCGGCGAGAAAGCTGTCCCCCGCCTCTGGCTTGCCTTCACAGGCCGGTCAGAGTGGAGTCACGAGAGTAGAAATGCTCGGAGGACGGATTGACACGTCAGTGAGCAGTTGGCCCGCTAAACTATTACACTCTATTTTTAACCTAGGATGGTTTAAAATCTGGTGAGGTTGCCCCTGTTGCCCCCTGCCTGTAATTTGCTCGGCTTAATTAGGGTGGCCCAGTTTGTGAGTTGGCGAGTCTCCGTCTGCCATTTTTACGTGTTTGTTTAACATTGTTACCGCAGGCGCCATGGCCCCCATAGTTTCCCCCAGTATCCAATCCACCACCAATCCACCACCAACCCATTTCCATAGCCCAAGTAGTTTTCACCCGTAGTATACATAATAGTTCTATCCAAACTGGGGGTTGTCCTTGGTTGCATTTTATAGTGCAGACAGGGACAACCGCCGGTTTGGTGTCCACCACAAAATGTTAGGTATTATAACGGGCCTCTACGTGTTGGCTTTGGCCCCACGCGCGCCTTCCAAAGGTCTGGGTGCTCCATAACCCCGAGTATCAGTAATGGTAACAACAAATAATAATAATAAGATAAGATTACAACTTTACTTACAATTTTCCTCTCCTCTTCTTTTCCCGGTCTAAGTCCGGACGCGATCATGTACGTGCTGCCTATCGTCTTTATTTTCTCTATGCAGCTGAATTTAGGCTTCAGTAGCAGCTGGAAATTACATAGTTTTGATTTAAATAACATGTTATTTATGCCAATAACATAAAATTACAGTACTCCAAAGTAACAAAATGTCACTTGGGCACGAAGCAGCTCTCCTTTATAGAGACTCAAACACTAGCGTTTGGAGACACGATCTATCTATAACTGATCCCGGACGGTCTTCTTCTTCTTTTCGTATAGTTGTGTCTCACCTGGTGTTAGAGTTATCAGGTCGCCCTAAGGCCTCTAACTTGACCTAACAACTGCTATCTGAGATAACAACCGGGACCAACTGCTTAACGTGCCTTCCGCATGGAGGAGCGCGAGAAAAAGAATTTTTGCCACACAAATTATCAGTCAGTCTGCAAGTCTAAATGTTGGCCTCCAAGTGACCTAATGGAGAGCTATTCTGCTTCCATTACAGTATCGAATATCTAGGCAGTTATCTAGGGTTGGGTGGTATTAATAAATAAATAATAAATAATTTACAGACAAAATCCCCATGAGTATCTTGTGTCTTCTTCTCATTGGAGGTCGCGTTCCGAAGACACAGTAAATAAGATATAATAACTGACATTTCTAAGAGATATCTTGCTAATATCCGAATGAATAAACGTACATACTTTGATTTTGATTTTGTAAAAAGAAACATTTAAACAGGTCGGACTAATATGATACGAAAGGAGAAGAGTATTTTAAGAACGTGGCGACTGTTACCATTTCCATACAAGCTTAATACCAAAATAAATTATGAAAAATTTAGTTTTCTACCTTAATATCGATATTATTCGGATTAAGATTTTACTATTAAAGGTTCCCCACCGCGAAATGAAACGAAATAAAGCGGAGAAACATTTTTCAATGAAAAAAATGTTTCTCCGTTTTATTTCATTTCGAATGAATATTTTGGAAAACCTTGCGGTGGGGACCCTTTGACAGTAAAATCTTAATCCGAATAATATCGATATTAAGGTAGAAAACAAAATTTTTCATAATTTATTTTGGTATTAAGTTTGTATGAAAATGGTAACAGTCGCCACGTTCTTAATAGTTAGGTTACCTTGTCAAAATCGCATATGATTTCATTCAGCAAACGCAGGCACTCTAGCCCCTGCTTGTTCACATCAGTCTCGTCGTAAAACTCCTTGTAGTTCGGTATAGACGCGAACATCACAGCTATACTCGAGTACCGTTCGTGGTACAGATCTTCCTGGAAAGTGCGCCAAAATTATTGTAAAATATTAGAACAGTGATAATGACAAATTATCTATCTGTCTACCCGTTAACAGGATAGTCTCCATTCTCTTTCTCCATACAAACGTAGTTTAAAGTAACATTAGAGCAAATATGTTTATGCTATGGCATAAACATATTTGCTTTAATGTCTTTATCGAGGGAGGAAACTTTAAACTACGTTTGTATGGAGAAAGAGAATGGAGACTATCCTCTTAACAAGAGTTCCTGAAAGATCTCGAAAGGTCTGGAGTTGATGAACGCGAAAAATGGGTTTTATTCTATAAAAGCGTTAGTTAACTCCAAGATGGTGAGAGACTTTGGTTTTCGACATATTATTTATCTAACTAAACCATATCGCCCAGTCGATCCATCCATCTTCAATCTTTTCGTCTTCTCGGTGAGCATGCTACATTTTAGACTTGAAGTTAGAATTAATAAAGTTAAAGATTCCAAAGCTGTCATATTCATTGTATTAAAACTTACCTCAGAAGCAACAGATGTCAGGAAATGTTCGGCTACGTGAGCTGGGAGGATGTTTTCTAAAAGAATCTGAAATTAGACATTAGAATTAACATTTTGTTTTAAAAAAATATCAATTATTTAAAAAATGCATAAATACATAAAAATTCAAGACCCATCTGGCGGTCTTATTACTAAACTGTACTGTAACTGTACTATACAATAACTATAATAACTATAATATAGTATATTAATATTTCTTACAAACTAATGCCATAACAATAGCATAGCTAGTACTAAATTAAAAATAATAACGTCCTTAGCTCATGGCATGACCCTACCTATAGTAGGGGGAATCCGCAAAAAAACGGACGTTTTTTGAAACGGACACTACCGAAACTATTTTATGTTTTTTGGGTGTTGACACCATTGATGACCATAGGGTCTATTCTTCTAAATAGTTACAAACCGATTCGATTACTTTATGATAACAGTGACAACTGAATATTATATTTGAAGTGTTTAAGCCTGCACTGGGTTTTCTTAGAAATATTTTAGAGGAACAATACTTCTGCAAAAACACAACGCATGATCGACGGAGAGCGAGATTAATTGTCGTTAATCGATAATTAAGTCGCAACTTAATTAACAAAACAATACTCGTTGCCATGGCAACAAACAGTGTCCAAGAATTGTTTTGCAATTAAGTTGCGACTAAGATTACTATTCTCGCTTATTATCCTGGCTTACTATTCTGTCTTACTATCCTGGCTTACTATTTTGGCTTACTATCCTGGCTTACTACCCTGGCTTACTATCCTGCTCTACTATTCTGGCTTACTATACTGGCTTAGGTACTGTCTTGGCTTACCGTACTGGCTTACCGTACTGGCTTACCGTACTGGCTTACTGTCCTGGCTTACGGAAAGTGATTTTCAATTTTTCCCTTAAAATGTGTCTTTACCTAGAGTATTCAAAATTAAAAATACAAATAACGATATACCTTGTTGATTCCTCTCATAGTCTCAACCTCCTCCTGTTCGAATTTGAGTTTGTCCTTCCAAAGGAAGTCCGTCCGGGAGGTGAATTCTATCTGCCTGTCCAATATGTGTAGTAACGCTGCGAGGAACACCAGAATCAGGCCCGCTTTCTCTGCGTACGGGATCTTTGCTAATCTGGAAGGAGGTAAGTAAGTATGTGGAGATTAATAAACCAGAAGAATATTAATAACTAGTTAAGCCCCGCGTTCACCCGAATAAGTCCCGATCCCGCGGGATTTACGGAATCAAAGTATTCTATGTCATACTCCAGGTTCTAAGCTATCTCCCCACCAATTTTCAATCAAATCTGTTAAGCCGTTCTTAAGTAATAAATGGTGTAACTAACACGACTTTCTTTTATAGACTGTATTTCTTAGCGTGTATAGTTTGAGTATGTATTTCTTAGCGTGTATAGTTTGAGTATGTATTTCCTAGCGTGTAGTTTAAATTGTATTTCCTAGTGTGTTAAAAACCTTTTAGAAAATCTTATCTAGACATCTTGTAAGTATATAATGTATAGGTACTAAATAACTGCTAAAACTTACTCAGCTAAAATCATCCAATCTGTATTGCTTGAAAATAATAAAATATATTGACATTATACATTTTCCCGATTGTATCACACAACTTATTGCAGTAAAGGTCTACACGTCTAAGCAAACAAATTTTGTTCTACGACTTTCAGAAGTTGAAATATTTTTTTTACCAAAATGTTTATGTTTTACATGGTTATGTAACAGCTGAATCTGAAATTTTACGAAAAGTAAATACATTTTTTTAAATCGTAGAACAAAAGTTGTTCGTGTAGAAAAATTCTTTAAGTGGATGCTATTCAATCTTCAACCCTGTAGACTAAAAGGGAATTTAAGAGTAATATGTGTTAAAAGAGTAACTAAAGAATTAAGAGAGGCTTTAGATTTTTATAAAAATGTTTCAAAATTATTAGTATTGGCTTCTGGTGACCAAAGGGCTGGCGGCTACTTTGGCCAACGAACAGGCATTGCTATCCAAAGGGGCAATGCAGCCAGCCTTTTGGGTACCTAGGCATACCTAGGGACCCATTTTTGGATTATTAATTTTAATTATTTTAATTTATTAAGTGATTTATTATAATATATTTCAACAAAAACCAGAGAAATTAAAGACATTTTTCGGTTTGAATCGCGTGGTTTTTATTACGTTTAGCATAGTGCAACGCTCAACGTTCAACGATTCAAACCGAAAATGTCTTTAATTTCAATACAACATCGCGAAAACAGAAGAAGAATCTAAAAACAAGAGACTTAATACTTACTCATTATCAAGATCATACAAGTAGAACAGCTCTGCAGATACGAACAGCGATATATGGACGATCAGCGTGATACTCATCAGGACAAACTTCAGGACAAACCCCACCCGAAGGAATACTGATATGGCGGCGAGGGTTAATACTGTGCTGTAGAGATAACTCTGAAATCATAACCGACAATATTATATAAGTAACAAGTCGTTTATTAGTCTTAGACGTATCATACGTAACAAGTCGTTTATTAGTCTTAGACGTATCATACGTAACAAGTCGTTTATTAGTCTTAGACGTATCATACGTCTAAGACTAATAAACGACTTGTTACTTATTATTTTTTAATCTCGTAATGGACATGTCACATAGCATTGAAGAAGATATGATTTTCTTTTAGATTTTCCACAATTTTGCTAAAGTTGATAAAATATTGAAGGATTAGAAGAAACGAACAAGACTCAGCGATTAAAATTTTTCTCTAACGTCTAAGTCATCGATAGAACCTTTAACGGAACATGAGTGATATCATTTTAGTACGAGCTTGGTAGCCGAAGAATATTTGAGGACTATAGTCTCATACGAGCAGCTCAAATCTGTCAAAATATCAATGAGAAAAGACTTCATTACCCCAAAATTAGTAGTCGCTTTAGATAGATGTCAATTGAGCATGAGGGATTCAGTATATATTCTTGAAGTCTCTATCGAAGCTCTGGGTCATAACGTTGACGAATTTGCTATTAGTAAGTTTTCAATTCAAAGAAAACTTACTAATGGCAAACGAAAAGAACGTCCAGAAGCGAAAAAACTTGATTTTCAAGATGAGGTGCCTGATGTCGTGATGGTTCTTAGGATGGAAAGCTGTTGCCTGCTCTAGATGCAGGAAAATCAAAAGAACGTTTAACTTTTGTTATTTCCTACAGGAACAGAGAAGAGAAATGCCAAAAATCATGCGAAGCGGAGACGCAAAAGCAGGAAAGCGGAGCCCGGGCTCCCGAAAGTAATGCAACCGGGAACATCGCTCAGATGATGATGATGATGATGATAAAATATGAAAAAAAACCTTTGGATAATATAATATAGAAAAAAAAATTAAGAAAAGCAGATTTAGAAATTCTAAAAGCAGATTTTGGATTTCTAAATTTAATCTCTCTATTCCGCACTACTAATTTGTTCAGATAAACTTCAAAGTCAAGTCGGCACGGCTTATCCTTGTTCGATCGTAATAATATTTCATATTTCGGTAATTAGGATCATATCGAAAAAATATCTATAGAGGGTATGCGTATCGAAAATCGCAACAAAAAAAATACCCCTTATAGCCTGGGACACCCTAATGGACACGATTGTTAACTGCTCATGTTCAAATTACAGATATCTGTATCATGCATGACGATTGTAATTCAACACGTGATAAAAAATAAAAAAAAAACCCAGTGAGTTTCTTGTGGTTTCTTCTCATCGGATAGCGCGTTTCGAAACCACAGTAAAATCTCGGCATTTCTAAACGTTCATATAACTTATACATCGTTCTAAATGAATCAATATATTGTGACTTTGAAGTCGGGAAAATTAGTAAATAAATGCAGTTAAGTAGATACAATTTTTAGCCACACAAATTAAACGCAATTATTAGCCACTAGGTAAATTCGAAATGTGTCTAGATTTTGTTTCAACGCATTTCCCTTAACTGGATAGGTAGTTTAGTTTTTGTAAAAATGCTCTCCAAAGACTTCTGGTTGCTTCCGACAGGATCCAAACCCATAATCTTACAAATCTGTTGTAATGCATCTACTGCTCGCAACGCAATGAAAAAGAGGATTGCATCACTTCGTGTTCTCGACTGAAGCAAGGGAGGTCGGGTGCAGAGTTTTGGCAACTATTTTTATGAATGTACTAGCTGACCCGGCAAACGTTGTTTTGCCTTATAAATTATAGATAGTAGCCGATTCTCAGACCTACTGAATACGCAACGCATATAATATTTGGTAAAAATCGGTCGCGCCGTTTAGAAGGAGTACGGTAACTAACATTGTGACATGGAAATTTTATATATTAGAAAGATAGAAGATTTACTAAATAAAAGTTTTAAAAATGTTGTTTTTTTTAATCTTCAGTTTTCGCGAACCTGATACGGAATTAAGGATTAGCCTAGGAATGATCGATTCTCGAAATGACTTCATAGTCTATAATTGACCAATTCTTGGAATGTGCAATTCTATAAATGACCGATTCTACAAATGACCGATTCCATATGGGACCGATTCTACAAATTACTGATTCCATATAGGACCGATTCTACAAATGACCGATTCCATATAGGACCGATTCTACAAATGACTGATTCCATATAGGGCCGATTTCACAAATGACCGTTTCCATATTGGACCGATTCTATAAATGACTGATTTTTTTGTTAAATTCAAAGCGACGCAATTAAAACTGAAAATGTAGTTAAAACTTTATTTTGTTAGGCCGATTCACTTTCTTTGTTCACATTATAATTTTATACAAATAGAATAGTAATTGGTTGAAATTAAAGACGATCCAATCAATCCTGAAGAAGAGACCTGGAAAGGTCTCGAAACGTTGAGCGTTGAAACAATGCTAAAAGTAATAAACACCACGCGATTAAAACCGAAAAATGTCTTTTATTTCAATACAACATCGCGAAAACAGAAGAAAAATCTAGAATAGTTGGTTTGAAGTAAATTGGTGGCTAATAAAAGTAATAAATAGCAGTAAGTACATTCCTGTATACTCACGGGTGCAGATGATGTATCGATGTAATTTTTATCAAAGAGCGATGTATACACGTCATCCATTGCTACCGATCCGTTTAGACTGTCCGTAAACGAAGATGTTGACAAATTACTTGTCGTCGAAATGTTATTACTCCTTGTTAAATCGTCTTGGACAATGGACGATTGCAGCTGCAAAGGAAATGTGACTGTTTCAAGAATAAATCAATACGTAAATTGGTGTGGGGAGGCGTTCGAGTTTGATTGGACGGCCGGTCGGGATCGTTCGTGTTGCAAGTTGCAACGACTTTCCATCGCGGTGCTAGTGTGATGGGTTCCTTTGCTTCGTGAGCGATTCGGGGTGGCCTTTTGAATTAAATGTTCGTGTTTAGTTTTTGTTGTAGTTTTTAGTTACTTAGTGTATTTTAATTTTTAGTTTGTGTTTGTTTATATTGTGTTTTAAATTATGTTCCTAATTTGTGACTAAATGAAATAAATATAGTTGGATCTTAATTATTAAAATTATTGAAAATACAAATATAATTAATAATGAATATAGGTACATTCAGTCAAGAAAGTATTAGGCATTGATGATAAATTATGATGGTTCCAAATTAAAAAAAATGACATTTTTTGTTGTTGTTGTTAGATTGGCACAAATGTTTTCCATTTCGGTGCGAAGTTTGAGTTGCATCTGTTATATATATTAAATACAGTGAGTGCTGTTTTTAGTTACATCATATCTAGTGTGTATTGCGAATTTCATAATGGACAAAAACATCGAACAAAGAGTGTCTTAAATTTTGCATCGCCAATGGAATTTCGTGTTCGGAGTCACTGAAAATATTACAGTAGGCTTACGGCGAATCGACTTTATCAGAAACATGTAGGTACTTATGACTGGTAAAAAGCGTTCAAAAGCGGTCGAGATGTGATGAAAGATTTGCCTCGCTCTGGTAGGCCATCAACGTCTGCAACTGAAGTTAACATCGCAAAAGTGAAGGAGATAGTGACTGAACATCCTCATTCAACTTTTAAAGACATAGCTGCCGAACATTCCGTATCTCACGAGTCGATCCGTACCATTTTAACTAATCATTTGGGTATGGAAGATGTGACCGCTCGGCTAGTCCCAAAAGCGCATTATGCGCCTTCGCACAAGGCCGTCATTGTGAACGAATTTTTGACCAAACACTCAACAAATACCATCGAGCAACCACCATATTCACTAGATATGACTCCAGACGACTTCTTTATTTTTCCTAAACTACAATTACTAGTTCCTAGCACCCGTTTTTAATCGGTAGAAGGCATAAAGGAGAATTCGCGGCAAGAACTAAACTCAATTCCAGAAACAGCGTTTAAAAAATGTTTTGATGATTGGATTATTCGTTGGCGTAAGTGTATCGTTTCTGAAGGAGCATACTTTGAAGGTGATAAAATAAATTTGGATATTCATCCAAACATTTTGTGTTTTATTGATATTTTCCCGGTACTTTCTTGACAGTGTAGTATACGTAAAAACTTATTACAGGTCCCGGCAAACAACTTCGAAAACATGGCGTGGAAGGTAAAATGGGGCTCCTATTCAACAAACGTGTTTATCTTCGTGCGCGAGTTCGACTCACACTTGTCCGTTTTTTTCACTAGGTTCCTTAGATGACTCGAAACTCGTAACCGTGTAAAATATAACTAATTAAAATGAAGTCTCTTACCAAATTAATAACAGCGCACGCGCAGATAAGTAGAACTGAGACGATAAACATTGTCAGTCTAATAACTCTATTGTTGGCCACTACCTGAAAATATAATAAAATAATATAATAATATTTGTTATGCAAGGCTGCAAAGTTGGTTTTTGCAGCGAGTACTTGTATTGAAACCTGAGCTAGCGAAGCATTCTAGGATTGAACGACGAACGCAGCGAGAGGTTCAAATATAGAATGCTGAGCGTTGCGAGAATTTTGAAAACTCTTTGCACGCTAGCGCGCAAAATGCGATTTTGCACGCAGAAGTCTGCATACAAAACGATCTTCTCCGAGGTTGTGAGGTGAAAAAATATTTTGTATCCCTTACCTGCCCAGGCTTAGAACAGTCATCAACATAATCATCGATCGGTGTGTCAGACAGCGGATGCAGCCCCCTCCTCGCAAAGTGTCCGTCGTACCAAGACAGATAGACGAACACGGACAGCATTATCACAGTCGGACCAAATGACGCGTAGAGGACTATTCCTCTGTAAAGTATAATTAAATAAGTTTTAGTGGATTATAATAACGATGTTTTTATTTCTTGGTGTTTTTATACTGCGGCAAGTATATCCGGGCGACATAACTTTTCAGCGCGTCTTAGTTACTTAAGCCTGCACTGAGCGATCAACAAAATACACAACGCATGACCGACACTGAGCGGAATTCAAACCGCTATTTTCGCGAATGGTTCGTCTTGCATGCCTCAACCTGAGGCATGCAAGATTACATTTATACATTCGTTTCACATAACAATTGCTCAAGCTGAGCACGCAAACAACCACGCATAGGGTTGGTCAGTAGAACAATAAAAAAACACCCGTCCGTCCACACAGAGCGCACGGCTCGCACTGAGGCAGCGTTCGCAACGATCGTATGACGCAAACGCTTACTGTGAGCACACACATCCACACAGTCTGAGGCATGTGCGAGGCGAACCATTCGCAACGCACGCCTCGCGATGTCTGGTTCCGCCTTAAACTCTTTTATGTGTAGGTACTATAATATACCAATTTAACTCCAGTACTTACTTCGGCTATGTATAATAAATAATAATAATAAATTCTGTGAACAACACACAGCGCCATCTAGCCCCGTGGTAAGCGACTAAGCTTGTGTTACGGTGACTAGACAACGGATATAATACTTATATTTATTTTTCTTTTGTAAATACATACATATTATACATAGAGGGACACCCAGACCAGACACAAATATTTATTCTTTAAGCATAAATACCTGCACCCGGCGGGAATCGAACCCGCAACCTCCTGCATTGCAGTCGCGCTTTCGCACGACGCGCCACAGAGATCGTCAAAATGTATGAGGACATTAGTAGGGCCATACATACTAACAAAACTCACTTCAATGTTGTTATGGGGGACTTTAATGCGAGGCTGGGCAAGAGAACCGATAATAAGTTGAAGGTGGGGAACTTCGGGTATGGGCAACGGAACCCTAGGGGACAGAGGCTGGCCGATTTTCTGGAGAAAGAAGGACTCTTTATGATGAATTCTTTCTTTCGGAAGCCGCCTCACAGGAAATGGACCTGGGTGAGCCCCGATGGTTCCACGAGAAACGAGATTGACTTCATTATGACCGACAAGAGACGAATATTCAATGACGTCTCAGTGATTCATAGGGTGAAAACCGGTAGTGATCACCTAATTGTGAGAGGCACATTGAATATAAACGTTAAACTAGAACGGTCTGGTTTAATGAAGTCCACGCTCCGACCTACTCGCGCTCAGATCGAAAACCCCGAGAGCTTTCAACTCGAGCTTTCAAATCGCTTTGATTGTCTAGAAGATCACGCGTCGGTGGACGAGATTAATAACAGGTTCGTGGAAACTGTCCATGCGGTCGGGTCTCAGTTCTTTAAGACTCGCCGTAATAGTAAAACTCAGAAGCTCTCCGACTACACTCTTAACCTTATGGCTGAACGACGCTCGCTGAGACTGCAGACCCCCGATGATGTTGTGTCACACAGGCAGTTTAATAGACGTATCTGGAAATCCTTGCGACACGATATTCGTATCTTTAATACTGCTCGTATTAAAGATACGATAGAGCGGAATAAAGGCTCCAAAGTGTTCGCAAGAGATATGTCTATTGGGCAAAGCCGAATGACAAAGCTGAAGCGGGATGATGGCAGTGTAGCGTCGACGAAAGCGGAAGTGTTGAGAGAAGTCGAAAAGTTCTATGGACGGCTCTACGATTCAGTAGCTGAGCCTGTTACAAGTGTGGCCTCAGACCAAAGAGCCAAACTGACCCGACACTTTACCGAAGATATCCCGGACATCAGTCTGTATGAGATTAGGATGGCCCTGAAACAGCTTAAGAACAACAAGGCGCCTGGTGAGGACGGAATTACTTCTGAGCTTCTGAAAGCGGGTGGATCACCGGTACTTAAAGTCCTTCAGAGGCTCTTCAATTCCGTTTTGCTCGAAGGTACCACGCCCGAGGCATGGAACGAAAGCGTGGTGGTGTTGTTCTTTAAGAAGGGTGATAACACCTTATTAAAGAACTAAAGACCCATCTCGCTTTTGAGCCATGTTTATAAGCTTTTTTCTAGGGTCATTGCAAATCGTCTCGAACGCAGGCTTGATGACTTCCAACCTCCCGAACAAGCCGGGTTCCGAAAAGGTTATAGTACCGTAGACCACATACATACGCTACGACAGGTTATACAGAAGACCGAAGAGTATAACTTGCCGCTCTGTCTAGCGTTTGTGGACTACGAGAAAGCCTTTGATTCGATCGAAACGTGGGCGGTACTCGAGTCTCTCCAACGATGCCATATTGACTATCGGTATATGGAAGTGTTGAAGTGTTTGTATAAAAACGCCACGATGTCGGTCCGAGTACAGGAACAGAGTTCGAGGGCGATTCTATTGAAGAGAGGCGTAAGACAGGGAGACGTGATATCTCCGAAACTCTTTACGGCCGCTTTGGAAGACGCCTTCAAGCTTCTGGAATGGAAAGGACTGGGTATCAATATTAACGGCAAATACATCACTCACCTTCGGTTTGCCGACGATATTGTAGTCATGGCAAAGTCGATGGAGGAACTCAGTACGATGCTCGAAGGCCTCAATCAAGTCTCCCAGCGGGTAGGTCTTAAAATGAACATGGACAAGACGAAAGTCATTTCTAATGCCCATGTTGTACCTACCCCTGTTATACCTAGGACAGACAGTCCAGTTAGGTAGGTTCAACTTCGAGAAAGAGGTCAATCGTCGAATCCAGCTCGGATGACAGCGTTCGAGAAGCTCCGCAACGTCTTTTCGTCTAAAATACCTCAGTGCCTTAAGACGAAAGTCTTCAATCAGTGTGTGTTGCCAGTGATGACATACGGATCCGAAACGTGGTGCTTCACTATAGGCCTTATGAATAAGCTTAGAGTTGCTCAAAGAGCTATGGAGAGAGCTATGCTCGGGCTCGGGGTTTCTCTACGGGATCGAATCAGAAATGAGGAGATACGTAAAAGAACGAGGGTCACCGACATAGCCAAACGGATTAGCTCTTTGAAGTGGCAGTGGGCAGGACATATAGCACGGAGAGCAGATGGTCGTTGGGGCCAAAAAGTTCTCGAATGGAGACCGCGGATCGGAAAGCGCAGCGTTGGACGTCCACCAACGAGATGGACGGAGGACTTAGTTAAGGCCGCGGGTTCACGATGGATGCAGGCCACTTATGACCGAAGCATCTGGAAATCTTTGAGGG
Organism: Idaea biselata; assembly: GCA_958496205.1. Lineage (NCBI taxonomy): Eukaryota > Metazoa > Arthropoda > Insecta > Lepidoptera > Geometridae > Idaea > Idaea biselata. The sequence goes on from OY292399.1 coordinate 1,207,207, forward strand.
AGGCTTATGTCCAGCAGTGGACTTCTTACAGCTGAAATGATGATGATGATGATGACTTACTTCGGCACTGTCAGGAATTGTATAGCGGCCAATAACAAGAACAGTAGAGCTGCGCACGCGACGTTGTATTTGAACTGCGCGTCCGACTGGTTGCGGTACTGCTGTTCTTGGACGTCACTCTTGAACCACAATGTCAACCGGTTCATTCCCTCCGTGTTGGTACTAAAGGAGAACATACATGAAGAACTTTAGTTACCGAATTAACTAATACATTAGACTGACAAATCACATCTCAGTCAATCCTGAAAAAGCGACCTGTAAGGGTCTCGAAACGTTGAGCGTTGGAACAATGCTAAAAAGTAATAAACACCACGCTATTAAAACCAAAAAATGCCTTTAATTTCAATAGAACATCGCGAAAATAGAAGAAAAATTAACCGAATTAAACCTATACCATACCAATTACAGACGGACAGTGAAGTCAAAAGCGTCTCGTTTTTACTCTTTTGGTACGGAAATCTACAGAATTTGATTTGGGTGGTACAGCAGTAGACTTGTTCTTACAAACAATCTCAATATTACTTAGGTACTTACGTACAATCACAGCAAGTTGTTCTTGGTGGCAATAAGTTGTGTTCAATCATAGCAAGACTCTGAAAATATAAGCAACTCATCATTAGGTATGTAACTTTAATCTACAAACGTGGTCTAGATAGTTCTTATAAATATGGGACAGAAATAGTGTAAGCTTAAAAACTATCTTCTTCTATCTCGAGATGAGCCAAATATGCTACATCTGAGACTACAATTGTCACCTACCATCTGCTTGTTTTCGCCATACAAACGTAGTCGACTTTTTCCTCCCTAAAGACATTAGAGCAAATATGTTTAATGTTTATGCTCTAAAACCTATATCTGTCATGACTATGCATCTTACCTTTTGATTTTTTTATTATTATTCTAATTAGAAAATGAAAAAAAAAACAAAAGGTAGATGCATAGTCATGACAGATATAGGTAATAAACATAATTTGCTCTAATGTCTTTATCCAGGGAGGAAAAAGTCGACTACGTTTGTATGGAGAAAGAGAATGGAGACTGTCCTCTTAATGGTTAAACGTTAATCTATTGAGTAGATAGCTATGAATACAAAAAGTCTAGACGGAAAACTGAAAAGTAAAACTCACAGAGATCCCAATATTCTTAGCCAAGGTAGAGTCGGTGATGTTTGCGAACGGTTTATCAGCGCCCCAACATTCTACGTATTTCGTCATCTTACTCGAAGGACGAGACCGCGAAGGAATTCCTGGTGTCGCTGGAAAATTACGTAAAATTTGTAACATAAATAGCTTAATAAATACTGCAACACAAAAAATTAAATGTACAATCAAGCTTCATAATTGCATACCCAGGTTTTAGAAATATTTTTATTGAATTTGCAAACTTACAAACTTCATCTAATGGCATTTCATACGAAACACAAAGGTAAAACGTGTACCCGTACAAGCTACTATGGATCTTAAGGTGGGTATGCTAATATGTAGCCGACCATACCTACAGGCATCACAAATATTTATTCGTTTTAGAAACAAAAACAGGGACAGAAAAAACATGAAATAGGTACCTACTTATGCAGATTATTACCGATTGACATATTTTATAAACAAAATGAAAGAAAGAAATAACGAAGAGAAAATAATTTACGGGAAAATTCATGTACAGTAGGGTTCAAAAGCGGTTCCCCACCATGAGAGTTCTGAGGTTCAGAAGAAAGTTCACAGTTCTGAAATTGCAAATATCAGTAAAATATACTGATATTTGCAATTTCAGAACTCAGAACTCTGTGTTAGAAAATGAAATTTAATATCTTACATGAGTTGAAGGATTTTAAGCTTAAACTCATTAAGTTTTCATTAAAAGGTTTGAAAAGACCTCGGAACGTAAGGCATTGTTAAAATTATTATTACAATAAATGCAACGAGATTATTACTAGAAAAATGAGTTTTATTGTGTGTTATAAAAAGAGAAAAAATCTAGTTCTATTTTAGTTGAAAATAAAATTGATAAATGTAAATTTTCCATATAAGTATATGTACTGAAATGAAATATTGTTTAATTGTGTAAAAATTAAAAATGAATATGCCCGACTATTTTTTTTTTGACAAATTGATATTTAAATAACTCTACGTGGGAAAGACTTTTGAACCCGGATTGTACGTAGGTACTAGGTAAATGCTATCAAAACAACATTATTTGAAGATTTAATTTTCATTTCAAGTTCGATGACATGGAAACGGAACGACGATATTAATTGAAGTGGTATTTGAAAAATAATTGACTGGAAATAATGACCCGAAACAAGTCGACTCAATCACAGGAAAACTAAATAACAGGCATTCTCAACACTTCTAATAAAAAATTAAATATCAAAAGACAAGACAAAAGAACGAGAAAACACGGGGTAATGTAAATGACGTGTTTGTTGAACATTGTTACATCAGGCGGGCGCCATAATCCCAATAGCTTCCCCAGCAGCTTATCCAATACCATCACATCACTATAGCTCAAGTAGTTTTCACCCGTAGATTTCTTAATATTTCTATCGAATGTGGTGGTTATCTTTGGCTGCATTTTACAGTGCAGACAGGGATAATCGCCGGCTTGGTGTCCACTTCATAATTTGCGAGTGAAATTGTTTTTGAAAAGCCTGTAGGTGTTATACCTTCCAAAGGTCCAGGGCCATAGCCCTGTGATACTGAACGTATAACAGACAGTAAATGTAAATCTATCTATATGTATAAAATGCTTTGTCCTGACTGACTGACTGACTGACTGATCAACCCAGAGCCTAAACCGCTGATAGTAGAAAGCTGAAATTTGGAGAGTGTATTCTTTATAATTATGATGTAGGCATTCGATAAAAAAGGGTTTTGCGAAATTCCCACGGGATCGGGGCTTATACTGGTGAAACAGCGAGTTTCAGCTAGTGATACAATAATGAACATGTCACATGGGATAATATACTAATATATGGATTTGGATTTTTGGATTTTCAAACGTTAATCACAAAATCAATTCTCAATCAAAAATAACTAACTTAACGACTCAACCGATATTGTACTTAACATCCTAAAGAATAAGGTAGGTTGTTGAACATCCCAAAGCGTAGCCGGTTCGGATACTTCCAAATTTTCTTCTGAAGGCAAAATAATTTAATTTAACATCTTCACCGTCAAGTTGTCAAAGGTTAAATTAAGGCTTTTCTGTATGATTGTACAAATATCAAGGAACGCCGTTTTTGATGTGGAAATTTGATTATTTTTTGGATATCAAAGCCTTCGACTTCAGGAGTTGGAATTGGTGTAAATAGGTATTATAATTTATTCAATTTGATCTGAATACTTACTGAATTTATTTTAATTTAGACACTTTCCTACTCAATTGCTAAGTCAAACACAAGTCTCTTTACTGCCCCAAATTAATGTAAAGGTGAATTCAAATAGACTTTGATCAAGCGTCTATGTCTAAGCACCATATTACAATGCAATTACAAAAGCACTAACACTCTACCGACTTCATTAAATAAGTCTTGACATCAGCCACAGCCTCGAAGTAAAATTTACATAACCAAATTACAAAAATATTGTAGCAACAAATCAGAAAATTAACTTAATTAGCACCAAAAATCTTTCAGCAAACTCGTCTATAAGCTTACCTGTTCCTAATATGGGACTTATCGCACCTATAATAGAGCCGCTTCTACTCTTCGGTTTGACAGTATGTATGTTTCCATTGGACAGGCCTTCTCCAGGACTGGTAGCACCTTCGAAGGCAACTGTTTTGGGACCATCTACGCGGACTGATGCTCGCCGACTTAGGTCTGTTATGATTAGATATTGCATGACATTACATACAGCACAATCTAGCTCCTAACTAAGCAACTAGCTTGTACCATGGGTACTAGACAAGGGATAAGTATACTATTTATTGTAAATACATAGCCAGCCAAGCCGGCAATGCATAGCATAGCCTAGTGCTTAGTTTGGGGCTAGATTGCGCTGTGTGTAACGTCGTGCAATATTTATTTATTTATATTTATTTATATTTTATACACATTATGATGAGCCAGAAACAAACATTTACTTGGTCAGCAAACACTTTGTCACCCTACTGCATTGCATTCGGGGTTATGCCCAACGCGCCACAGAGACTGTCCTAGAGAGACATGTCTATAGCGCAAATTTTTCGTATATACATTGGTTTATCAGGGCAGTTATTCTAAACTACGACCTTCGGAATTAAAGTAACTCGGTCACTTTATAAGCCAGTAAGTTGATAGTGAGTCAGAACGCACAATTAATGATTATAAGTAGATAAAATCTTAACTCACCACCAGGTGGAGCAGTCCGAACAGATTCTGACCTCAAAACATCGGGATTCCTAATCGAATCTGATCTAAACACATCCGCAGTTCTTAGTGATTCCGATCGCATCACGTCAGCAATTTTGATCGAATCAGATCTCGAATCAGCAGTCCTCATCGAATCAGACCGCAGTACGTCAGTCTTGATCGAGTCAGATCTAAGATCATTAATCCTGATTGAATCAGATCGATTAACGTCATTGATTCTGATGGAACCAGAGCGGTTTATATCAGCGGTTCTGATAGATTCTGATCTGTTGATTTTGTCTTCGTTGAAGCTGTGTTGGGAAGGCGCTGGGCTGATGTTGTCTCTGGGTCTTGTTGGTGATATGTCTTGGTATAGAGATGAAACAATGCTGGCTCTTCGATCAACTGTGGTGACGGAGAGTCGGCCGTTTTCTGACATGCCTGGTTTCTGAAATAGACGTTTTAATAGATTAACGGTCGAATACTGAGAAGGCATTTAAAAGTTTAGGGCTACTTAAATAACTCTTTATCTAAATATTAACTTCTCTTTTATTTTCAGAATGTTTGTCCTGTTTTGACACCCCACAATTATTATGACTTATAGCGATTTTGAATATATGAATGTGGTCATTGACTTTTGACGTTGACTGTACAACGGCTGCCGTATCTTCCTTGTCAAACTTGGGATGGTATATTTAAATACTTGAAATGTTGCTTCGATTAATTTTCAATTTATTACATATTATTATAATAATTATGCACTTGCATTATAGCCGTCGAATTATAAGCTTAAATTACTAATTAAAAACTAAACAGAAATACAAATATAATAATTAATACAACACAAAATAAGAAGGCAAAAATGAAGTCAAAATAAAATAAACAAATTACAAAAAAAAAAGAAATAATATCTTAGCTTAGGTTCATAACTAGATATTTAAATCAGCACTCTGAAAATTTAGTTTTGATATTTCATAAACAAAATAAAATGAATGAAGAGCAAAATTGCTTTATCTCAAGTAAATTACTTTTCTTCTAAGTATACACTTGAGACATCTACTAAATAATTCATGATTATACAAATATCACGTCTCTGGTTGGAGTGAGATATTAATTCTCAGGAATTTACGTAAAATATCATACCTACTCGATACTACAAAGGATTAAGCTATAGTTATGCAAAGATGCCTCATCGCGGCAATGAGTTTGCGTATTTTGGCGTTGTTCCGCACATCATTTTCCAACTAATATTATATTATGAAAGGAAAAGTTTGTGTCTCAGTAAGTATGTTTGTTACTCCTTTACGCAAAAACTACTGAACCGATAGCAATGAAACTTGGTATTTAGAAAACTGGAGACCTAGAAAAACACATAGGCTACTTTTTATCCCGATATTCCCACGGGTTCGGGACTTACGTGGTTGAAACCACGGGGCGCAGTATATTATAGAGGTGAAAGTTTGTGTCTCAGTAAGTATGTTTGTTACTCCTTCACGCAAAAACTACTGAACCGATTGCGATGAAATTTGGTATACAGATGGTTGCATACCTACATTACATATAGGCTGCTTTTTATCTTGATATTCCCGTGGGATCGGGATTTACGCGAGTGAAACCGCGGGGGCTTAGCTCATGCACGCTACTCCCGGTGCAAAATACTATTACCAACTGGATAATATTATAATCCTGAGACGATACAGAAGCTCTTCGTCATTACCTGAGACAAGTATCTTTTACATCCATTCATTATACCTATGTGTCAAATCATAGTCTTCAATTAAAAAATTAGATACATGCCTATACTTTTCATTATTTTATTTTGAAGTATAATTCAATTCAATAAGTTATTTCTTTACTAAAGAGCACTATTTAAGGTAGTTAGTTTCAATAGATTGATTCCATTTCTTATTTTGTTATATTTAGAAGTACTAATTTAATATTTAACTAAGGTTACTTTACTTACTTATAATTAATTTGTTAGTCTATTTTTTTTAAATCATGTAGAATTATCTATCTATCTATAGACACAATAGACACATAGAAATTAAATTAAAGAATAAATCATAGAAATTAAGTTAAATTTTCCTCATTTTCTTAGATCGTATCGTACGAAAAAGAGGGAAATAAATGACGTGCGAATCATCAAAATCGGTCCAGCCGTTTGGCCTCTGGAGCGCCACATAGGAACAAACATACATAGACTGATAAACACATAACCCTTCTTTGCGTCGCGCAGTCGGGTAAAAAGGAAAAATTCGTTTGTTTGTTTAATAACAAAGAGGCTCCGAAACTACTGAACCGATTTCAAATATTTTTTCACAAATAGAAAGTTACATTTTCGAGGAGTAACATAAGCTACTTTTGATTCTGATACCTATTCCTAAGAGATCGGGTGAAACCGCGGGATGCAGCTAGTATTGTATACTTATTACGTTATTTAAAAAAAAATACTAAATCGCAAAAAAATCTTACAGGTACAGTATATGTTTTTTAGGGATTATACTTGCCCTTCAAGAGATGTTAAAAGCTCCACCCTGTAATGAACAAATCCTACCCCAGTACAAACCACTTAATTCTTAGCCTTTTCTCCGCAGTAAATCTGAGTTACCGCTAATCTCAAGAGTTAACTATTCGAAACCAAGTTCATCTTACCGCTCGTTTAATTAAGCCGAAACAGTTCAGAGTAAACAAATATTTAACTAACCGACTTTCAAAAACGAGGAGTTTTGTTATCTATTATTTAGTGCCAGTTGAAAGTGTACGACTACGACTTCAAAAACATATTAAATTTTTTGACGAATTGAGAACCTCCTCCTTTTTTAAAAGTCGGTTAAAAATGGATAAAATAACCTCTCCTACATTTTAGTGCCACGAATTATCTGTTATGTTTGGCGACCTCAGTGGCGCGTCGCGGGTTCGATTCTCGTCTGGTGCTAGTAGGTATTTATGCTTAAAAATAAATATTTGTTTCTGTCTGGGTGTTTTCGATGTACTAGGTATATGTGTTTACAAAAAAAAAGTATAAATGCAGCTTATTTTAGTTGTCTAGTTCCCATAGTACAAGCCTAGTGTTTGGGGTTAGATTACTCTGTGCGTAACGCCGTGCAATATTTATTGATTTTAAAATGTAATCTGAAGTCGTCCGTTTTTATATTTATAGTATAAAACCGGAACCGTAAAAACTAGCTAGATATATGCATGCAACAAAACAAAACCAGTACAATTAATCCAGGATCAATGGTACATTTTTGCAATTAATTACTGTCAATCTAGTTTTATGTGAGTATCTTCGTTTTGATGAGACGCCCAACAACAACAAATTTAGAATTTTGAGCGTAGGACGGGGATAACGCACCACGCAATTTGCAGGTCGATATGACTGTTAAATTATATAAATACTCCTAAATACCTAAGAAAATAGAAAAAAAATCAAATTACAGATTCATACCAAGCGGTCAATTGAATCGCCTCGTCGATCGAGTAACACATATCGCATCGATACCATACGAGAGTGGCAATTTTCGACGTAAAATGAGACTTCGAACTAGTTTCCTATCATACATAGACCTATACGTTCCTTCGTGAGGACAGGTTAAGGGAAAAGTCTACTTACTCAGTTCTCCATTCAAACTTTAGTAGTCGACTGTTTCGCCCTTTCGTTTTTATCCAGGGAGGTTATCGACAACGGTTTTAAGGAGAACGAGTAGGTAAATGGGGTGGCACACGCAAAGCTGTAAGCAGATGGCGCTGGGGTCCGATGATCTTTTTTTTTTTGTTGATGGTCCCCCAAAAATGAAAACGCCGAGTTTTTTGTTTTTTTTTTCTTTCGGTCTGAGACCGATATGGCCAATTTGGCGCCGAGAGTTGTAAAAAACACCTGTTTGACTGTTCTTAATTCAAACCTAAGATCAGTCGACAAACGCCCTCTGCCGGGATAAAAAGTTAGTGTTCCTCCTCATTACGCGTTGTCATTTCATTTTTCCAATAGATATTGATACTTGCAATATTGTCAGCACTGCAACGACTTATAATATTTATTTCACGTAAAAGGAACATGGAATATAAACTTTTTAAATTCACGCGATTTGTTAACATAGATACTCGTAGTTACATTTTCCCGGGATAAAACGCGATTAGGATCCGGGAAAATGTAACACATCACCTCCATTACTAGTACCTACATAAAAATCTTAATACAACATTGATGTGCTTCAAAACACTGCTCCCTAAAGGCCCGTCCTTACGACTATAGATCTCTGCCGAAATACGATTTTTTCGTAACAAATCACCTATATTACTTACTTACTATTCATAAAACGCAGCTCGATTCCATTTGAACAAATTACCTTCGTTTATTCAGGAACGAGCATCGGTTTTTGTGTGAATAAATTTACTCGTCATTTTTATTTGAGTTACCTTCGAAAATCAAAGACCTGTAATTCCTGTTATAATTTTATGGAAAATCAACCAAAGTTGAGTTTGCGTTTAAGGTTTAATAAACCAGAACTCCTTGTTAAATAGACATTTGCTAGAGAGACTTAGATATCTATCTATTTAGACACCTTTTATGAAAGTCGTATAAGAACAACAATTAACTCTGAAAACAAATAATAACGCACTAGGCCATTATACACACTACACTGATTACACTGACACTGATTTCAAAATCGTCAACGTTTACTAGGACTAGTCACATTATAAGGGCCAAGTTTTGCATTATAGAGAAAAGCAGAGACAAAACATGGTTCAGCAAGTATATCCTTAACACACGTTTATTAATAGCCCTATATTATTATTAGTATATTTACCTAAAAGCAGTTAAACCTGGTTCAATGGACCCTGAATTAACATTAATTTAAACTTCTGCTTCTATTAGTGAGATAATGGGACTTTTAAGCGAGTCTATTGTCATCTCAAACTTGCCTTACTGGAAAACAGGTTAAATGAGAAATCTATGATAAAACATCCTAAGTGCCCTAAAATCCCAGTTGCTCTTCTTCTTTTTGTATAGAGGTCTGGCTCACCTGGTGTTAGAGTTTTCAGGTCGCCCTAAGACCTCTAACTCTGTAGATCCCAGTTAAACAGGTTTCACAGGGTTATTTCACAATGCTACATAAATCATTCGGTAGCAAATGTACAGTCCTATTGTTGGGGTGTCATCTTAAGATACTATGATTGGTGCGTGACTTCACTCGTCTATCAAAGGTAAGTATTTTTGATATTATCGTGTTTACCAAGCATTCATTATTCAAAAACCGATCTCAAATTCTCGCAATTTAAATTCATAGAAAAAAATACGCTGAAAAGTCTAAGAGATTCTGTAAGACAAAAAATATTTAAAATTTCGACCTTTATCATCATCATGATTACATTAAAATTATCGCATGTGCTGAGCTATTCAACGAAACGTTAGTATATCTATAAAATTCAAATACATAATAATATGTTGAATATTGGATTATTTGTGAAACTTCCCTTTATCATATAAAAACAACATCGAATATTTTGTTTTTATTACGAAAACAAAAAGCTTAATTTAAACAAGAGTCTTCTCTAATTTCTCCTAATTATTAATTTAACAAACAAAATATTGATTACAAAAAACATCAACCGTAATTATAACAATAGAACATTCAAAACAAAACCTACAAATAAACAGACAGACAATACTCTATAGACAATAATGTATTATACACATACAGACATACATACCTATTCGTTTATAACAAAAGCTCAGAAAGCTCTATTGTTTGGAGTCATAAAGATAAAGTACTTATGCAACAGAAGAGAATACATTTGAGTCCCGATTCCCGTATTATAAATGGTCCAAAAATTATTTTAAACTAGCTGACCCGACAGACGCTGTCCTGTCGTTTAGTATAAAAAAATAAAATTCATCAAAATCGGTTTAGCATTTTTTCCTTCATAAGAACCTTCTCCTGACAATAGCAAACACAACAAAAAAGAATTATCGAAATCGGTCCAGCCGTTCACGCGTGATGTCGTGACAACGGAAAACGTTTCATTTTTATATATAAGAAGAAGAAGAAGATAGATATAAATGAAATAGCAGTGCCCGCGATTTCGTCCGCCAATTTTTTTTTTGAAAATATAATATAGTCTTCCTCAATAAATAGATCGTCCAACACTGAAAAAAATTTTGAAATCGGACCAGCGGCCGATTTCAGGGTTGTATAGTCCTCATTCCGGAAGATGTTCTTAGCTAAATATTAACGTTTTATCCCTGTATTTTTAGAGAAGTCGAGTTATTACTCTGGCTAAGTTAAAACTTTGTCACATTTTCGCAGACGTCGAAATTCGCTGACAAGAGCACGATAAATACAATAATATTTAATCAAAGTAATTACCTACTCGACTTCTCTATAAATACAGGGAGGGGTCAGACTGCTAGAAGGCGTTACTATAAACATGATGATTGTACAAAACTACTAGGTTGATTTGAAGACGATTTTTACAGATTTTATAAATACCTGGATATCTTGATTAGTGATTACTACTTTAACTTTACTTTACTACAAAACAAATATTTCATTTACGCAATCTTTGTCATTTTGATGTAATATCTATCTTAATTATTAGGCAATAATTATTTTAACTATTATATCTCTATCCTGGAAATACATTTAACACGACCTCAATAGAAATGACATGTAATGTTTGCTACTAAATATTTGTATATTTTAATTATGTAATTGAAATATTGTTTTACATAGAACGAAGTTGTGTAATTTATGTATGTAATGAAAAATATCGCTCTTTGCCGTAGGACCCTACAAGCAGCGGTAAAGTGGAGTTTCTCCATGTTTCGACTATGTTGCAATAGTCTTAGTCAAGAGAATATTTAACTCTTAAACAAACAGTGGTATATTAAAGAATTAAAATTTTCTTCTTGCCGTAATTTGATTTTTAATGCTCCCTTTTTTAGGGCTTTATCTTCTAGAAATTTTTTTAAAGAAAAATAAATCTGAATAAAAATATAGTTCGTGCTAGAGTTTTCAGGTTCCCCAAGGTCTCTAACTTGACCTATCGACTGCTGGAAATAACAATCGGGATCAACATCTTAACCTTTCTTCCGAGGCACGGTCACCCATCTAAGGTATGACCGGGCCAGACGTTGCTTAACTCTTAATACAATAGTTTAACCTACCTTTGGAGGTATAATGAGGTAGGTATCCACTTTATGATCAGCAAGGTATCCCTCCCTGGAGCCGCCGTCTCCAGGCTCCACCTCGAATCTGTCGCCCAGTTGGAGTAGTGTCGCCTTTGTGATGTGAACTCGACTGTAAAGATATTAATCGAATACACACACTGTTTACTTAACTGATGAGTAAATTTATATACAGATAGGCACAGTTCTTCTCATCTGAGCTATGTTCCCGGTTGCATCCCTCCCGGGAGCCAGGAGACCACTAAGCCCCAAATGATTTGGGTTCAGCACAGTAAGTAAGTCCATGCCATACCTTCTGCACATAGATTTGGTAATATTTTGCCAAGCAAGCAGTTTATCCGCCACCGAGCGGTGAGAAATTAAGGTTTGCTATTCTCCCTCAAATCCCTTAGTCGCCTTTTACGAAACCCCCCACGAGAAGAGATGGGGTAGCCCTACTTTGTGCCGTGTGTGAGGCTACATGGCAAATTTATTTACAGTAGGTGTGGTCAATGGTGAATGAATTACCTACTGTGCCAAATAATTTGGGGTTTAGCGGACCCTCAGCTTCCGAGAGGAGACGTCGTCATCGCTCAGATGAAGACTGGGCCTCTACTTTAATTCTACGAACGAAAAACGAAACGAAAATTTCAGAAGAAAATCTGTTATCTATCAGTACGAAAAAAATATTTTTGGTTAAACGAAACAAATGAAAATCTGCCATCCGTCCTGGATGGCAGATTTTCATTTGTTTCGTTTTTCGTTCGTAGAATTAAAATAGGTTGAGGCCCAGGTCTAGAGTTCAGATTAATAGCCTATCTATAGACGTTTATAAATAAGACCTATTTATCTCATTCTAGTTCCCAAAGGTGAAATTACACAGCCTTCTATAAATCTTGGATCAATTCGGGATCTTCGACCGTTCAATCGGTTTCAGATTTATCAGACAAATCTGAAAACTTTACAATACCCTTGAGGCGAATTCGTCAAATACACAGAACCAGTTTTAGAATGGAATAATTTAAGTTGGTATTCTTCGGTTACAATCGTGTTAGAAATGGGGTTAGATAACAATTTTGTAATTGAGACAGAATTTTCAATCGTTTGTAGATGAAACATATAAATTGAGTGTTATGCTAACAATAGGTAACATCAGGGTCACATGAATAATATTATAGACAGTAAGTATGCAAGTATATTAATTATTTATCAATACGCATTGGCTAATATTATAAAGAGCAAAATTGATCTTTTATGTTTCATAATATTACCTATGAGGGATGCGCGCATCCGCTTCCCCAAACAAACGTATTGCCTGTTTGTATATTCTTGTTCCACTACCGTCTTCCTTCTTTAAGATGAGTGTGTTACATCTTAGACCATATCATCACTTTCCATCAGGTGAGATAGTGGCACTTCCATCGGAAGTCAAAGTATGTAAGGAAAATATTCGAGAACTGGATTTGGTATTTCTTCGGTACGATCGGGAATATCTAAGCCACTGCAAATTCCTCTAAACGTCGCGTCGGGCGTAGGAAAAATGTAAAACATTATGAGAGTAAAGTGATTGGCCTCACTACACAGGCCAAGATAGTGCGAAGTCAGACGTAAGAGCAGAAAAGCCGGGCTCCCGAGAGAGATGCAACCGGGAACATCACTCGGATGATGATGATAAAAGCAAAGCGTTTGAAACCGAAAAATGAGCTTAAAATTTCATCCTCTATTAAACCAATTTATCCCTCCTATCAAACGAAAAAAGCAAAGCGTTCGAAACCGAAAAATGAGTTAAATTTCATCCTCTATTTAACCAATTTATCCCTGCTATCAAACATAACGAATCCAATTTCTAGTCCATCTGAATAAAGTGCACTAAAACTCTGTATGCAAAGAGCTGTGTATTAAAAAGGTTAAAAACCGTGTTTACTTTAAAAGCATTGGAGTGAAACAATTATTTTGACATGCAACGTACACAAATTGGATTATATTCTGCCATTGTTTGCCCGGGGGACATCGATAACAACAATTATTTTAAAGCTAACTAGGCTAGCTATATGAACGTTTTCTGTTACCTACTGACTGACTCTACCTTGGTATTTTCAGTGATATAACATTTTAAACAATAAGTTTTGAAAAACGATGAAATTTTTCTAAGTAAAAGAAACTCGACTCCCTGTGAACGAGGTCTGGAAAGACCTCGAAAAGTCGGGCGTTTCAAAAACGCTTAGGCGTTGTCTATGAAGTATAAGTGCCCAAAAAAGTACCATCGAAATCGAATAATGTTAAGGAGATTAAAAGAGGTTTTTTACGCTCGTTGTACGATGAAGTATGCAAAGACTCGCCTGTCAAATACTCCTCCTAAACTATAATCAGAACATGAAACTATCCTAAATTTCAAATTAAGGATATAACTACCTAACTGAAAACATTTTATTTTATTATGAACGTATCCGAAATATCTGATTTTTAAGACTTACAGCGAGGTTAAGCTTAGGCGATCAAACATTTATTTTATTGGGAGCATAATTACCGATAGGGAAGCAAAGTAGGAACATTTTACGGTATTTAATTTAATACTTAACAAATATATTTTTAGTCTATTGATAAGACCCCAATGACCAAAGTAAATATATCGTAAGTAGATACATACCCAGCAATACCACCAGACTCCATATGGTTGGCGAGGGTGACGTCATCAGACCAGACGTCGAACTGCCACTTGCGAAGCCCTAGGACTCCGCAGAGCACGTTCCCAGTGTGTATGCCGATGCGCATATCGACGTTGAAGCCTGTCGCCTCTCGGACGAACCTGAGGAAATGAAATATCGTAATTTACTTTAAACTAACTTAGTTTAGCGATGATAAAGAAGAGTTGGGCTATAAGATAAGATTAGCAGTTATTAGTTTATCCATACAGAAATTAAATTCATATTTCGGTTTTTATAATCGCGTGGTGTTTATTACTTTTAGCATTGTTTCAACGCTCGCTTCGAGACCTTTACATTTGACTAAGTCAATCCTGAAGAAGGGACTTGTAAATGTAAAGGTCTCGAAACGTTGAGCGTTGAAACAATTCTAAAAGTAATAAACACCACGCGATTATAAAAACCGTAAAATGATTTAAATTTCTACCCAACATTGCGAAAACAGAAGCAAAATCATAAGTTGATATTTTACGGGAGCGTTAAATTTTGGATTAACATAATTATTTTCAGTATCAATAGGTATTAAAATGGTAGAATTGGCAGGATTTACACCTCCGTCCTTTGATTAACCTTAATAATTCAAATTGCCAATAACCTACCAAACTGTTTGAACCTTGTTGGTTTCTACTTCAAACACTTTCGGATTTCCATCACAATTTAATTCTCCAGAAAAGGTGACTTGTCAATAAAACAAAATTTGCAACTTGTTAGCCCAATTTAACGAAATACCTGTCAGATTTATTTTCAAATTTAATTTCTTTACTAAGTTTTGAAGTAAATTTGTTTGCGCTCAACCTTTTGAACTGCTGCTGATTACAAACTTTCTATCGGCCGATAGTTGTGCCACGAATTTCATTGGTTGGCTATAAATCTTGCCTTCTGAAAACGTGGTTTCTTTTTAAGTAAGAGATGTGATAGGTGCGCTATGGGTATTTTTGTTGTTTTTTTCTTTTAATTTCCTTGTCTTTTAGGTAAACATTTACTAGGTAAGGTAGGGTAGGTAGTCAAGGTCACTAAAACTGGACTGAAACTACTCAATTATTTTATATTCATTTAGTTAGATACATTGATTTACTGGGCTTTTCAAAATTATCATGTCTTGACCATTTTGAAAAGTCTAAAATTAGAAGTTATGACGATGTATGGTTTGAAAATGCTCTCTCCGATGAAAAAAAAACACAAAAAGCTCATGGGGGTTTACTTGTTTGTGATCATGCTTTATAATACAATGAAATCTGCTTCAGTTTTAAGTTTTAACTCTTTAATTTGAAATCGATTCATTTATTTTATTTATCATTCTGGCAAAAAAAATACTCTTAATTTCTCTTTCGTATAAGAGTAGACGATTTCCTATCGTCCACTCTTTAGTCTTTAGTCTGCCGTTCTTGGCTAAATGTATTAGATTACTGGCTTCAGCTAACGTAGTGGACATTTTGTGATAGTCAATAGATCAAAAGGGAGCCACCTTTTTTCGTGTACCGATGTACTATGGGGGTGTAGTTATTTTAATCGCAAGTCACTACATCTATGTTTGCTCCGTCGAAAACCTTCTATCGAAAGGTCAGTCAGTAGCGAAAGTATGCGCCATATCGATTGTGCGCTACATCGAACGGACATCATATCGATGGTAGGTAGATACCACACTGCGTCGATAGTTTACTATTATATAATAAACTCACCCGCGTAAGTCCCGATCCCGTGGGAATATCGAGATTAAAAGTAGCCTAAGTCTACTTAGCCTACTCCCTGATTATGTACCTTTCTATTGGTAAAAGATTTTTTGAAATCGGTCGAGTAGTTTCGGAGATTACATCCAACATACATACAAACATACACGTTGCTAACGTTGCCTCTTTATAATATTAGCATAGCTATAGACTAGTTATAGATAGATAAGATACTATACTCTATTTCACAATCTAAGATCAAAAATGTAAACAAAAAAATCATACATCTATTTGAAAGTGACAGCTCTTTATTTACTTTTTACTCTGATATTGACAGTTATTTTTTATAAGATTCTTGATCTACCAATCTGAAATAAAATATAGTTATACATACGCCTTACCTAATGGCATCGATCATCTGTAGCCCCATATTGACACAGTTGTACGCGTGGTTCGGTCTCGAAACAGGCAGTCCAGACACGCAGTAGTAGCAGTCTCCAAGGATCTTGATCCTCATGCATTGATTCTCCTGGTAACATAAACACAAATATATATTTAGGTACACCTTCTTCACTACCATAAAGCAGGTCAATGTAGACTTAGAGACAATCCAGGACAGAGTGCCTGGCGCAAATTAATTAAGAGAGCCGACCCCACCTAAAGTGGGAAAAGGAAAAGACAAAGACACCTTCTTCTTCAAACATATCCTTCGACCTTCCATGATCGTTCGAACGGAGCCAGAACCAAGCGCCAAGTGAAGTTGTCTGTGTTCCGTTACGTAGACTGATGCAGCCACTAAGTAAGACGGATCGGATATTGTTCCACTGCCCTCTTCCTTCTTCTAGATGTGCGGGCTACATCTTAGATAATATTATCATCACTTACCATTTAAGTCAGATGGTGGTCAAACGTTCGCCTATCATTTGAAAAGGTCAGTTAAATCAATCATTATCATGAATATTTCGGACTTTTTTAAAGTCACACGATATTTTCTTTTGAACGTTTATAACATTGAACTGTAGACAGAATACACGTTAAATAATTGTTAAAACAAAAAACCGGCAAAGTGCGAGTCGGACTTGCGCACGAAAGGTTCCGTACCACTATCACAATTGGTTACGGAACCCTAAAATGAACACTGGACCAACCAATCGTTAAAATTTATTTTACTACCAGCGCAAGTCTTATCACTCGCATCACTAGATGACGCTAATAGAAAAAATACATCGCGACATCGTTGCGTTTTTCTGTCCCTGTTCACGTTTGTTGTATGGGAGTCTCTCTTAAATATTTGATTTATATTGTTTTTATATAACATCTTGTGTGAAAATTTCAACTGCCTAGCTATTACGGTTCATGAGATATAATTAGCCTGGTGACAGACGGACAGACAGCGAAGTCTCGGTATAGGGTGCCGTTTTTTTTTTACCCTTTGGGTACGGGAACCCTAAGGTTCAAGAAAAGTCTAGAATATACCGAGTATTACCTACACGGCCTTTTGTTAGCTCCCTCTTTAAAGGCTATCCTTCTTATCAGTCAAATTCAAAGCGAAATAACTGCAGGATACAATACAATTTGTAAACGACTATCCTCACTTCATCCCACTACAATTTATCAATCCTTCACCCTCAGATACTCTATGGAACGTGAAATAGGAAGTCAGACAGCGGAAACTAATTCCCTTTGGATTGTGTGGTATTTCTTCGCCATTATGTATACTTAGATAGAAATTATTGTTGGTATTTTATTCTTACAAGATACATTATAAGACTCTCGTAATACCTAGGCAATTATGACTTTTTTGATAAGGTATGTCGAGTCTTTTAAAAAGGTTTTATAAAGATAGTCATCAAGACCGTTTCGAGACTTGTACCTACATGTCTTTTTTTCAGTCCTTCTGTGTGACAGGACAGTCAATCCCGAAGAAGATACCTGTAAAGGCCTCGAAACAATGCTAAAAGTAAATTAAAAGTCACCACGCGATTAAAACCGTAAATTTTAATAGAAACTTAAAGAAGATCGGCGTTTTTCCTTAGGAATTTTACCTGGGGGTTAGAGGTGCCTTAATTTTATTTTCTGTGCCATCGCAAGAAGACGTGACATGACGAGACATGGATTATTCAATTGATTTATGCGAACTAAAGCCATGGTGTTAGTATTTTCGTCCTACTCTTGATAAGTTAAAAGATATTGGATGTTGAAGTTTCACATTTGGGAGTCAAGTGTTAACACAAAACACCACAAGATGTCGTTACTTGTCTTGAATATCCATAAATCTGAATTCGTATACCAATAATATGGCAGTTAGTCAAGTCATCTTGCGGTCAATAAATCTTATTAGTTAAAATAATTATTTCCTTTATAAATTCTGGACCGATACGTGGAATTCTGTAGCCATTTATTGGTTTTACAAATTCAGATTTATGGATATTCGAGACAAGTAACGACATCTGGTGAAATAAGTTCGTGTAACAAATTGTTTGAAGTGCCGAATATGATATCTGTGGAACATAGCTGGTCCATTTTGAACGGTCTTCTTAGTTGAACTGAACCTGATTCTGCCCAACGCATACAAAAGCAAATCAATATAGAAATTGAATAATATACCTACAAAGCTAGCATATTATAAATTAAATAAATAAAGAAGCTGAGTTCGACACAACGTATTGGCTTCGCGTAAGTACTTACGTACTTTTTATCCCGAAATTCTCGTGGGATCGAGCCCACGAGAATTTCGGGATAAAAAGTAGCTAATGTGTTAATCCAGGTCTCCAGCTACCTGCGTACCAAGTTTTAACATAATCAATTCAGTAGTTTTTGCGTGAAGGAGTAACAAACATACTACCTAGTTTACTTATATACACACAAACACCTACAAAATAAGAAGTAGATTTGATTCTCATTCCAGCGCCTTACAAAATAAACTAAGCAAATCACGCCACAGGGCTTCACAGGGCTTACAATCTCGGTGATAAGTCTAAACTATGATTCATTAGTTAGAAGTAGACGTTTCTAAGGAAAATTTAAGTTTAGTTAAGGAAGTTTCTGTATTCTGTATGCGATCTATAGGTCGATTATATTGATCCCTTCTTACAGATCTCAGACAAGGAATGTCCTGCTTGCTTGTCTGCGATCTGTTTGTCTTCCTTGTCTCGGAAACCGAATGGTATATATATTAGACAAGCAACACGCTGCCGGTTTCGAGCCGTTGTCTTAAAAACAACAGCTTTATGCCTTTAAATCTGGGTTCCTATTATTTAAGTACAACGTCCCAATCTGAGGTTCCAAAATAGCTTAAATGTCCTCCAGGCGTACGCTATGACGACGAACGTGCGTCTATCGGCTGAGATGATGATGAATAAACATTTAAGGCGACGTTAGTTCCTTATTTTTCCGCCTGAAGAGTACACAGAACACCTACGGCAGCACTGTATGTATTGACATCATTGACATGCCTTTAAGAGGATAGTCTCCATTCTCTTTCTCCATACAAACGTAGTTTAAATTTTCCTCCCTGGATAAAGACATTAGAGCAAATATGTTTATGCCATGACCATCTGTCATGACTATCCTCTTAAGAACTTATGACGTTGTAAAGCAAGGTTGTTATTTACGTCACAGTAAAATCGAGAGGCCTTGTACAGTAGAACAAGTTTTTTTAACAGTTAGCATAAAGTGGTAATTAAATGACACAGCTAAGTGTTTGCTAATTAGCTAACTAACTACATCATTAAGCCATCAGAGCCAACTCTAACAGAATTTTGAAAATCTGTTTTTGAAGTAAAAACACCACGCGATTAAAACCGGAACATGTCTTTAATTTCAATACAACGCGAAAACAGAAGGAAAATCTAATCTACATTTTATTTTATTGAAAAAAATATATATTTATTTTATTTTCTCCGTAGTATTTGTGGCAACAAAATGTTTAATATCTACAACATCTGAAATGTTTGCTGTCTAGCTATCACGGTTCATAAGACCATCTTGGTAACACACAGACAGAGAGACAGACGGACAGTCTTTTTCTTCTTTTCGTGTAGTAGAGTGGCTCATCTAGTGTTACATTTTTCAGATCGCCCTAACGCCTCTAACTTGACCTAACAAATGCTATCAGAGATAGGACAAAAGACGGACAGTGAAATCTTACTAAATGGTTATGTAAGTACTGTACCCTAAAAACGATCAGCATTAAAACAAAAGACGATCAAACTCCATTCACTTACTTGAACTATCTGATCGAACTGCCCAAAGAGTTCGTGCAAAGTCTTGACAAGATCAAAACCCTGATTCGTTCAGATAGCGGCGGAAACGGGTCTGTTTCAAACGATCAAAAGTCCATTCACTTACTTGAGCTATCTGATCGAACCGCTTAAAGAGTTCGTTCAAAGTCTTGACAAGATCCGAAGCCCTGTGCCGTTCAGACAGCGGTGGAAACGGGTCAGTTTCGAACAATCAAAAGTCCATTCACTTACCTGAGCTATCTGATCGAAACGCCCAAAGAGTTCGTTTAAAGTCTTGACAAGATCAGAAGCGCTGAGCCTCTCAGACAGCGGTGTGAAGTTGACAATATCTGCGTATAGGATGCTGACGTTATTGTGGCGCTGGACATGCATCTCGTGGAAACGGGTCTGTTTGGAGCTGTCGGCGCACGCGTCGGCCATCTTGAGCATTATCGAGCGCTTCACCTGAAACAATAGACGTAACAATTCCATTAGCCTCCCAGTATATATGTATATCTATATCTACAAATTATTTGTCTTGAATGACTGATGGATCAACGCACAGCCTAAGCCGCTGATAGTAAAGATCTAAAATTTGGATAGTGTGTTCTATATAAAATATGAAGCAGGCATAAGGATTTTACGAAATTCTCGTGGGATCGAGACTTAAAAGCGAGAAACCGCGGAACCCAGCTAGCATGTTAATAGAATTCAAAGTCTTAAGCCCTAACTGAACTGACTGTCCAGAAGTCGGTGGAATGAGATCGTCAAGGGCAGGTCCGGACTTATATGCGATGACCACGATCCTCAATTATGAGGGGCCGACTACAGAGAGAGAGAGAGGAGTCCTAACTAAATGACTAATAGACTTCAACAAGTAGGTAAGGTGTTATTTGGAACGATTTTTTCAAAGTGCAATCCCTGTTATTCCATGAAAAGTACGAAATCTCACACGTGAAACTCATGAGTGATTTTATATCTACTGAAAATCAGTATCGGAATTCAAAACATGGCCTGGACAAAACGGTCTTTTCAGAAGGATCTAGTAAGTAAGTTACCAACTTATATTAACAGAAAGAATTCAATTTAAAACTTTGCAGACTCTATTAGGTTTTAAGTCTTCATCAAACAATGCACTTAGGATTTAATACTTAGCAGTCAGCACTTTATTGAAGATCTCATTTAGACTAGAAATCTCATTTCTTACGGGATTGTTTTGACTTCAAGATGTTTCCTTTCTTATGGAGGTAAGACTCATTTAGACGACCTCTGTGGCGCGTCGTGCGAAAGCGCGACTGCAATGCAGAAGGTTGCAGGTTTGATTCCCGCCGGGTGCAAGTATTTAGGCTTACTTAAAAAAAAGTTGTGTCTGCTCTGGCTGTGGGCTATGTATAATATGTATGTAAATATTTACAAAAGAAAAATAAATATAGGCATGTATTATATCCGTTGCCTAGTCACCGTAACACAAGCTTAGTCGCTTACCACGGGGATAGATGACGCTGTGTGTTGTTCACAGATTTTTTAATTTATTTATTATTTTTTATTATGTAGGTCAAACTTATTTAGGTGTAGGTATGCAGTTGCATTCATATCTCTGATTTTGATTTCAATTGAGTTTTCAAAATACACGTTAATTTAATTTTATATCTTTGTTTTTAATAAATAACAATTCATTAATATGACCCATTTGTAACATGCATAAATATGACAAAGGTAACCTATATTTTAAAATCTTAAATTTAAATGTTTATAAAAATACAGTGATACAATAAAATACCTACTTCTGCAAAAGAAATATGCAAATTTTATCAAATACAGTGTCTGATAAGATTAAAACTGGCCAAGTGCGAGTCGGCCTCGCGTATGATGGGTGCCGTACCATTATCACAATTGGGTACGGAACCCTAAATAAACATTGTACCAAGCGAAATCTGTGAACACAGCGACGATATCATACACGTTTTATTTTTCACGAACATTAATTCTCCATTCAAACATATAGTTTTGGATAAAAGTGGCTGTGACATACAGACGGACAGATAGACAGACAGACATGACGAATTTATAAGGGTTCCGTTTTTTGCCGTTTGGCAACGGAGCCCTAAAAAGGTTTCTTTTCTAGAAGATTTAGACGATTCGATACTAACCCGTTAAAAGTAACTTCATTTATTTTAAGTTTGAATTTCTAAAAATCGGATGACAAAAGTTGTTTACCGAGACGTGTACCTATTTATGTATGCACAGATTACAAGAACCCTCATACCCTTTTTGAAACACACTGTTTACTCGTGAAACATATTATATAGCAGATACCATACCAGTAAAACAGGTTATCTGTTTACATTATAATTAAACAAAACAACCTAGGTTCCTTCATAAACAAAAATCTATTTATTTATCAAGTTAAACGTTGAAATGTTACCCTACTAATATTATAAGTATTATAACTTAGTTAGCCTTATTAATAAACGTGGAGTAAAACGCTAAACCGATTGCGATGAAACTTTTTATATAGATAGCTGGAGAACTATAATAACACATAGGCTACTTTTTATCCAGATATTCCTACGAAATCGGGACTAATGCGGATCAAACCTACTTTAAAGAACAGGGCTGGTTTACTTAAACAGAATCTCAGTTGCTCAGTTTTCCTGGAGTTACGTGTAATATCAGACTGGTATGCTAAAATACTGGTGTCTTTATTAAGATATCGGTTAAACTTATTGGAATGAGTTGTTTACTCAACTCAATCAAGCACCTTTATATGCGCATGATTGAACTGGTTGCTGCACCTATTTATTAATTGAAAAAAAATTAAAACAATGAATTAAAAAAAAAATTAGGATTCCCAAAGGGCAAGAACGGTACCGCTATTACTAAGGCTCCGCTGTCCAACTGTCTGTTAAGTGGGGATCCCATTGTGGAGTCTTACAATAAGTGTCCCGTTTTTACCCTTTGGGTACGGAACCCTAAAAATCAGTAAACTTAAAAAATGCTTACCCAGTTACAGTCATAGGTGATAACTAACTTGCCTGTTTTCTGAAAACGGGCTTCGACAAGTCATACTATACCATTTGTCAAATTTCTTATGTGACCTTTGCTACAATTTATGTGACCTTTCCTACAACTTATGTGACCGGTCCCGGGAAACAAAAATTGTATAAAATATAGGCAACTGTAACGCAGCGTCCTACGTGGGCGATCGGATGCGAACGCGATCCGATCCGGTGCGGCGCGGAAACAAGGAACAGTCGAAAATCGCGCCGCATCGCACTTTACGTGCATTTGGTCACGTAGGACACTTCAATAGCTATCGACTGTTCCTTGTTTCCGCACCGCACCGGATCGGATCGCTTCGCAATCGCGTTCGCATCCAATCGTCCACGTAGTACGCTGCGTATGAGCGCCGCGAGGTACCAACTACTAGGTAAACTGTGGTAGGTACTATAACTGTTAATGTACAATGCAAAAAGGTTGCGACATGTATCTTAAATAGGTAACAGAAAACACCAAAATATTCACTATTCAAACAACAAAGGTGACCTAGTTACCATAACAGTATCGACAATTTACAGCTGTTTTTAGACTTACAGACGTTTGCTTTCGTGAAAGTTATACCTATATGCTAATTGTTTTTATTTTCATATTTATAATATTTAGATGACCTCGTTGTTTGGTACCAAAACCAAGCGGTTTTTTTAAATCGTTTTTGGTTTTTACAGAGCAGGGGGGGGGGGCAGGCAGTAGGTGTGGTCAATAAGCAAAAACGTTAATAATCGAAATTAAATTCATTTTTCCGGTTTTAATCGCGTTGCTGTTATTATTTTAAGCAGTTTATCGATGCCCTTCGAGGAAATAAAAGAAAAAACTATAACTTAAATTATTTGGCATACATACTCCGAAACGGCTTGACCGATTTTTTTGAAATTTTGTATACGTATTCAGTAGGTCTGAGAATCGGCTACTATCTATAATTTATAAGGCAAAACAACGTTTGCCGGGTCAGCTAGTATATATATATATAAATCATTATATTATAAACGCGAAAGTTTGTATGTATGTATGTATGTATTTGACTTTGTTACTCTTTTACGCAAAAACTACCGAACCGATTGCGATGAAACTTGTAATATAGATAGCTGGACACCTAGAATAACACATAGGCTACTTTTTATCCCGTAATTCCCGCGGGATCGGGACTTACACAGGTGAAACCACAGGGCGCAGCTAGTAATATTATAAATGCGAAAGTAAAGTGTCTGACTGTTAGGCTTTCACGCCTAAACAACTGAGCCAATAGATGAAATCTTGGAAAAGGACCTATGCAACTTTTGATCCCGATATTCCTTAGGGATCGGGACTTACACAGGTGAAACAATGCGCGCGCGATAGTTTTTAATAACTGTTAAATAATACTTACAGGTATTTAGACGAAAATGTACGTCTTATTTCTTAAAAAAGCTTGCTGGATTAGGGTCCGTTCACACAGACCGGCTCGGAGAGGAGAGCAGATTTTATATCACGTTTAAAACAGAGTTTTGAGTTTATTTTTATTATTGAGATTGCTTAAGAACAAGCCTTGAAAGAGGTGACATGTAAAAATAAACCATATTACAATAACTGAAAACTCTAATTTAAACGTGATGAAAAATCTGCACTCCTCTCCGAGCCGGTCTGTGTGAACGGACCCTTATGTTTATGAAATTAACATAAATCAGCGTCATCGGAAAAAAGAGGGTCAAAGTCAATGTCCTATTAATTGACCTCGAGTTTTTTACAATGATGAGTTGATGACCTACTGTGCTGACGCTACATAAAATGAAGTTTTAGAGGCCCTTGGGCTCCCGAGAGGGATAGAAAATATCGCTCAGATGAGGAGAAATCGTCGGCTTAAGCTGATATATTCCACTCAAAGGTTGCCTGGAAGAAATCGCTTTCAGCGAAAAGATGGCAATTTGTGCAATTTACATTATAAGCTTCGTCTTTATTGTATGTAGGTATATGTGTTTTGTTCTTTTTCTTTTCTTTTACCTACTTTAGAATTAACTGGTTTTATTTTTCAAAATAATATCAATAAGTTTTGATTAGTATTTAGTTCCAAGAAAACAATCTAGCAATTTTTGAGACATCTTAAAATAATTAAAATGGCATAAGTGCCCTGGCCTTGGAACGGTACATTAAAAAGGTATCTTCAAGGATATTTTTGAATATTTGTCAATATTTTTCTGCATTTAATTAGCACTTAGCAAGGAGAATCAAACTAAGTTCAATGGACTTGATTCTATACAATGTAGGTACCTACTTGGTAAACACAAAAATAAGTATACACCTACTCTATACAAACATTCAGAACAAAAACCAAGTCTTGGCCTATTGGTCTCTTCTTTTTCTTTTCGTATAGTCGTGTGGCGCACCTTTTGTTACCTAGAGTTTTCTGGCCGCTCGAATGCCTCTAACTTGACCTAATGACTGCTATCAAAGATAACAACCGGGACCAACTGCTTACCGTGCATTCTCTCCAGTAATGATTTTTGCCACACAAATAATCAATCACCCATCCAAGTAATGACCGCGCCAGGCGTTGCTTATCCCGCACGACTATATAAGATCGGTACAGTCTCCTTGTCCTAACCTAACGGTATAAAAAAATCTTTACTGTAATAAAATTATGAGTCTTTATTGGTTTTATTATTCAGTTAGTTAAAATAACAATGATTCATAAAGAAGACTTAGCAATATTCCCGACACATGAATCACAAACTGTTATCTAAAGTATTCGTGATGGCAACATTAGCATATTGCCTGAACTGGCCTTCTTTTGTCTCCAAAAATGTACAGAACTGTATTTGTTACTGTGTCAACCCTGACCCATCGTGCATACGTGCATACATTAGCGGGTTATGGTAAATATAAGGAGTATATATGCGAGTTAAACTCAAAATCCCTGTCGGGTTCAGTGTTTTGTGATGATGGAATGTTGTTGCTGCATTACCTGAACTGGCCTTCTTTTGTCTCCAATGTTGACTGTATTTGTTATTGTGTCAACCCTGACCTGTTGTCCATACGAGGGCTACAATAGCAGGCTACGGTAAATAAACTTGTTAAGGGGTAGGTATATGATACGAGTCAAAATCAAAATCCCTGTCGGGTTCATAGATAAATTATTGTTGTGTATTTCATGATGGAATGTTTTTGCTGCATTGCCTGAACAGGCTGTCTTTTGTCTCCAATGTTGACTGTATTTGTTATTGTGTCAACCCTGATCCGTTTTCCATACAAGGGCTACATAAGCGGGCTACGGTAAATAATCATGTTAAGGGGTAGGTATATACGACGTAAACTCAAAATCACGGGGTTCATGTCGGGTTCAGTGTGTTTTGTGTATTTCATGATGAAATGTTGTTGTTGCATTATAGGTGTAGGTAATATCTTTTCCTACATTTTGGTATAGTTTTAGGACAAAAAAAAATAGGGTAGGGATAGGGTTAGGATTATCCCGTGACCCGTCACCTAACTGTAGATATGTGTACTGATTAAGAGAATAAAAAGGTTAATACAAAATTGGTAAATCAATATTCCGTTATAAATATATATGCAATTGTAGCATTATTGTATCCTGTTTCAGATAAAGCATATTATGCGAAATATTTCCTTCGTGATAGAAATTATCCTGTTTGCAATGGAAACCTCCATCGAAAACACTTTAGTTACACACATAGCCTTGTAAAACCTCATCTTTACTTCGTTTTTTAATTAAGACTGCGATTTGACACATCCTTCTAAAAAAACGTCAAATACAGTGAATCGAAACGCCAGACAGAATATAGTCTAAATTAAAAAATATACTATAGTGACATAATTTTTGGAAGATCTGGGTTGGTTCTTCCACTGACAATAGTCAAGTTTGAAGCCTAAGGGCGAGTTGAAAACTCTAATACTAGGTTAGCCACACACTTTACGAAAATAAGAAGAAGAAAAGAAACCTTCACGCAAAAAGGACCCAATTTAATGAGGTCTATTTGTGGAAAACAAGTAACGTAATTTTTTAAGATAATAGGTATTTCTTTACAGTCTTATTAACTATTCACGCTGCAGCTGAGGACTTGCTTGCTGACTGTACTTCGTGAAAAATCTTGAAGACAAAGTAAGAACGATTTAAATTTAAAAAAAGTGTTAAGGAGTTAAAATGGAAGGTTTTTGGAGGTGAAATGGAATAACCCAACAATTACCAATTACAATTAGCCTAATATTCCACTAACCTAACCGATCATTGTCACCATGACGTGTGGCCAAGTCATCGTAGTCGTGAATCTTTGAACCGCAAAGACTCTTGACAAGGAGCTACTACGTCATGGGTTCGCCCAATTTGGATTCCTTGTACGTGGAGGAATGGAAAATTTTGGTCTATCGCACTACGCCCGCATCAGCATTGTCCAACGGCCTAGAGCTCGCTTAGTTCAATTTAGGATTCCGTTTCCAAAGGGTAAAAACGGGCTCTTTGATTAAAACTTTACTGTCCGTCTGTCACCATGTTGTATCTCATGACAAACCGTAATAGCTAGACAGTTGAAATTTTCACAGATGATGTTTAGATTGTAGTGGAAAAACCCCCATGAGCTTCTTGTGGCTTCTTCTCATCGGAGAACGCGTTCCGAAACCACACTAAAATCAAAGTCATAGCTGGTCGATGTTTCAAAAAGATCACTCGGGAGCTCGGGGTCCCAATTTTTTGTTTATTTGGGGTCGGTACAGTAGGTAAGTCATCATTGACCATACCTTCTGCAAATAGATTTGGCAATATTTTTACGACCGTTCGCCTTCGAGGAGGAGGGAGGAGGGTTGGTGTCAGCCAAACCTCCTCCCTCCTCCTCCGACCAAGCAGTTTTACCGCCACCGCGGGAGAACTTAATGTTTGCTAGACTCCTTCAGATCCCTTAATCGCCTTTCAAGACACTCACGGGATGAGATGGGGTTACCCTATTCTATGCTTTTCACTATAAATATTGCACGATAATAAATAAATAAATATTGCACGACGTTACACACAGCGCAATCTAGCCCCAAACTAAGCACTAGGCTTGTACTATGGGTACTAGACAACGGATATACTACATATTATACTTTTTTTTTTGTAAATACATACATATGATACATAGAAAACACTGAATATCCCATGTCTTCGGACCGTGGTGAGTCCTAGGACATGTTGGTTTCCTCACGATGTTTTTCCTTCACCGTAAGAGCGATGTTATTAGCGCACATACCTTTTTCTTAAAGAAAAAGACATTGGTGCGCGGTCGGTCTGGATTCGAACCCACGACTCTCAGAATGAAAGCCGGGGTATCTACCACTAGACCAACACCGCTCTAAACTGCTATACTTTGCTATACTTTTTTTTACAAGGATTGTTATTCTATAATCAAAGCTAAGGCTTATTATTACATACAGCTTTACTAATAAATTCGCAGGCTTGATAGTGAACGTTGTTAACCTTGGACTGAAGTGCATTTAAGTTCAACTACATCCAACGAAAGGATAAAATGTCAACCAAATGTAATGCCTACAACAAAAACATAACCGGAAAGTAAGACGCGAAATGTGTAAAGATTTGCAAGTTATTGCTTGATCCTAGACTTGAAGACACCGCGGGCAGTAACTTGGGTGAGCGGGTCTGTAGTATTCATTTATTGTACCCAGGAAAACTAACGTCGTAAATACTGTTTTTCCTAACGATAGTATGTAAATTTATTAAAAAAAAAACAAGTAAAAAAGGATTACCTACAATACACCATCATAATTTACTAAAAAAATTTAAACAAAAATCGAAAAATGAGTCTCTCGGTATCGTCCCCAAAACGCTGGCTGCATTGCCTCTTTGGATAGCAAAACTTATTCGTTGACCAAAGTAGCAGCCAACCCTGTGGTCACCAGAAGCTAAAATGCTAGCGTATCTCATGTAAAAAAACCTGGCTTTAGTAGGATTTAAATGGGCACGTGTGTCAAAAGTACATGATTAGATAAGATAAACATTTTACTGTAGCAAAATATATACATGCCAAATTAATTACATAATTGAACAAAGTTGACTGAAAATGAATTATAAGTAACTACCTATCTAAGATGGGTCGGATCTCGTTCCATAGCCGTCTTCCTTCTTATAGATGAGCGTGTAACATCTTAGACCCCTCGCCCACGGCGACTTTTTGTAGCGATGCAGTCGCGCGTTTAGCATACGCGCGACTGCATCGCTACTAACGCGTGGTAGTCGCGTTTGCAATGCGCTACAGCATCGCTACTGAATCGAATGGCGATCGCTACTAAATCTGAGCGCCCCGTGGGCGAGGGTACACAGCTTGCGACCGCTTCGCGACTGTATCGATGCAGAAGCGCGTTAGTATCGCTACAAAAAGTCGCCGTGGGCGAGGGCTCTTAGACGTTTTAGAGTGAAAAAGTGACAAACATACTCGTCTACTAAGTTACATGCTTACTTAGGTATACTAACACACGAACTTTCGCATTAATAATATTAGTTGGATGTTGCAAAAAAAATGTTATTATTATGGCCACGTTTAATACTACTTTATGCACCAACCAAGGTGAAGAAGATGATAATTTTAAGACTTAATATGACACCAACCAAAGATCTTAAATTCACAATAATATCACAGAGAACATCTAGGCTCCTTTTAATCTAAAGTCTAGAGAATTCCATATTACTTATCATGTTAATGTGAGTATTAAAATCCATAATTTAATTGTCAGATCTAACCTTGGACGGTCTGTAATACGTAGTAATGCATTTTATAAAGAAGACTAGAAGTGTTTTCATAGATGTTTGAGCATGTTACATCTATTCTATTCGTCAATTAGAGATATACAACGTTCTCCTTTTTAGGGTTCTGTACCCAAAGGGTAATTTTGGACCGTATTACTGAGACTTCGCTGTAAGTCCGTCTGTCACCAGGCTGTATCTCATAAACCGACAGCTAGACAGTTAAAATTTTCACAGAAGATTTCTGTAGCCGCTATAACAACAATTATAAAACAAATATTTAAGAGGGGCTTCCATATAGCAAAAGTGATGCAGGGATAGTAAAACGCAACGATACCGCGATGTATTTTGACCACTAACGCCATCTAGTGATAATGGAGAATGAATGGCGGCAATGGTTAAATAAATTTGTAACCATACAAATAACATATTTTAGAAATCAATAACATATAGGTATTAAAAAGATAAGGTACATTGATGATATTATTATATTAAAACATGGACGTCAAGAATGCAATTTTCTTTGTTTGAGTCTGCTCTACTTACTACAATACAGTCAAGGATAACCACCCTAGTTCGGAATATGGAAAGGATTTTATTTAATAACTAGCTGCGTCCCGCGGTTTCACCCGCGTAAGTCCCGATCCCGTGGGAATATCGAGATCAAAAGTAGCTTATGTTACTCCTCGATAATTACTTAGCTTTCTTATAGTGAAAGAATTTTTGAAATCGGTCCAGGAGTTTTTAGTTAATTCGTTACAAACACACAGACACACACACACACACACACACACAAATACAAATCTTTCCTCTTTGTAATATTAGTGCAGATGTAGAAGTAGATAGTGTAGATGTAGACTTGAAACGTGTGTTGTACCTACTCGACAATCCATGTTGTAGGGACAGTTATTTGACTGGACAGTCACAAAGTTTTTAATTATACATTGATTTGATTTAAGGTTAAATATATTTTGTTTTATTTTATTTTTAGTATTTTTTGTAATAGCGGTTACCGAAATACATAATCTGCGAAAATTCCAACTGTCTAGCTATCACGGTTCATGAGATACAGCCTGGTGACAGACCCACACAGGAAGACAGTCACAGAAATAGGACTCCGATTTTATCGTTTGGGCACGGAACCCTAAATATTAAGTGGTTTAAAGACGGCATATCAGATGTTAAAGTATCTGCAATTATGTACTCAAATCCTATGAATTATTAGTTATTTTTACAAAAGGATCATTTTTCTTTTGCAAAATTACAAGATGTAATTGTGTAACTTGAGCACCTTTTCTCATGTTTTAATTAGCATTTTTCTACTGTTATTATTATGAGTCGTTTACACCAAGTTCAGTGGCAACAAAGGGTTTTATTTCATGACAGGTCTTTAACCCAGATTCAGGGTAAACACCTCGACTTGACTCTACGCAATAACTGCTTAAGGTTTTTAATGCATCTCGCAAAATGTATTTACAAATTCAAGGGGAAAGTCTACCTACCTACTCTTTTTGCTTCATACAAACTTAGCAATCGTAGTGGAATGGTCATCATGAGAGATTAAGGTTTTATAGCATAAACATATTTGCTCCAATATCCTTATCCAGGTAGGAAACAGTCGACTACGTTTGTATGGAGATAGAGTAGGTAGACTTTCCTCTGTAGAAAATAAAAATTTCGAAATGGCAATCTACATAATTTAGGTAGACTCTGAAGGAAATAAAAAATTCGAAGTGGCAATCCACATAATTTATTTTTATTGTATTTAGTTTTGTATTGTAATTAAATTTTGAGTTTTAACTATTTAAATGTAATTTGGCATCTGCTTAAACGGGATTCGCTGAACTCTATTCCCTCTAAACGCTCGAAATATACTTTTCCCTGATGACATTTTTTGCAATTATCGACAGATGGCATAGGGGTAAACCCACTGAAATGAAAACTATATAAGTACGCTGGAATGGAACGCATACAAAATGACATTAGTGATGGTGACCGTCCACGAAACCATTAGTTCCACGGACGGTAACCATCACTTTCAATAGAAAATGCGCGACAACAGCGCAACATGGCGCAGATCAAATTGGCACAAAATTCAGTGCGCTAAGACCTGTCCAGCGACTTGTACCATGGAGGTCAGTGGGTAAACCATACACAACACATGGTGGCAATTTCCGAGCTATTCCACTTACCAATTCCAATAGGCCAGTAAAAAAAGCATCGTATGAATGGACAAGCCATTCGTGTTCATTGATTTTCAATCTGTCAGATTATGGGCCAGCCAAAAAAACTTTTCCCTAAGTAGCCTGCTACGTAAGTAGGCTTCGGCGCCATATTTTGTTTCGATCCTTTCAAAAATCCTGTTAACCCATAATTATCATACAATCACATCCGCTTACCATCACACATCCCGAATACATACGTCATCATTACCACTACCCACTAACCGCGACTAGGATTATAATGAACGTGGCTCAAACAGGAACTACTATCACATTGGAATTAAAATGAGGAATAATTCTGCTTAGTTTGGGGCTGTCCAATCCATACTTCTGCATAGGCAATGTAAACAAATACATTTTTATTTGTCGACTTTTAACTACTGAAAAGGGGATGTTTTCAGATAAAAACCAATGGACCACATTCCGAACCTTAAGCCACGTTCCGACCACCAAAGAGAAATTACCCTTTCAGCTCTTTAGAGCTTTGAAACAATTACAACGTTCGTTTTAAGTTTTAATTACAGCGTTCGGCTAGTAAGCAATCGACAGTTTGACAGGGTCGAAAGAGGCATTTCATTTTAGCGATGAGAATGCGGCTATACCGCATACCAGGCTACTTATCGTAATTATACGATAAAAATGGGATGGTGCGATAATCAGTCAGCCAGGACAAAGCCTTTTATAGACGTAGTGTATAAGATAGAATGACATTCAATTGATAAATACAGTATTATCCATAAGTTCATGTTCATTAACAACCTTGTCAGGTTGTATTCGAATGTTTGTTTACTACTACAATATCACGTAAGCTGTGCGCTACGTGACTGCCGAACGCTGCGCCTGCGCCTGCGACGTTCTTGACTGGCTTGATAAGACTGGTCGGACTTGACTGGTTAAGGAGGACGGGTTTTACACCCGTCCTTATTTTTAAAACGCGTCGCGTGATTACTTTGACTAAAGAATAAAATGTAACTATAAGAAATCGAGTGAATTTTCCTCTGTTTTCGTGATGTTGGAATGAAATTATACTCATTATAATTCTGAAGAAAAGACCTTACCTGTAAAGGTCTCGAAACGCTGAGCATTAAAACAGTGATACAAGTGGTGATTGATGATAATCACTACGAGATTAAAACCGAAAAATGAGTTTAATTTTAAATCGAGTGAAATTCGTAAGTTTTGCAGATCTCGTTTGTAATATAGTGAACTTTTATGATTATTTTTATCATCGTCATCAGTTATCACATCGTCATCAGCATCACAGAGAGAACCAACCCAGCTGTTTCACATATGGATATCGAACCCACCGAGTTTGTCTTTTGTTTTCATTTCGATATTGTAATGTTTTTACTTCAATCCAACCTTCTTTTGTTTTAGTTTTGGTTTGCATGTTCCCTATTTCATCTATGTTTGCTAATCAATACTTTTACTTCTTAATATCTCACCGGGGCGGATGAGACCTACTCATTTGCCCATTTGTCTCGCTCTTGTCGCTGATTTTTATTAATTTATTTGTATTATTTAACCAAAGTAATTACTCGTCTCATCTGTAAATATGCAGTCGGGTTCCCACAAGAGTCAAGAGAGTTGTTTAAAAAAGAACAATTATTGTAAACTAAAAGCCCTATATAAACGCACACAAACAAATCACATAATATAACTACAAACTATACCTAAAGAGTATATAACTTAACTTGTTTTTTGCCGACAAGAGGGGTAGGAAAGAAAGACGGCGCATAAAGTGCAATTATATACTTGTAGTATTTAATTGTGCAACTGAAAGTGCTATTAAATACTTGTAGTATTTAATTGCACTTAAAATAGTATAAATGATTTATGAAGACAAAATATTTACAAGGCCTTGCATTAAGTTACCTACCTTCTAACTTAATGCATGGTCAAATTGTTTAGTCTAAGTCATGAGACTTTTGATCCTATAAATCCCACGGAATCGGGAGTCACGACTGATGCGGGTGAAACCGCCGGCCGCAGCTAGTACATACATACCTATAATACATAGAAAATACCCAGACCGGAAACAAATATAAATGATGATTGATTGTTACAGAGAGAACCAACCCAGCTGTTCTATATATTTTGCTATCAAAGATAACGATTGATTGGGTGTCTCTCTATGTATAATAAAAAATAATATGTAGGTAGGGATATGACAAAAGAAAAATCAATACAAGTATTATATATCCGTTGTCTAGTCACTTATCACAAGCTTAGTAGCTTACCAACGGGATAGATGGCGCTGTGTGATGTTCACAAAATCAAAAAATAATTATTGCATTCAACGTGCGCCCTACTATTTCACCCGCGTAAGTCTCGATCCTGTAGAAATTTCGGAAAATAAAGTTATCTATGTGTTAATCGAGATCTCCAGCTATCTGCAGATATCTCCAAGTTCCATTGCAATCGGTTCAATAGCTTTTTCGTGACAGAGTAACAAACATACTCGTTTAGTTACTCTCTCCTCAGCATCCATAGGGAGTTGACACCCCGTTATTTCCAGGAGGCACTAGGCCTAACAATTCCCAACATGTGTAACATAATGCTACATTTTGAAACTGTTTATCTCGTCTATTGCGGTAAATGGAAGGTTAACTAGGTTTTTTAATGTAGAACGGCCTTGAGGAAGCAGATCAAAGTGCTCTCCTTTACTGAACCTTGAGGAAATAGTCCTTTGCCGTACCTACGTGTCACTGTGGTAACAAGTCGAGGCTAAAATCTCCCACGAAGTAGTAACTAGACCCTGAGCCCCACGTGAGCCAAGGATGGCGCTTTGAGCAGCTTGGATGGTGCTATGAGCAGTAGCTTGGATGGTGCTATGAGCAGTAGCTTGGATGGTGCTATGAGCAGTAGTTTGGATGGTTCTATGAGCAGTAGCTTGGATGGTGCTATGAGCAGTAGCTTGGATGGTGCCATAAGCAGTAGCTCACAGCACCATCCAGTCTCACGTGAGGAATAGCTAAGGTATAAATAAATCGTACAGTAGTGAGCAACGTGTACCTCCAAAAGTAATGTCAAGTCACGTGACGGTTCTCGAAGCCGTGCCCCTCGACTGCCGGACGAGTACGATACCAACTACGCCGACAAAAGAGTAGGACAGCTTCGAATTTACGTCACGGGGATTTTTTTATGATGATCTCCTTGCAAATCTTCCTAGTAAAACGCCTTGAACGCAATAAAATAAGAAATATCTCTCAATTAAAACAAGATTTCATGTTTTTTAAAGACACCACTTCTATTTTCACTTTGACTTTACTATCGGTGAAAACCCCTCCTAACTGTTACAAAATACAGAGTTAGTATCATGAATACAAGGATTTAATTGGTACTTAATTGTTTTATTAAATGCTAAAATCATACATATTATAAACTACACAATAAAAACGATTTGAATCAAACTAACAATCTGCCTAATAGAATGACATAGATGTCACTTACACATAACGACAACACCTATAATAACGAGGAAAAACACTCCATTTAAGTACCAGCAATCTACGTAAAGGTGCATTTGACGATTGACGTCATTAGAACTTAGAACACAAACAGGCTGGACACATGATGCAACGAAAGCATGCTATAAAGCAATTTACTTTGCAAGAATTGCAAATCTGCAAGTCTTACACAAAACTCTGTGAACTATGGTAGGTATGCGGAAATAGGCTGAGGAAGTTAGCTTAGTAATATTGTTTTTTTTTTATCTTGATCGATTTGAAATTGGGTTACATAAAAAACACAAGTGACAACGCGATGGTTGATAAGATTTTTTTGGTAGATAGCGGAATAATTTGCCTTACATTGATCTCAACCTTAACAGTAGATATGACCTCCGAAGAAAGACAGTCACAGCACTATAGAGTTTGTGGCAGCGTTACTACAAACTCTATGATGCTTTTGTCGGACTACATATTAGCGCCTGCCTGCATTGATGTTCATTCCATATTTAGGATAAGCGTATCAATATTGTCAGTGCAGGGGCGGATTATTTATTGCGATCAAGATGAAATATGTTTGAGGCATCACTTCTAATACTGAGTACATAACATCTTAAGGCCTATATACCTACAGTTTCGGCAACATGTTTTGTAAGTATCTCACTATCACATCAAAATTCCACGATTTCCGTCCATCATTATTATTGGGTCTAGATATTTTAAAACCAAGATTATCTGTAAAGCAATTAAGACCTGTAGTTCTAAATGATTTAGTATTAGTGGTATAAAACGCAGAAAATTGTTAAATTCATAAAAAAGTACACATGAAGCACTTATTGTCTGAACTGGACGAGGTCATTTTTACGGATAACAGAAAAACTTTTGACTTTCATCCATTCATTTAAAACTAGTTAAGAGGATAGTCTCCATTCTCTTTCTCCATACAAACGTAGTTTACATTTTCCTCCCTGGATAAAGACATTAGAGTAAAAATGTTTATGCCATAAAACCTATATCTGTCATGACAATGCACCTACCTTTTTTTTTCTATTTAACTAAAATAATAATAAAAAATAATAAAATTAAAAAAATAAAAAGGCAGATGCATAGTCATGACAGATATTATAGGTTTTATAAAATAAACATATTTGCTCTAATGTCTTTATCCAGGGAGGAAAATGTTAACTACGTTTGTATGGAGAAAGAGAATAGAGACTATCCTCTTAAGTTGGTAGGCATCTTATTTTCAACGTAATACTAAATATTCCATAATATGACGTCAAATAGGTACCCAGTTAGTAGTTAGTCAATACTCTTGTCAATACAATACCTACTATATCAATAATATTGGGTACTATTCAACAAAGTTATTGCAAATCTGCTTCAAAGAATATTATGATGCGTCATTTGGAGTCTTTATTTTTTATTAAAAGGCACAATAAAATTAAGAATATTATTAATATCACATACCGATACCGAGAGATACCGACCAAGCAGTTTTTATTACTAAATGAGTTATTATTAAATTACTTTTCTTTAAACTAAGTGCAGCTAATAAATTCTTTAAAAAGTATATTTATTTTTTGTCTAGTTCCACCTATTCCCACGTGTGTTACCTACTTTATAAAGATAAATGTAGAGATTAGGATCTTTAATACTATTAGTTACCGATCTTACCTGAAATTGGTTCAAGTAGGGATTAGGATCCCTTTATACTATCATTTATTGATTTAACTTGAAATTAGTTCAAAATATTCAAAGGTGTAGTCGGAAAACAATAGAAATTACGAAACAATAGAAATATGATCCGTAGATCGTCGTTACCTGGAATTCGTTTCTTGATAAGAGAGTTTTGGATTAGTACTTAGGTATAGTAATAAATGTAGTGTGGTGTACCCAAAAGAAATCAAGACAAAAGAAATTTAAAAACAATAGACGGCTAAGTTTAGGGCTATAATAATAAAAAGAAGAATCATGATAAAATCTACAATAAATAATTTTATTGTCAAGTGCCGACTGCCGACAAAGTGGAGATAAACAATATTTATATATTTACTAGCTGACCCGGCAAACGTTGATTTGCCTTGTAAATTATAGATAGTAGCCGATTCTCAGACCTACTGAATACGCATATAAAATTTGGTAAAAATCGGTCGCGCCGTTTCGGAGAAGTACGGTAACTAACATTGTGACATGGAAATTTGATATATTAGAAAGATAAAATAGTAGGTGACTGCATACAGAACAACATGGTATTTTACTCATCATTTCGAAGGTTCTAATCAAATTTTCACTAGCCAACTCGAAGTTAATACCTCTCTAAAACAAAAAGAATCATTGAAATAGGACGTAAGACGGGGGAGATATCCGGTACAAAAAAGTATAACATCCGAATGGATAACCTCTTACTTTTTTGGAAGTCGGTTAAGAAGTAGGCAATATAGATGAACTACGTAATTTTTTTTAAATGAATTTACCTACCCGAAGTCAGTTCAAGATATTTTATTATTATGAAAGGGATAGACAGCGACTAGAAATACAAAACAAATTAGAGTAATTTAATACCAATAAGGAACTGATACCCGTATTTTGAAATTACCTACCTGTAATTCGTTTATAGCGGGTTAGGAATGTTAGGATAAGTAGGGCTCAATAATGTAGTTTCTTTGATAAGAATCAGCAGATACCTAAATGTTATTAAAAACACAATAGACGGCTTAGATCAAGTGATGAAACTGTTTTAAATCTCAAGTTTCAAACCTGTTCAAGACAATACTAAGACACAGACGAGTAATATTAAGTACTTACTACAATCACTAGAAAACTGTATGGCAAATGCCGACAGCGTGGTAATAAAACTACTGAGGTTAAACTAGTAAAAGAAAATAACTAAAATAGTTATTTTTAATAGTCAAACTAAGTCCATGAAGGTTTTTATAGGTTTAGCAGCTAAAAAATAATTTTTGTTAGTTTTTTTTATAGAATATATTAGGTAAAGTTTTTTGGAGAGCAGTATTTTTTGAAAATTTGTAATGCAACTAAAGGTATAAATATAATAATTTGTTAACTATTTTGACTATTTAGCCCGTATTATGGGCCAACAGATAATTTTGATCTCGCGTTAGACAAAAACACAATTCGATATGTTGGGAATATATTAATGTTCGGTGATTATATTTACTTTTTGTTTATTCAGATCACAATCTAATCTGCGTACATATTATATCTGCCTACAAATAATTTTATCATTAGACAACGAATCCTAAAAAACGCTGAAGTCTTTTTAACTTTGATATGCGGAAATTCATTTCGGTATCTTTTATCCCTTATTTATCAAAAATAATTTCGTGTTATAAAGCTAACTAGGCCAATTGCTTTTCTGTCGCACGATTGAAAATTTAGCACATTGATAACGTATCTAGAGATTGCGATAAGGTAGCAATGACCGGGTTTTTAAGTGGTTAGTTTATCTATATTTACATTTTTTTTACTTTGTTTGTATTGTTGGGTCTAATCAGTTCGCTTCTTTGTTTTTTAAAAGTATCATAACTGACTCAGAAACTTTTCAGTAAAGGAATACTTTATCCTCCTTAACTAGACCTACATAACAATTATCGTACTATACTACAGCCTATGGAGCATCTACTCCTGTGTTTTTTGTGGGCTAACATCTGCACACTAGTGAACATGATAATAAAGGCTAAACCTGTTCCAAATCCGTAGAAAAATTACAAAAAAGAATGTGATAGTAGTACGCTTTCATTACGATTATCCGCAAGCTCATACACATAGTGCAGCCACTAAGGAAATTGACGGCACTGGGGCGTAGAGCGAACTCCGACCTAAGTTCGTTCTATGCCCCCAATGCCGTCTTACTTGCTTTGTAGTTGTAACTTCATTTTACTCCGTAAATTGATGGTATAAGTGTGGCAGGTATCATATTTCACCTTATTCGACTAAAATATATTATCACGAACACTCACCCAGAGCGAGCTATATAAGATCGCATGGTCTTAATTTATTTGGTACGTAATATTTGCTCAAACGCCGAAATTCGGTCTAAATTTTGGTAACATCCTAACAATGCCAAGTTCCGTTTCGTTTGTTTTCTATTTTTGTCTCAAATTACATATCTTTTTCGTAAAATTAAGTAAATAAAGGAATTTCTAAAGCCTTTCACATCCTAAAACTTAAATACCATGAGCTAAAACAAATTGTTTGTTGTATGACTTCACTACCAAATAACTAAATAATCTGTCAGTACCTAAGATATAATGACTTCATAATTATTTCAAAACTTAACTAACGTATTTGTTCATGATTAAATTCTTTAGAAGTTTCTCTTATCTTTGATGAGTAAAAGAACAAAAGTTGATGATGACTGAGAGAATGATCTGCGAAAATATGTAACCCAGAATATATTACCTAATTTATATATTACCTACCTAAATATGCCGATTTTGATTATCTGCATGTACGCATTGTGATTCCAACATTATGGAAAAAACTCATAAAAGAATAACATGTAGGTATTTACCAAAAAAAACTAGGTAATGAAGATTATGATTATATAGGTAGGTACACATATTAATAGAAATTAAACCAAAATAATTTACTTTCTGTGCCATTATTCTTCTGTCATACCTAGCAAAATATAAATAAATATAGCAACGATAATTAAAGGTAGGTAAGTACCTACCTAAATTACTGATACATCTTCATAATATGAAGATGTATCAGTAGTTAGTAATTAGTTTTGATTTCATCTTTGGTATATTATAAAAAAGATGAAATCAAAACTAATTACTACTACAAATTATTGGTAAAAGATGTCCAAACCGTTGGTATCCGTATTAATCCGTTATAATAATCAGTTCAATCCTGGTTCAGGTTTCTGAACCAGGATTGAACTGCTTGAAAATAGATATATTAGGAAAATCAGAGTTTGTTAATGGGTCCTGCTCCAACAGTGAGACATCGTAGCCT
The DNA here is from genome assembly GCA_958496205.1 of Idaea biselata. Lineage (NCBI taxonomy): Eukaryota > Metazoa > Arthropoda > Insecta > Lepidoptera > Geometridae > Idaea > Idaea biselata. The sequence continues at coordinate 1,247,789 of OY292399.1, forward strand.
TACAAAAAACAGACAGCGAAGTCTCAGTAATAGGGTCCCGTTTTTACCTTAAGGTACGGAACCCTAAAAACACGAAAGACTATCAAAATAATATTCTTAGAGCTATAATTAATTAAATAAGTAAAAAATATTGCTTAATAAACATGCTTCAACAAAATGCATTGAGCAACGCACATCATGTGGGCGGAATATTTTTATTTCACAACTTATGCATTGAAATAAACACCACGAGACAAAGTAAACCTTCTAAATCTAAAAAATCAAAACTGGTCAAACTAGATAATAAAAAAAGACCAGCAAAGTTCATTGAAGCCCATACACCGAGTGAAGTAAAAGTTTGATTAGCAGGTAAATACAGATAAAAGAGTTTAAAACTCTACGACATAGATTAACAGATAGTTAGTATGCCTTGTGAGTCATACGGAGATCCTAAACGCATAGCCGCAGACAGAACTGACATAAGCATTCGATGCTTCGTCGCGTACGCACGTATCGATTGTAATATACTACCGGCGCTTGCGCTTCCCCTGTGCTGCACCGTTTTTATTTCTTTTAATGACTACGTCTTATTTGTGAATCGTGTGGGTGTGTTATTGATAAAAGTTCATTGTGCTAGATACTAAATTCAGTGCTGTGCTCGTGGGTGCATTCAATTAAAAATGTTTCCGAGGATACAGGGACTGGTATGTTGATTTTTTTTACTAATATTTGGTTTATTTATAATGTCATTTTATGTATTAACTGTTTCTAATAAAAACTTGATATACTTAACTTGATTTATGTTATACGTAACGTAAGTATTATCTGATTTTCTATGAACGTATACTTAGATAATATATGCAATACACAGTTAATAAACTGTAGCCTTTAACTCTACTGTCTCTATCATAATAATATCCTTCTTTTTTTTAACAAATTGGTCTCGAAATTTTGAATTAATATATCTACCTACAAATAAATACCTACGCACCTAGGATTGATTGCTTATTTTTATTAATGTCAAATTAATCGTTAATATGCAAGTAGATATCAATAAAATTAAACCCGTTATCATACCTAATGCAATGTTTGACCTAAATATACAACGAACCAATTACCAACTTCATGTTCGAATCACGTACGTCTACAGACGTTTACTCCACTTGATTTCACCTCACTCACAATCCGTGATGGAAATACAATATCGAACGGATAAGAATAGAACAATCCCGTAAGACACATAATAAACAATCATTAAGAAAATAGGAACTTTCTAAAACAATAGGATAAATGTTGATGACGATATAATTACGGATAGATTACAAAATTATTTCAATAGAATTGATGATATTGAGACTAAAATGAAAGTAAATATGCTGTTGTGAAACGGAACTATATACCTATTTGTAAAAGTCGTATAAGTAAGCTGTAAGCATCCTTCATCCGAAACTTTCCTGGTATTTGTTTATACAATAAATACAGTACTTATTCTTCCTATTCATATAGTTACCAAATTATTTTAGAGTCTTCTTTTCTTGTACCTACTTAAATTTTACCAGCCGGAACGCACGCACATTTGACAGGAAGAAGAGGCCAACACGATATAAATTCAGAACATCTGAGCCTGAGATCTCGCTTTTTAATCTCTGTTATTTTTAAAGTCTATATATTGAGGCATGAACAATTACTAAAGAAGAGAAAAGAAATCTAATTTTTTGATGTCACGGAATACACTGTCAATTCAATTCATCGTTCAATTTGATTTGTCTGATTAAATTACCTTTATATAATATGGTCTGCCTAAATGTCTATTATTTAAGCTTTGGTCGTCATTTGGTGACTCAAAACAGTAGATAGAGTCATCCTGTGTGTCCTAAAGTAACATATAGGTTGTTTTAAATACCATTAATACTGAGAAATGTATAACCATTTCTTACATTAACTTTTGGGTGCTATTCGAGGTTAAATCTTTTGGGAAAATAATTTATTGCATACAAACTCACGTGTGCAAAGTTATTTATAACATATCTAGAAAAAATAAATTAAAATGAAAATAACATTTGTTTTATGTGATTAAATTATCCACTCAAATACCTACTACCTGTTATTTTTATCTGACGGTAAATTATCACATTTATATAAAGAAATATTTGGTTGCTAAAGTAAATAAAAATGCTAACTTTTTTTATCTTCATAACTCAAAAACAATCATGCAGATAAACTCACTTTAAATATTATTTAAAACCGGGATATTTGCCATGTTTTTTTTAATTTGTTACGTGAACAATCCAGTTGAAATCACTTTGTAAATATTAAGTTCGATTATAAACAAATTAACAAAACATATTAAATGTTCCGTTTTAAATAATATTTGTAGTGAAAACCAATATATAATGTTAGTTTAAAATCGTAAATTAAACTGACTTTTATTAAACGTGACAAAACTAAGAAACGTGTTATATTTTTTGTTAATTTCCTAAATACAATTGTAATTCGAGATACCTATAACCTATTTTACGAAAAAAATATTGACGTAGGTACGGGCACTATAACAAAAATCATGCAAAAAACCTCTTTTTTTTCAATCAAGTAGATCCATAAAGCCTGATAAATGATAATTGGCCAGTTAGTACGCAATATCACAAAAAAAATTCTAACAAAAACAACGGTTTAACATCTGTTCTTTTATTGGCGAAATCTATTTTAACTATTAAGACCCGTGGGTGCTATAATAAACTTTATTACAGGAAAATTTCCTTTTAATAAAATAATAATTTATGTAATCAAATCAAATTAAATGTTAAAGGAAAATATAACAAGGAATTCAAAATACTGTATAACACCATATTATAGGTAGTGTAGTAGGTAGGCATGTTGAGACGATTATTGCGGGCTAAAAATGCATAATTTCCAGCGCTTAAAATATAGTAAAATCTAGTTCCATTGATTTGAAAAGAAAAAGTTTTTGTCTTATACCATTATTATTATGCCTATAGTGTCTCACTTTAGGACCCAGGTTTCTCTATCCCCTTTCACTGTTCGTGGTCTTATGCGTTAAATTGCCAGACTTTTCCAAATCTTTTCCAAGTCGTTCGTTTTTGTTGTTGTTGGTAGGGGTCCAGGAGGTAGATATGTTGTCCCAAAATTTATGCGGCATGACCATTTAGTTCCATTGTAATGTAGGTAGCAGCTTCTTGGGTCTGCGTCCCAACGTCTGATATCTCGATTACATTAAGTATTGCACCTATCTCACATTGTTATGAAAAATTAATAATTAGCCTGAACATCTTTGTTATTACAATCGAGATGGCAGGAAGTATGTTGCGTGAATCGATTAACAATAATCGATGTTTAAACAGTTTTATGTGTTCAATGATTTTCTTTGTTCTCTGTCTAAACAAAGACCGGTTTATGGTTATGATTATGTGTTTTGAAATAAAGGGCTTTGTAACAGACATTTTATTGAGTAAGCCAAGTAAATCTTGTTCCACAGGTTATTGATAAAGAAACTGATACAATGAGAAACTTGGGTTTTAGCTTATAATTATTGCAATATAATTGAAGTTTTTCATACATTTCTTTGTTACCGATATACTTTCTGACATATAAAGCCTATCAAAAATATTTATTAGATCATCCAAAAAGCAAACTGCATGAAACAATACGAAAAGTTTGAATTTAAAAATGTATTGTAAAAGGGAACTTTCAAATCTCTTCAATTTTGAAAATTATGTTACAAAATGAAAAGTAAGTTATAGATAGGTACGTACGTGATTAACTTCGTTTAAACCTTCAAAGTAGAAAAACTAGCAGTAAAATTAAATAAAGTTTGTATATAGAGACTAACCGACACGATAATTAATATTCAAGTCGAATACTTCCTGAATTGAACCTTGATTACAGTCTTACAGGTGACGTTTCAAATAAAACCGGATTTCATAATTTATTGAATTACAAACTCTTTTTAACTGTTTTTTATATTTTACTATGTACCTATAACTATATCTTTGAACATAGGTAATATTATATTCTTAGTCAAAAAAAATAGTTACTATTTAAAATAAATAATCATTTATGTTAATTAAAACGAAATCGTACAGACGAAACGTGACTAAAATATAATTTCTTACAAACAACCTTGTATTGACCTTATATTCTGTAATATTTTAAACCAATATGAAGTGCAAATACAAAGTATCATGTAGAATATAAAGCAAGCCATGTTACTAAAAACCGGGTAATAAAGAGCATTCGATTCTTTTTCAGAATAAAAACACCAAAATTTGTTGCACACAAAATAACAATGACTATAAAGAAACAATATTTGCTGCAGAAGTTCAAGTTGAACAAGATGAAACTTCAAATCGAAACATTGACCTTATTTTTTTAATATTAAGTAAACTGAGTATATATTTAGAAAAAAAAACGAATATCTCAAATTAAAAAAAGTCGATATGAGTACCTGAACCTACTCAAACAAAAATGTATACAAAAAACGGAATCTCAGAAATACTCTGAATCAGATTTCAGTTGAACGTCCGAATATTATAAACAATAAACAATTACATCATAAAATACCCACTGCCGAGTGCTGAAAGGTTTCCTGATAATCTATTAACGAAATTAACCTTTATTTATGCTAGCACTTACACAGAAATGGACCATTTTATTACTTACCCGTAGATATATGCTTTAGTAGTAGTTATGTATTACAAATGTTTTACGGTCACTTGTACGGTTTGATTCGATCGCCAAATGTGTTTATTAGGACACAATTACAACATAAGGTAAAACCAAATGCTGTAAGAATATAAAAAATAAGTACTTATAGTTTAAAACTAAACATGAGAATAATATTATGTAAATTTAGATAGGTAATTTACTGCTACATCTATTCGATTAAATCATTTTCTAGTAATCTAAAAGCTGTCTCAGACACAGAACAGCCAAATATATTTGTCTCCAAAGTAAACAGATTTAAAATACAAATCATATTAAACAAATTATCATTTAACATACATAAAAGTTTGAGGTGCATCTAAATTTGCAGTTTATAATAACCAGTTTTATAATTATTACTGCTTCCAAAAATATCGACGTTTATTTATTAAAAAAAAATATCAGCAATCATTTTATTAAAGACCGCACCTGTGCCATATCCGGTTTTAATGACTGTTACATTAGCTATTAATTTAGTATAAATTATATCTTTATTTGCAAAAGTTATTTCAAAAACGGTGTAGCAAGTTTTTACTTTTATAATTAACTGTACCTAACTACTAACACATGGGTGTGTTAGTAGTCAGGTACAGTAGGTACTTATAAGTTTGATTACGTCAAATGAAAAAACAGTCTTATACACATCGATTTCTATGAACTGAAAATATTATGTGGTGATGATGAATGGGTCAAGTTAAAGTGATTCATCTCAAATGATGAGTGAATGAAACCTTCCCTTGATCAGGCGTACCTAAATGAAAGGATATCTTCTGAGTCTAAAATAACTAGAAATATTTTAGCAAAAACTATCACGGCCATATGTTTTGGAAGAATTTAAGTCACATTGAATTTATGGATAACTTACTAACATTTTGTTTGTATCAGAACTGTAACTTTTATGGAAATATAGGTACCTATTGGTTATCACAATTGGCAATCTTTCTTAAAATGTTATTTTCTGTATTAGCTATAGCTAGGTAGGTACCTAACTGTTAATGTTACCTAATAAACAAATATAAATACTATTTTTACGTCAAATTTTGTAACATTAGTTGTTTGGTCATCGATAATACCAATTTTAGAATACAAGTTGATTTTTGTAAGAATCTTACCACAATAATTCTGAGAACAGCCAGGTGTTTGGCCAGATGGCCGTATTGATCAAGTATCTATACCTCGACATATTTACCTTTTGGTTTAAGAATTCCAGTTGTTACGTCAAGATGTTTATGGTGCCTTTTTTATAATATTCTATTGCATTGTGTCCTACATTGTCACATTTCGTAAATATGAGACACAAAAGCTTCAAAAATTGCGCGAACCCGATTTTTTAAGCTTCCAACAATATATTTATTTATTGATCGTAATTTATAGAGACATTTCGGTGTCTCTACCTATCTATGACGAGTTTCACCACAATTTGATAATTATTTTTTAGCGTATAAACAATACACACAATACCACAGTAAGACTTACTTATTTGGTTTTATAACATAATAAATTAAATCGTTTTTACAATCCATTTCCCAAACATCATAAAATCTGTTTTGAAATTAAACTCGTTTTTCGGTTTCAATCGCTTTGCTTTAAAAAACCTGATAGGTCTTTAAAATCTTTCACGAAAACCAAAGTATCTTACCTAACCTAATCCACAGTATAATCAAAAGACGAGCGGGCGGGCTCTCTTAACCTAACCTATCCTAACCCATCTGTTGCATGTCAATAGGCAATACTAGCTTGACAACACCTGCACTCCAACAGGATGCGTTAATTATCGTCATCTCGCTTCACATGCGAACTCGTTTAACTCGTTTTAACACCATGTTAGGCCTACAAACTAACATCAACTTTACCACTTACGTGTTAAAGTTACAATTTCTATTCAGGAGTTAAACCACAATGCCCGAGTTGAACAACTTGTTGGGTTTCCAAGGGTTGTTGATATAGGACTTTATGTGTATGTAGGTATGGTGTTATTTTGCGTGGTTTTGTATTATAGCTGTACTTCAGGGAGGTATTATTTAGTTAGAACAGATGGCCGAATGAAGATTTAAAATTTAAGGTCAATCTTGCATTTCATTAAAACGCATAAGCCTATATTCTGTGCGAATTACCGAATTGCGGTAAATGAGATGAATCGTAAATAATTATTTCTATACAACTACCTACTAAAGATTATATTTTATTTTTTCACGAATTGATTTAACAAAGGCTGTTTCTTTAGTACAAGACTCCAAAAAAGTACCTTATAAGATTATTTACTAACTCATACCACTAAAATCACTTATGATGACATGAATAAGCTTTACTGCGCTTAAAAATATATTGTTTTGTTATTTTTTCTAAACAACCTAAAACATGCCGTTTGGCTGTTATATACTCTGAGGCTAAGTGGCCTGACAATTTATATAAATATACTGTTGTTAACTAAAATGTACTGTACCTTAGTTTAAATAGAGTCCATAGATAGATAGAAAAGGCGTTAAAAAAATTCTAAAATTAACAATAGCAAAGCGATTGAAACCGTAAAATGAGTTTTATTTTATTTCAGCATCGCCAAATCGCCCGATGAAATCATGTAGATTCAATGCATTTCTTAGACTATATTAAAGATTTTGTTGCGAAATAATTATGAAATATTTCACCAATATCGTGACATTACATAGAAAGCCGTAAAACAAAACCATTGACGTGAGTAATAATAAATAACAAATAGTTTTACGACAAAATTAATTGCTGTTACAGTAAAGCATTACGAATTTACAAAGAAGCATGAACATTGTAAAGAAAGATATAGGTAGTAATGCATATTATACATAATATCATTGTTGGTTTTATCTATTTTTAGAAAACTGCGTACTTATGAGTTTTTCAACAGAAAAGATTTTTGTAGCGTCGTCGTCGTATTAAGACAAAATTGTAAGTAGACTAGTGGTAGAGCATTTAGCACAGAAAGCAATAGTTAATTTCAACAATCCAAGACTTGTTACTAATGTAAACTTATTACTTAATAGCGTCGTAAACAAAGATATTGAGTCACAATAATCAACGTAAGAACTTATTAAAAATGTTTTTAAAGTAAAGGTACCTTACAATCGTTATTTTGTAACACAATATCTTGCTGGCTCAAAATATTACAGTCGCTAATTTTATATCCACGCTTGAAAAGGTGAAAAAAACATATGTAAAAAGATAAATCGTTGTCATTACAAAAATAGCTGTATTCATGATCTATTCTTACAATGTAGGTTCTTATTTATATAAAACGCCCATGAATGAGATCAAACAGTAACATAATATTACGATTCTAATATATTTAGCTACATTCAGTGCTAAAGAAAAAGCAGCTTTGTAAACAAAGATTGTTTTGTATCTATTTTTACAAAAAACGTTGGTAAACGAAATAAAATCCCACAAACGAGACGAGACACTGTCTGTAGTCGAGTTGTTTGTTTCGTAAATATTTTAATTTGTATTGTTATTAGTTAATTAGAGATAAGAATTGTCTGTACGTTTTTCAACTTGTGTGAACTTCCTTGTTTAGTGAATAAATAGATATGTAACACTAGCTTTGGTCCACGATTTTGCTTATCCGTTAGAGTACTTTTATCGGATAGAATGTTGCTATTCAAAAAGTCATAATTTGTTTTCTTTAGGGTTCATTAATTTTGGTAGATGGGTACTCTATGTCCATCTCTTACCCCTAAACTTCATTCAAATTGGTTTAGTCGAAAAAACCAATTTGAAAAGTGTATAAACAAACTAACTGATTTTTATTCTTATTGCGAGTATATTAATAGAATTTATTTTTCTTAGGTTTTTCATGCGGGTGTTTTTTATAGCTATTGATAAGTATTTACTGTTTGACGTCATAGTTTACGTGTTCACATAACAATATAGGTTAACCCGGACTAGATCTTTTATCAGTACTTTTCGATCGACCGATAGCTCGCTTGAAGCATTGAAATTGCTAACAATTCAAACGTTCTGAATTCATAAATTTAATCAAATAATGACCAATATCGTAACAAACAAAATTGTGAAGAAGATCAAGATCTTCAAAAAGATATTATATAACTATGATAAATGATAATGGTGATATAATATGTAATGTGTAAAAGGTATCAATATCAACGCTTTGTCATACGACATTAAAGAATAATTTAAAAAAGGTGCTACAAAATAAGCCATATTATCTCTAAATTACACTCTAAACTCATATTACTACTAAAATGCTGTGTATAGGCAGGTATTGATCTGTTGTCTGTGACAATATGTTTTATGTTTTAAACCTACGCTAAAACTTAAAAAATATTGTCACCCGAGTGCTTTTAAAATAACACATACATTTTTAAACACCCGAGTGCCTTGAAAGTTAACTAATTCAAACACATAGACCTACCTACACGACACTTCGTTCGTTCGCACGTACAAAGGAAGAATCGCGACAGAAGCGGAAACTAAAAGAAACATTAATTAACAAAACCGATGAAGGCAAAACTTTAACATATCGATAGACGTAATCAGACAAACAGTCACAGAAGTCACAGGAAGTCATTTTTGAACAGCAAGTAAAGATATATCGACAACTCTACCACACGCACCTACAGTAAATCAACAGATCAATTTATAATGAGATCGAAGGGAAGTGATAAACACGTCGTACTAAGCGAACGTCACACAAAGTATATTCTTAAAAAACCTTTCTCAATTAGTAAATACTTAGTTTGTTAGAAAATAACCTTGAAACAGCACCTCATTACCATTATTGAGAATCGATACAAAACAACAACAATGACGAGGCACGCGCCTTGCACTAACAAAACAAAAGAGGTTAGGTTCATGAAAAAAGGCGAAGGTGATTTTAGGAATCAGACGATAATTCTAAACGGCCATAATTTCTTAAAATAGGCGACATGATGCCACACTAACCAGAGTCATTGTATCCCACTGCCTTATTAAGTAATCAGCTGTGTAATACTAATAATTAATAATAAATGACATCATATTAATCGGTAGGTCAATGTAGGCGGAAAATAAATACCACTGTAATATTTTAAGTGAAATTTTCCCAAAAAAGCCACATATACAGCTGCATATGTGTCAACATATTCCCTAGGCGCGCATGAAATGTTTTCCTGATGACACAGCCATCCGGTGACTCAGTCTTCAGGCGTGTGTTCCAGAAATATATGTCTGTCTGTCCGTCTGTTGCAGTTATATGCGGATAAACGATGCGGTGTGTTTTTATGACGTATTTTATAAACTTTCACAGTTTGTGTATATTTATTCATACATCTAAAATAACTTCTAACTGTAATTAAATGAATTTTACTTGGGTAACACAGTTAGAAGTTAATACTCTTGAGTCATTTTTTGGTAGCCCGAAATATTAGCCCGAATACAGCACTGCCATTTTCATAATGTTTTGAAATGAATCAATTACAATCAAAATTAATTATACTTAGTTTGTATTTAGACCCTGTGATGTAATTTTATTTATTTACTTATTACAATTTAAACATAAGAAAATACAATTAATTAAAACAATCAAACTTATCATAACTAAACAAACTAAACAAAAAAACAATACACTTAACCTAAAATAAATTATTTTTTTAAACTTTACTCAATATACCTATTTACTTTTATTCTAATAAAGATATAGGTAGGTAATGAGGTACCTATGTATTTAATTATGCTCTGGAACTACTCGACAGATTGTTATGAAACTTACTATGAAATTGCGCATAGTAGTTGACGAAAATAATAATTTTTACTCAAAAATATATATAGAAGTAAATATCCCTATCCAGTCTAATTTCAGAATCGATGAGTATTACGTAATATTATAAGATATTAATGAATGTAAAAAAACAAGTTATCTTTACTAAAACTAAAACGTAATTAACCTTTTCGAGCAAAAATATCTTCACTATCGCAAGCATAAAGTAAAAATATGATATCAAATCACTTATTTTGAAAAAAAAAAACTCAAAATAACGATAACGTATTACCTAAAGCCTGGAACGCCTCGCTTGAGATGCACGATGACGCACGAAGCGACGTCAATACAAATGATAACACTTTATTAAACCAACTCTTAGGTTTTTAATCAAATCCTGTATCTCTAATAAATGTTAATTGATCTCGTTTAAACAGGAAAGTCACTTGTATAGTAAATGATTTAAATAAATAGGTAGGCATAAAAATAAACAAATTTAAAATAAAAATTCAATTAACCCATTGATATTTCATATCGTATGTTTCAATCCCTTTTTGTTTTCCCTAAGAATACTTTTAGGATTGGAAAACGATTGATCGTTATCTTTAGTGGCTACACCGACCTAAGTTTTAAATCAAGGACTAGTTCTCTTCGTGATATGATTTAGACGGTTAAAAAGACTAACCGCGGCCGTAGCTAAGTAAGTCTTCCACCAGAAGTCACATTTTTTTATGGACGCGAGTTATATAATAATGGGGTTTTTTCATCTAATTGTAGATCATTACAGCGCAAGCAACGTTTAATCCAAGTTATTGATGGCATATACTACCTTCCCAGTCTAGTCAACCATGCCCGGAGGAAAGAACAGCTCAATACGCCTTTATAGAGTCTTGAGCCATGGGGTTCCTCACAATGTTTTCCTTCACTTTATCATATTCCTTACTAATAGTATGTGTTGTTTGTGTACAAGATGGTTGTAAGATAATTCTGATTACAGCTGCACTCTTGACCTAAACAATTCCTACAGTTAGCTATATAATAATGCGATACTGTACCATATCATTATCTAATTATAAAATTACATAATTTTGTCGACAATATACCTTTAAAAGTAACTGAGTCATCCTAACATTAACACGTAAAGACTTGACTGACGTCAAATGCTATTTGAGAAACGTCAAATTTGACATTGAAATCATGTGGTCTCATCATCTTATCCCTTATCCGTCCACTGCTGGACATATGCATCCCCCAAACGACGCCACAAATACCGATCCCGAGCCGCCTCCATCAAACGACTCCCCGCGATCGCTACAACGTCGTCGGTCTACCAAGTAGGTGGTCTTCCAACACTCCGTTTCGCATAGCATAGTGGCCCAAGGACTTTTATTCTCCAACGGGTATCTTCAGTTCTGAGAGCTATATGGCCTACCCGTTGCCACTTAAGTCTGCTAATTTAAATCTGAAATTACAGTGACCTGAACTTTTTGACCAATTTTCGCAAATGTCTCATCTTCGTTTGGTCTAATTTTAATCAGACGCTCAACTTTAGTAATTATAAAGTGTAACAATTTATTTGTAGATATATCTTAGCTAAATGCTTTGTATTATTTTTAATGCATATAAACATTCCACTCTATTCTTGTATAAGTGCACATTTATCTTCTAAATGACTTTAAGCACTTATTGTTTTTCTTTTAATATTATATATACCTTATTTAAAGTTAACATAATGTTATAAATAGCATCTACTTAGCAACTTCGAACTAGTTATGTAACGAATTAAAATAATTCTAATTTTAGCCGTATTTGAATTAACTTGTATTTTAGAATAGACATGGGAACTAGATGATAATTATTGTGGTTTTTTCTCATCTGAACATTTCAAAACCACATACCAATCTTATTTAAAAAAAAAAACAAGGTGGCAAATAAAATTAAATGTGTAGGTATTTTTAATTTTTTTGAACAATTTGGTCGTACTGAATAAAAATTACGTATGTTTCTCCTTCACGCAAAAACGAATGAACCGATTGCGATTAAACTTGGTCTGCAGATAGCTGGGGACCTGAATTAACACATAGGTAAGTTTTTATCCCGATATTCCCCCGGGATTGGGACTTAGACGGGTGAAAGCGTCTAATTATAAATCACAAAGACGTCAGACGAATGTCACTCTGCTACAGATCTCTTTCCCACGATAACGTTTTATCTAACACCATACAATATTTGCATTTAATATTAGTAATTGTATGTGAATCACATACGACTTACGTGCTCAGTCTACTAACTAAATATGTACAGTATATCGTTTTAAATACATAATATGTAATACTAATAAAATACATTCTTGCTATATTTGATCTGGCATTACGATAGGAACGTGTAATGATTTTTGAATCTAATACCTAAGAACCTCTTCCCTTAGTAGATCGGCTACTGGGGGAACTATTGGGATTATTGCGTCTGCCGTCACAATGTCCAACATGAAAATGGCAGACTTTATTTATTTATTATTATGTCGCAATATTTGGTCAGATCACCTTCATTTAATCGACCTTAGCCTTAGCATTCACAACTGCATTTCTGAATTGTAATTTATATCTTAGACATTATGTAGGTAGGTACGTATTTATTTCCATATTTATAAGACAGCCTTAGATTTGTTACTGGTTTTTCTGCCTTTTTCGAGGTATTTTATTATTTTAGTTTCTAATTTAAATATAATAAGTACCTACTTACATATCTTTTTATTTTTGGTAAGGTATTATTATTTATTTTGGCACACAAACACTTACGTAATACTTAAAAGTTAATAATACAATGGAAAATTTTAAGCGAGCGATTTTTTTTTTTAGGTACCTACATTAATTTTAATAGCTAAAAATAAACCAATTTTCAATTTTAATACTTTTTAAATAAAATTATGAAAGATGGGTCAAATCGTAGTTTTCAATTAAAAAACGAAGGATACCTTCGTATTGATTAATGATTTCGTAAAATTACATTCACACGATTTCTGAACGAATTTTGCGTTAACCGTTATCTATTTACATAATAAATAATCAATCAATTGTATTTTTTGTTTTTTAAAATGCATATGTACTACAATTTCCATTACACATAAATCATAGAAATACTCGTATGGTAAGAAAATAATTAAGAGTGCTGTAATATAAATAACACAATTCATTTAAAACATTGCCAATAAGTCATAAATGATAGTTAGGTACATGATAAATAAAATAACAGAACAGGGAGGTACAATAAAATAAATAGGTATAAATATTAGCAATAAGTACCGAATCATAAAATATAAATATTCATCATCCAAACGAGATCAATCGAATCGACACGCTCTGATTAGCACTAACTAGATGTGTGCAAGCGAGTGCATAATATAATAGTTTCTTTAAAAAGCAACTAGTCAACTAAGAGGAAAGTAATATAATAGTTTCTTTACAAAGCAACTAGTCAACTAAGAGTCTACCTACTCTTTCTCCATACAAACGTAGTCGACTGTTTCCTCCTTGGATAAAGACATTAGAGGAAATATTTTCATGCCATAAAACCTATATTTGCCATGACCGCCCCTACGTTTTGTTTTAGGTACTTGTTTATTTTAATGATAAAAAGAAACTTTACCTACGTTTATCACGCAAGCGTAGTTTGTGTTTCTGAAATGTTCGAAATTTGAATATCATAACAACATCAAATTCGATTATTTAATGAAAATAATAACATATTCACGAATAGAACAGTTTGTTTTGACAAAACAGTTAGGTTTAATGCAGATTGCGGTTGTTGAACGCATTTTAAAGAGTGTATATAGCATTAGAGCAGATATTCTTTTCCCCCCTTACTTATAAAAGATGTAGGTAACGTTTACCTTTTACTGTGACATTAAGTTTCAAAGTTGATAGACAGTGAAAAAACATTACATAAACTTTGTCATCGTTTATAAGTAAGGGGTTTTTTTTAATATTCAATTAAAATGCAACTGTCACTGCAAATAGTTTAGTAAAACGAAATTATTGTCAATTTTGTAAGAAGAACTTGATAATTTTAATTGTATTTGTAACGTAACTCTGATAGTGTAACCCGGTCATGCCTGTTATTATCAAACAGTGAATGTTTTTGTAAGTTAGTCATGAAGTAGGCCAAAGTTGACTAACCCTTAGTTTCGTCCCAAATAACTACTCAAAAGGACCTAGGACAAGTTTATGGTAACTCATGAACAACCCCTGTAACAACTGATCTACATGTAAATATATGTTATAACAGCGTCCCCAACTATAAGACGTGTAAAGGTACGTGTCGCTGACTACGTAGGGAGTTTCATAGAAATACATAGAAACCAGTTAGAGTCGCCGTGACACGTCGTCCGCTGCCGCCTCATGTCGCCCGTTGCCAACTCGTACCTTTAGTCTCTATTCCGAGAGAATTTCAAAAACCCTTCGTAGTTCACAGTCACACTTATATACACATAAAAAAAACACACACTCCTGGTAGAAAAACGCTGGTCCTTGAATCCCATGATTCAAGGACCAGCGGTTTAGGCTGTGCTTTGAAATAATGTTTCAGTCAGTCAGTCAGGACCTGAAATTTATAGGTATGTATAAATATTATGCAAATAAAAATGTATTAATTAATTCATTATTTTAAAAACCGATTGTTTAAAAACCATTTTTTAAAATTGAAAATGACCTTAAACCTTACGTGGGTTACTTATCAAGTTATCGTTATCTACATAACATGGAAGTGCAATAACTTAAATAATTATAAATTATCTAGAACATGTTATACAGTATAACATGTACCTATGTACTATGTATATGTAACTAGCTGCGCCCCGCGGTTTCACCTGCATAAGTCTCGATTCTGCTGGATTTACGAGATAAAAAGTAGCCTATGTCCTTCTCCCGATTCTAAGCTACCTCCCCACCAATTTTCAACCAAACCGGTTTAGCCGTTTTTGAGTTATATATAACTGTACTATATTTTCTAGATAATTAACGAAGTTTACGGTGGCGCTAGTATATAAGATTTGCTTGTCACAACATAAGTTCCATAACAATCCGGGTACAGAAATAAATTGGTAATTTCCGTGTAAAACCGCAATGACCTATCAATGTCATTCATTAGATATTATGCACTATCAATGTCATGGTATAGAATAAAGATTGATATAGTTAGCCCCAAACTAAGCACTAGGATAGTACTATGGGTACTAGACAACGGATATAGTACATAGATAATTATACTTTAAATCATCTAGAGAATGCAAAGGCCAATGCGTAAGAAACAACATTAAAACATAATAAATTCGACACTCCAGCTTCTAACAAAACCAACAAATTACCTAATACAAAATTATAAGCTATTTAAAAATAATTTTCGTAATACGGAAGCGCCACAATGGGAAGTAAGTCAAGTAAGGCATAGTTTAGTGTACACATCCGCGGAACAATGACTCGAGGTGGCCGGGACTTGAGCAAAAACTGTCATTGTTGCCGAAACTGAAAATACCTAGTTGAGAAACCGATTCGAACAGTTTACACCAAGGCCTCACTACAGATAGAAGTGTTAACTACAATCTAATAAACCCTCTTGTAAATTTTAGAAGCATACAATCAAAAATACAAGTTTCAACTGAATTTAAAATTCAGTGTCATTTACTTGTGAGATTTTGGTGGTGTTGTCGCTAAAAGCGTAACTACAAAATCGGCAAATTTTGCGGCTGACTGTTTTTTTTAATTGTGTGGAAAAATGTGGCGTTACAATGCGTATAATTCAATTTCCGAAAACGAAGATGAGAAAGATTATTTGGTCAATTATAAAACTGTTAGACGCAATTCAAAAATGGCTATTTTGTCGCGATCGGTAAGTTTTTCCTTTTTTTTGTGACAGTACGAAAATGTTATCCTTGGATGTTTTAACTTACGCTTCCATTATCTTTCATAGAGTTTAATACTTTTTGTTATTTGAATATTTAGGACTTTGTAACCCTAGGCCCAAATTCCAAAATTAAAATTCACCAAAATTTCGTTTCATCATCACTACAATTAGCAAATAATATAGACTCAAACCGAAACTATAACTTACGACTGGATTGCAATGGAAACTTAATTCACTCAAAAATGAATGGAAAACAGTACCTATTCTCCAAAAAAATTTTTACCTACAAATGCCAAATACGACATTGAAATGAAATCATTAAAAATGTAATCTAAGAATTGGCCATGTTAGCCACTGGTTACCTATCTAATTTTGTCGCCTTCACCTACTAATACACATAGGTATAATCCAATCAAAATAAGATTACTTACTTAAATTCAAAATAATGCGTCGAAACCATCTTATCTTATACCTAATTATCATTCTCCTTTAAAAGAAAGCGTATCTCACTCCACCCTCTACACAATTTAAACAAAGAAACAAATAAAATAAATCGCACAAGCATTTACCAAGTGATATACCTACTTAGTTGGTGTATTCAAATATAAACTGAAGCAAACAAATGCAAAAAGCTTTTATTTATTTTTTCCTTTTATCACAGTATTCTTTTATTATTGTTGGTATCTCTCTAGACAGAAAGGTAGGGGAAAGTGGGGGAAACGCGAACACCTAAGGGAAAACTTAAATAAAACAGTGGAATTTGATCATAGAGTTCCTATATTTTTTTAATTATTAAGTTTACTTATCTGTCTAACGAATTTACTAATCGACATTTATATTGCTTTTAAAAAGTGTAACAATTTGACTAAAATACGAAACCCTTAGTGTTCGGCTTTGCCCGACAGAAGTCGGGTAAACACGAACACCAAGTGGGGTAATTACGTACTAACATTAATAACGAAAGTGATCACATTTATAACCCAACGATGTTCACTTTCCAGCAGTACAACTCTCGTAAGTCCATTTTTACACATGTAGCATAAAATTCAGTCTTCACCAGGGGAATCTATATATTTGGTCAAAAATTGTTGTTTTTGAAACATTATTAGATCCTGCTGCTCTGCCGATGCTAAGTTTTCAGATTTTAACACCATCTACAGCCTTTTTGAAATCTTCAAGACTGCACTTCGGGTTGATCTTTCTTTTGTAATAAACGGGGCATCTAAAACAGTAATAAAATAAGAAATACGGGGAACTAACAAAAGGGAGCGGGGGTAATGCCGGATGTTCGAGATTGCCCCACATGGAGTGTTCGCCTTTGCCCCGCTGGATCAAAAACAATAAATTAAGTAAAAAAAATAGATTAAGTATATTTCTTTTCCCTATTGGGTCATTGTCATATAGCTGATTAATGTGTGGGTATTCCACTATGTAAAAGTTAATTTACCGTTGTACATAGAAATAAAGCAACAACAACTTGAATTTACCAAAAATATATATCAAAAACATGCAAAATATTGAAAACTGCATACCTTGACAAGTACGTGCGTTTGCATCTTTCTTGTCATTGACTGGCACTAGTCGTGGAGTGGTCTCCGAAATGGCGGCAAATAAAATCTGGCTACCTGCTTCTAACACATTAGAACCGTTGAATTCGGCATTACCCCGCGTTCGTGTTTCCCCCACTCTCCCCTATTATCCGATACTATTTTAAGATAAACGTTGAGATGAAACATTCCCTTTTTCTTCTATTTTGTAGTTATGTTACTTACTTACTACAAATTAAATTTCTGTCTATGTCTATGTTAACTACTATTTTTTTTTAAGTTAGGTATTATTATAATATCTACTAATTGCAAATATTATTGAAATTAGATATTCAAATTTGAAATTTTGCAATTTTTAACGAGTAACCTACCCAATCTATTTTTTTATTACTAACTTAATAATGTTAAGGATAAGTAAAAGTAAGTTAGTTTCAAATAAACATAAATAGACGGCGCTTATCAAACAAAAAAAACAAGGTCACAGAGTTAATAGATCTCCATTCACGGACTGGCCGTGACTAAATAAAGATTTATCTTACAAATCATACCTGTAATAAAACTATTTTAACCGACCTAATAGCGTTTTTTTTGGTTTGGGAACTTTACAGTTTCCTTAATCACACGGAGACCGAGGTGAGGTCTTATCGCAAAAATTGAGGAAAGCGGTTTCGAGTCCTTGCTTTGGATTTTTTGTATATGTATTTTTTCTTTACACTAACCTACCTTTATTGCACTAGCAATGTGGATTGTGCAATTTGAATTTATATTAAAATTATATTTGTTTACCTCTAAGCGATTAGTATTACTTAGGACTGAAGTAATCTACTTGCATAAAATTCACTCAAAACACTGTGGTTACTCAGAGGTAAACACTAATAGCCTTATTAATAAACGTGGAGTAGGGTCGGAGAAGGAATAACATGCTTTGTCTTTTTCCGTGACAAGAGCTTTCAAAGTTGACAGACAGAGACAAAACGTAGTAAACCTCCTCCAACGTTATTTCACTTTTATTAATAAGGCTATAAGAAATTATTATTAACCCACGTGATTAAGGTAAAGTACTCCAAATAACTTATGAACCCCTGGTCCATCAGGTAAATAATCTCAAAAGGTATAATATGAAAAATTTATCTTGATTTTTTACGTCATTCATAATAATCATACAATGACGTCCCACGCATGCAATTGATGTCCACACGGAAAAGCTTCAAAATTCAATATCCACTGATTTACGTGACTAAGGAATTATTACTGCAAATTACAGAACCCCGGTTCACTAGCTAAATAATCTCAAAACGTATTATAAAAACTTAATCATGATTTTGTACATCATTTAAACACGCAACCAACGGATGTCCATACGGAAAATAGTGAAAATACAATACCTACCTAATGAACTTAGGACTAAGTACTGCTAATTACCTACTTATGAAACTCTGATACATAAGCTAATAATGATATCAAAGGTATTAAAAAAACTTTATCTTGCTTTTTGAAAAAAAATATTTCAAAAAGTTTAGTAGGTGGCGGGCGGTGGGACTGGATTTTTCAAAGCATTTTTTTAAACCAGTATTTTCTAGTGTGGTTTAACACTTTAAGAAATAATGTTTAGTTGTTGATTTTTACGTCATTCAAATAATCAATATTAACAATCCACACAATGACCTCCCACGCAAGCAACGGATGTCCATGTCCATACGGAAAATCGTGTAAATCAAATCTAGACATATTTCCATCATGCAGCATCCTCATGTTACAGCACTGGAAATCTCCGGATAAGTGTATGAAAGTCGTGCTCCATCTAATACTACTAACTTAAGCAATTATTCTTGTAAATTGTCACTAAACTGTAATTTAGTTAACACGTTCACGATCGCTAAGGATGTGTCAAATGATATTAAATATTGACTATTATATCGCTTAGTAGGTACTTTGGTCGGAAGGAATATTTTATGAACTTTAACACATGTATTTTAACACACGATCACAAAAAAACCCTATGAGTTTCTTGTGGTTTCTTCTCAACAAAAAAAACTGTTATTTACTAAAGAAGATTAAATTCAATTCAATTTCTTGCGCATTCAACTACTTGATTTAAATAAACAGAACGATTAAGTAGGTATATTTTTTTTTCTTGTTATTTATAAGACAAAATGTACCTATACAATACTTGTTATTGTATAGGTACTTTTTGTCAATTGTTTTTTGTGAAGTTTATTAAAACTTTCGTTCAAGAACTGACAAAAACTCGTGAAGTTAAAATGTATTTGTGTTTTCGACACATTTAATCTAAATTTTTAAATTTTATTTGCAAAAGATTGAACTTAACTTGTAGTGTCGAGACATTATGCGTTATAATATGGTGTTTACCCGACATTTTAACTGCTTTTATTGGCCTGCTTGTAGTAAAATTTGGCTACATTTTACTTTACTTACACAGTATCTAAAGTGCGTCTGAAACACACTTTTAGCTATTAGCTCTTAGCTATTTCATTTTTTTTACAAAAACATTTCTTAATTTATTTTCTCGAGTTACTCCATGCTTCAGAGGGCACATTTGCACAACTTGATACAATACAGTCATTATTACAATACATTTAGTATAGAACACAAAAAGCTTAAAAATAGAACGTTGCACAAATGGGCGACCTAAATTACCAAAAAACAATAAAAAAGGTCAATAATAAAATACCAAAAAGGAAACAAAAATACCAACATTTCTCAATTTCTTTACAAGTTTTTCTGTATGCCTCGTATAGCGCTCTATAAAACTAAGGTTCTCTACCTACCTACTTAAAGAAATCCAATGCAATTTCATTATCATTGCTGTAATAATGGCAGTAACTATAGTATAGATCTATAGATACGCTGAATGTTATTCGGTCCAGCAAGTAGTGTTACACAACTCAGGTCTGAGATTAAGTTTGAGTTGAGAGCGGTCGGCCATGACTTCGTTTGGTCACGTACGGACGAGGTATCACAATCGAAGTTTAAAAAAATCTCCCCTTTTTTTTAACCCAGAGGAGGTTACCAATTTGACCCCAAAACTCAAAAAAAATCGAAATATTGGATAACACTTTTTTTATTATTACTTATTATTTACTTTATACATAACACTTTGAATCGTCAGTAATCTAATGTGTCTTCGGAACGCTACCTTCAATGAGAAGAAGACACAAGAAACTCATGGGGTTTTTAAACATCCTCACTTTTACAATATTTAGAAGGTTAGGATTATTTTGACAGGTCTCAAAAACAACAGCTTAAAATTTCAACCCTAATTTTAAGTATACGTAAATATTTTTTTAACCTTATAAAAGCCACGTGTAAACCTGCCTTTACAAAAACCCTTTTCAATTCAAAGGTCAGATAAAAACCCGCAAATAAACACATTTCTCTGTTAAAACTTTACGCTTTACGTCATGAAATGGTATCAAAGCAAGACTTTTTTAGGATTCCGTACCCAAAGGGTAAAAAAGGTGTAATCATATTCTAAAATAAACCTAACCTATCCTAGTCGGGGTGCTCTGTATAGTTTTCCGCGTACCTACTCGTATTTTATGATAAATTATCTGTAGACGTATATACCAATTATGTCCTTTACATTTATGCTGTTTAAAATTATGAAAAACAAGATTAGAGTAAGTTAACGTTATGCCAATGAAACCATTCAGCTATTATAACACTCTGCTTATTATTATTTATGCGAAAAAAAATATACTGAAACTGTTATGCAAAACTACATTATGAAGAAAATATTATACGACCGAAAGGGCACCGAAATAAAAAAATGTAAGTGGGGCACAATCATGTTCGTTGTATGGAAACAATAACTGTTTAGAAAATTTATTAGCATTCAAAATTTTTCACTTGCGGCGAGGCTTGAACTCGCGTCTTTGGGTTTAATAAAATAATGTTTATTAAACCCAAAGACGCTAAATAACCCAAAGACGCGAGTTCAAGCCTCGCCGCAAGTGAAAATTTTTAAATGCTATTTTTCCTTTAAAATAAATTTTCTAAATAAAATAGCCTTGAGCTACATACAAAAATTAAAAAGAAACAATAACTGTGTTTTTTTTTGTGCAAATCATACGGAACCCTTCGCGCACAAGTCCGACTAGCACTTGGCCGGATTTTAATACAATCACTTTTAATTGGTACGAGTTATTTCAGTCCGGCTCCTGCGTAGCTTGATCCGGGTTTTAAAAACCTCAAGCGCATTTCCGGTAAAAGTTTTATGTTAATCGAGTTTCAGTGATATCTACTGTTTTGTTCAACGCCGACAAATATCTTAAACTAGCAGTGCCCGCGATTTCGTCCGCCTATTTTTTTTAAAATATAGCCTTCCTCAATAAATGGACTATCCAACACTGAAACAATTTTTCAAATCGCACCAGCGCGAGCGGTTCCTGAGATTAGCGAAACAAACAGCTCTTCAGCTTTATAATATTAGTTTAGATGACATTATTTTAATATTTTCCATTTATATTGCTCAAGGTTGGTACTTGAAATATTTTACAAGAAGACATGCATCAACAAAATTCGTTCCTGTAAAATATTTCTATTTATTATTTTATTAAATCAACAATAGAAGATTGGTCCTGGTCATGGCACCACATTTCTTCCTGTTGGTCTTGCAAAAGACGGCTATGGGATCTGAGAGGGTCTACCGAACAGCTTCTCCACGCGCGGTGGCGGATAAAATGGCTTGATCCCAAGGAGGGAAGGTATCAGTAGATAGCTGGTTACCACATAGACTACTCTTTATCGCGTAATTCCCCGAATCGGGACTAACACGGCGCAGCGACTAAAGTATTGCATTCCCATAGGTACTATTACCTAGGCAGAGTTTTTCAAAGAAACGCGATACAATAGCAGGCCAAGTTCCAACCACAGTAGGTATTATTGTCGTAATACGAAACCGGTAATGGTAAAACGCCTCACATTATACATCCGGAGATACAGGTTCTTGCAGTTACCTATATTATTAACGCCGTGTTCTGTCTCAGTTACGTCCCGGGATATGGTGTTCCTATTTTATTTTTATCTCAGTCTTTTCAGCTTCCGTTATCAACTGATTATTATACTACGGTCAGTCCAACAATTCAAAGCCATTGTCCATATACATCGTCGTTTTGCCCCTTTAGACCCAAAATGTTGAACTTTTCAAAATGTTCTCGTTCCATCCAAAAGTTGCCAAACTCAGAATCCTGTCTATTTAGACAGTAGAAAAGTACTTCTATTCTTCTTTATTCACCCTTCCCTTCTTTCCTTCCTGCCATTGTTTCTTTTAACACCCTTCCTTGCTTCTTTCCTGAGTTGTGTCCATCCAATGGTTGCCTGGAAGAGATCGCTTTAAGTGATAAGGCCGCCCATTGTAGTATCTTGCTTTAAGTCATGTAAGTTTTCTTTGTTTTAAATTTTATATGGTGGTAGTATTCGATTTTCTTCGACAGATATCTTTTGAAAAATCAACCCTTACAAACATAAATATTTTTAATACCCCATTATCCGGTCCTTGCTTTCAACCATCTCGTACGAGTTGACATTGAAATCTGTCAAGTAATTCGATCGTGAAGAGGAAACAAAAATAATCATTATTTAAACCCTACATACCAAACTGCATTTTATACACTTAACGTCCAATCAAATTCATCTCGTACCTGAAGGCTGGCAAACGTATCAAACAATGGGAAATAAAAAAACCTGTTTTCGATAAAATTACAGCATTTTCTAAAAGGAAATTCCGTTTTACAACAAAGAATTACACATTTATTCATAAGAACTTACACTCGTATTTATAGTCAATTCTAAGTAATAACTTGTCTAAGTAATGTGTCAGTCACATTTTCGTTGACGTTAAAAATCACTAAAGAGAGCGAGACAGGGCATTACTTAGCCAAAGTAATCACTCAGGTTCGTCTATAAATACAGGTGTACGAACGTCTATTAGAGTAAGTCATTCTAATTTGAATTCTACGTATTTTTTGACCAATCTCGATGAAACTGAATATTACAACGGTATACATCGCTTGATTCTCTAAAATATTATTATGTGAAGCTGCGGAGAAGTATAAGTGATTATATTTACATATTATTATATAAATATACATATTTATTTATTATATACATATTTATTATATACATATTATATTTTCCTGGATCTTATTCGGGTAAAAGAATTTGAAAACAGCAAATCTCGAATAAGACCCAGGATTTTTTATTTAAATATGAGTAGAAATCGCGTAAGTCTGAATATAAGTGAGAATAAAAATCGCATAAATAATTACCATATAATAACTAAAGCCTTTTTTTGTACAAAACTTTAAAAAAAAACATTAACTGCGTACAACTGTGTTTGTTTATGAACCGACTAACGACCGATTAAAATGGCTGCAAACAATTTATTGAACAATTATTTAACTAGCCTTGATAAATTGTTTTATTGTAAAACAATGACATGATAAAATTTACTGCATGATTTTTTATCATAAAATATGTTAGGTTTTATAACGTTTACTTATAGATTACTTGATTTTTTTTTCGTACGGCGCCAGGAAATAGTTATTCTAATTTCGATTTTAGTTATAGGCATTAATTCTATAACTAAAATCATCTAAACAAACGTCCCAGCATCGTTAGATTTTTCTCCAAATACGGTAAAACTATTTTAGGATTTTTCTGTGTTTCGCTAAAGCTTTTGAGGTGTTTGTAATTTCTTTCAAAATTTCCAAAGAATCTTGAAACGGTTTCAGAAAAATCTTACGAAACTAAAGCGATATTAGAATGTTTTAGTTACAGAAAACCTGCCCTAGTCAACTATAAACGCAGAAACCAGTTATATGATATCGACTAACTAACTATGTTTATAATAAGTAAACTATTTAATAATTAAATTCAAAACGGGTCTACCCACATAAAGTCTTGTAAAACAACTTAATTATATGCTCGTAAATCATTTCAAGTTTAATAATCAGGGTAATAATGCGTAAATAGGTACTATTACACTAATTATACACAATAATATACCCACGTAAATCAAGAATATCATGTTATAATAACTTGACTTATTTTTTTAAAGAGTTTTTTGTTATAAAATAACACCATTAGCACCATAAATATTAACTATGAAGAAATAACAAAGCAACAAGATGCTATAATTATGTTAATTATTTTTTTAATCGATTTTTTTTTTATCTAGCACACATCATCAAATGTGTGCTAGATAAAACAGCATCAACATTGGATGTGTGTTGTCTGTGCAAGAGACAACGTGGTCTAAGATTGAGCACTATCACTAAAAGTTTAAAAGATACCTGTAGAAAAACGCAAATGGAACAAATAGAGACTGAAACCTTCAATATTTTTTTAATAGTTTTTATTTCAAATTTTGTCAAATAAATATTTGTTCCTAGTCTGGGCGTCTTTCTACGTAATATTAAGGATGTATTTGCAAAAGAAAAACAATGATACCTACCTATGTTTTATATTTGTTGTCTAGTCACCGTAACACAAGCTTAGTAGCTTGCCACGGGGTTAGATAGCGCTGTGTGTTGTTCACAGATTTTTATTCATGATTTTCATTTTTTTTGTCAACAGTTTCACTCGGTGACCGAGAAGAGAGCTCAACACAACGACTGCGGAGAAAACAGCGTCACAATCATATCGGAGAAGAAAATAGAAGATGATTCCTCAGACTCCTCTAGCAGTGAACATGTTGAGATTGAAGGTAGGGTTAGACATTATTAGGATTTTAAACTAACATGTTTATTTACGGATAAGTGGTCAATTCGGACGAAATTGTTATTAAATTATTTACATTTAAAATAATATCAAAAGATCGAGCTTTGTCAATCAAAAATGTGTTAAATGTAAATTTTTGGAAATACAAACTAAAACACAGTTGTATCAGAGCCAGTATACTACGATTCAAATGTCTCAAGTATGTCTCAGCTCTGTTTCTTATTTCGAAAACCTAACGGCTCAACGACTTTTTAACGGTTGATAATTTAGCACAAAATAGCTAAAGCTATTAAAGTTGAAGATGCTGCGCTGGATGTGTGGAGTGACGCGAAAAGACCGCGTCAGAAACTCCCGCATCAGGGGCAGCCTTCATGTCCGAGACATTGCAGACAAACTGCAAGAATTCCGCTTACGGTGGTACGGCCACGTTCTACGAAAACCGGCTAGTTACGTGGGAAACAAATGTCTTGCCATGGCGCCTCCGCCCGGCCGCGGCAGATTGGGAAGACCCAAGAAGTGCTGGCTTGACGTTGTAAGATCGGATATGCGTGCAAATGGTCTCACTACACGGGATGCCGAAGATCGTGCGAAGTGGAGACGTAAAAGTAGAAAAGCGGACCCCGGGCTCTCGAGAGAGATGCAACCGGGAACCACGCTCGGATGATGATGAGCTAAAGCTTTTAAAGTCTTATTTCTAGCATAATTGACAACAATTTTTGGACCATTTTCGAAAAAAATGCGGTCTACCGATAAGCATGCTTGTAAAGAACCTCCGCCTTTTTATTTCGGAAGTCGGTTAAAAATCACACTCAAGTGCCAAAGTCCGAAACATGTGCAGATTAGTTTGATAGAAATCATGCATTTTCAATTCACACTGAAGTGTTAATGAGATCGTTTTAAGTCAACATGGTTAAAAATCGATAAGCAAATTTCGATCAATTGATCATAAATCGGTATCAATATACTTATCTTGTAGGTAAACTCCTACCATTGAAAGGCCGATGTCCTAAAATTAAATTACAATGTCTGCAATTCACAAGTCATGAATAACTTTTTGACTCCTGGCGTTGTAATCGCAAAACATTGAATAAAAATCGCAAACACATGTATTTTCCGCAGTTAACGGGTTAAGAAACCGTTTCTACACTTACTTTCATATTCTGTTTTTTTTTTGGTTGTTTTTATCATACCTTTTGGATCAGTACAAAACCAAAACTTTTCATTATCTTTGGGTTTCATCTTCTTTTTTTTTAATTTTTGGTTCTTTTTAGGGTTCCGTACATAAAGGTAAAAACGGGACCCAATTACTGAGACTTTGCTGTCTGTTTTTTATTTTTTCACACGCTCGCGCTGGTTTTTACTCATAGATAGATAGATAGAACGCTTTATTGTTCTCACCATTGACTGATGACGTTGAAATTGCAAATCGCATAATCAAACGCAAAACCGAAAAATCGCAACTTGATTAAGTAATAAAAATCGAAAACACACACGTGTATGTTTCTAGCAGTCCACGGGTGCACGTTATATAGATAAAAATATAGATATATAGGTATACAGTCTTATAGATAAGCAAAGATTAATTCAATCGTGCATGGCCAATAGCTCTGAGATCATTGTTTCCACAGATTAAGTGTTATTAAATAATGATTAATATGCGTTAATTATACACCTACCTATAGATAATGTATAGTCTGCATTATTGATCTATGACTAATTGAATTATTAGATTAATCTATAACACATTTATAGATCCGCGGTCGCACCCGCCTTAGTTCCGATCCCGCGGGAGTTTCTAAAAACTCTTTCTTATGTCGCACACAAGTACTGCACAAGTACACACTGCACGGCTGCACAAGTACACACTGCACATCACAAAGTACACGCTCTCCAAATTTCATGTCTCTAGGAGCAGCGGTTTGGGCTCTGCATTGATATATATAGATAAGTCAGGACATTGAATTTTATATATACCTATAGATAGACCGTATAATACCTACGTTATTTATATGATAATTTGCCGTAGAAATATTTTAAAGGAAATTTAATTATTAATGAAAGCAATTTCTAAAATACTGTTTTAAAATTACTTTAAATTCCTTCAAATGTATCATATTATATTATATGTAATGTATTTACAAAAAAAAAGTATAATATGTAGTATACTCGTTGTCTAGTACTCATAGTACAAGCCTAGTGCCTAGTTTGGGGCTAGATTGCGTTGTGTGCAACGTCGTGCAATATTTATTTATTTAAATATTACTTACATTGTAGACGTTTAATAAAACTCATATAAAACTAAAAGCAATAAAATGTCATTGATGCCACTTTATGCCTCTATATAATCCAAGATAATGAAATACATTTATCTCGACAAAAGCCATTGTATTGTGACACGTACAAAATTGATAAAAAAGGACGTTAGTGACAAACTGACAAGCAGTTCATCGGTACCTATAATTATTAGCTAAGCTAGTTATTAAACAATTACTTGAAAAAAATAAAGTCGTAACTAAGACTGGTCTAGAAGTCCAGATTTTCCATCCGTCGATTTCTCTCTTCACTTTTTTTAATTGTACAACTAAAGACATTTAAGTTTCTTTGCTCTTTTTAAGGAATAAACATGTTTAAAAGGCCTCCGGAGTTGGATATTATGTAATAAAGTACAAATCTGTGATTTTACATCTAAATATTATTTCTAAAAGCATTTACTGCTCACTTTGTTATTGTTTTTTTAAGCTATTGCATAGCTTTTATCGCGGTCTTTGAGAGCGGCGACCGAATCAAGAAATTCCGTAACGAAAATAAAACCCCCCACTCTAATTCCCTCGCGGTCAATCCAATACCTCCCGCGGTAAAGCTATTGCATAGCAATAGCAGTCCCCGAGTGCCACAAGTTTTTTTTTTTAAATAATATTATACCCACTTTCAGACCTTTATCCATTTTAGACATTGATAAGGTCACCTAATAGTGTTATTTGATTAAATATCTAATTTTAATTTCTTTGTTTTAACAAATAACTTCACAAATAATAATGAATGTCTTTGAACTCTCCCGACAGAAAATATAATTTTCTAGTGATGTCTCTCAGAATAAATATTTAAGTAACTGTTTATTTAAAGACAAACGTGTTAAAGAATACCTTTTGTATGTAAATTTAATCAAAACATTCGGTTAAACCGAAACATAATCATACTGTGCATTTAACTGCTTACAAATTAAACTAGCTGTTAATCTTTGAGTAAGGCTTAAGAACCGCACACTACAAACTTTAAACAGACCAAACTATCTGCCGATAGATTGTCTATTCATTTTTTTCACGATCTTAAACCGATTATGGCCATTTGAGAATTAGCCAGTGTCAAGTTTTTTTTTTATAATATAAGTAGGTGGAAGGAGATGAGGGAGACCTTTGCCTAGCAGTGGGATAGTAGTAGGTACAGGTGAATTAAAAAAAATTGTAGGTAATGCAAGTTATTTGCAGGTGCAAAAGTTGTCAAGTCGTTGTAGTTTAAGTCAAAATGAGGGAGTAATTGAAGGGTGGCGGCTGACAATTTTACAGCAACTCTTTACGAGATTTCGAAGTAACGGAAAAGTCCATATTTGGACTATACAATAATAATAAATAATAAAATATACAGATTTTAATTTTTACCGAAAATGAAAATTAAGTATCGCATTTCGTCAACGCCGCCAAAACACCCTCTATAAAATCGATCAAAACTTATTCTTCTTCTTTTACGTTAGTAATAATAACCTCGGTATTTGAATAAACTTATTCCATCGAATCCAACGAACTCGGAAGATCGAATCTCATATAACACGACGACTTTGGCATTGAAACTCCGAACACATAGCGGTTTGTGAGACGTCTCTAAATATTTACCACCGATAAACGGAAATCCAATGACAAATAAAAACATTTTCTAAAATTGAAGTGTTGGTATTTCCGTAGTATACCTATAATAAAATTGATTTCTGTATTTTTAGGGTTCCCCCTTTTTAAGACGAAACAAACGGAATTATTATAAATTTCGTTTTACTTTGTACTATGGGTACTAGACAACAGACACACTGGATTTTTTTGGATATACTTGGATGTATTATATATTATTTGTAAAACATTTTTACACTTTATTTCAGCAGAAAGTCATACATTCTAACATTCACAAATGTAGAAATTGTAGGTACATACATACGATATTATATTTTAATTTTAAGTGCTTGCTTACGCCCGCACTGGGCTTTCTGAGAAATATTTTATAGGACCAATACTTCTGCAAAAACACGACGCATGATCGACCGAGAGCGGGATTAGTCTACCTGCGTCGATACCGACGCAGGTAAACTAATTGGTCAAGTCAGAGTAAAGATGCGTTGTTGGTTCGAATCCCGCTCTCCGTCGATCATGCGTTGTGTTTTTGGAGAAGTATTGTTCCTTTAAAATATTTCTATATAAACGATACATATATAATACACCCAGACCCAGAAACAAACATTTATGGTCTGCATAAACTCTTATCCCCGGCAGGAATCGAACCAGTAACCCTGCATACAACCGGGGGCTTTCCCGATGCGCCTTAAAAGCCGTAACATACCTACTCTATAATAAACTTTCTAAATTCACACGATTTGTTAACATAGTTACATTTTCCCGGGTCTTTATCGCGTATTAGTATTATTTATTTTCTTACCTCGACGTTTCAACCATGTTACAATGGTCTTGGTCGCGAGGGTTCTGGAACAGCGGCGGGCTTCTTCTTAAATACGTCTTCTTATATACCACTGCTTGTGGACCGTTGGTCAATATGCAAAAAAGACCCGGGAAAATGTAACTATACTCTACGATTTCATCAAAATCTCGTTCGTCAAATTTAACTGACTAATTATTTATTTAACAATCTTAACAACGCTACCATATCAGCATCTCATCTGACTCAGATCACCTTTATCTCGTGATTTGAGCGTCATCTCAAAACTGGGTGTTGTGTAAGTGATGAGTAATGTAATACTAAGTGAGTGTACTTGGAATTACTGTTACATACAGACCGAGACGCGTCATTTCCTGGATGTATAGTGTATACATTCGTTTGTTTAAACTTGTCGCTAAAATCTGCTAATTGCTTAAGGGGACAGTCTACCTACTCTTTTCTCCATACAAACTTTACAAACGTAGTCGACTGTTTCCATAAAGATATTAGAAAAAATATGTTTATGCGATAAGTCCTATATCAACCATGACTATGCCCCTACGTTATGATTTTTTTTCATTTTCTAATTTTTCCGAATTTTATTTTTTTCTAATTAGAAAATGAAAAAAAATCAAAACGTAGGGGCATGGTCGTGGCTGATATAGGTTCTATGGCTTAAACATATTTGCTATGCACGAGTATTTATTAACTATGTTTTTTCACAATCCAATAAGGAAGTGTTGAAAGTAAACCCGCAATTCTATTTTATTTTATAGCTCAATAAATCAATATTATATATTTGTTTGCATTTGTCCTGATATTGTAGGAAACACTTGAATTTATTAGTCAAATAATGTTATTTAATGACTTCACAAAAAAAAACAAATATACTTAGGTATTAGTAATGTATTATTTACCAGCTGCGTCCCGCGGTTTCACTTAATTTTGTGTTTTAGTAGTACACACACAATCCGCCGTTTGCGCAGAACATTTACTTACGATATTTGAACAGAATATTCGAATTTTAAAACACTAATATTGCAGTTTAATTAAATTCTATGACATAATAGGAATTTGAACCGAAGGGCATTAGTCTCCAACAAGTTTAGTGTGTGTTCACAGAAATTTACTAGACACTTTATTTCAACAAGACTTGTGCTGTAAGCGCACAACTTTTGTGTCAAGTGTCAATGTCATCGTCAAAGCTAGGTTTTAGACACGTCAACATTTAGTTATTCGAGTTTAAGAGGACAGTCTACCTACTCTTTTCTGCATACAAAGTCTGAAAACGTTGTCGACTGTTTCCTCCCTGGATAAAGATATTAGAAAAAATATGTTTATGCATATCAGAAATGACCATATTGACCATTAATTTTTCTGAATTTTATTTATATTCTAATTAGAAAATGAAAAAAAAAAAACAAAACGTAGGGACAGTGTCATGGCAGATATAGGTTTTAAAGCATAAACAATAATAAACGTATTTGCTCTAATGTCTTTATCCAGGGAGGAAATAGTCGACTACGTTTGTAAGGAGAAAGAGTAGGTAGACTGTCCTCTTAACAGCTTCAACATGTTTAGTTTTCTTACAAACGAACCTATTTGAGTAATAAAATTCATTAAAAAAAAATATAAGTCTCAAGTTAACTTCTGTCAGTCTAACAGTCAGCCGCCCATATTAACACCGCACACGGCTCCGCCTTGACCTCAATGCCATATTTTTTATACATGTAACATAATGTAATATGTATGTAAGTCATACGTAATAGGCAGGTATAGAGTTACTTGTATCAGCTTACAGACTCTACTATTTAAGAAGCTGCTAGAACGCTATGTTTTTGCTTTGAATGTTTGAATTAGTTTGACCTCTACTCTGCGACTTCGGGAGAGTTGGGTTTATCCGATTTTGGTGTGTGACATGTCGTATGATTGTCATGATGTGATGCTTTCAGTTAATATGGTGAATTGAAAAAACTGTACTGAGGGGTTAGTTCTGTATAGAATTGTCCAAGGTTATATTGAAAGAGAGAAAAAAATGGCTGTTTTGACCTTATTTTAAAATTCTAAATTAGTTAAGTACCATAAAGGTAGGTGAAGATTTTAAAAACAAAACGAGTTCGTAATTCGATTTTTAATGCTCTAAACTAGACTCTAGCATGGTTATTATAAAATGAGTTTTAAAGCCAGACCTGGTTTAAGCTATGATTGAAGCATAGTAAATCATGGTTTAAACCAGGTCTGGCACTAGTATCTACTAGATTTTTTGAAGTACAACAAGAAATACGTCATTTATTTCTCTACAAAAGGTAAAATTGATAAAATAAATTTACAAAATTTGTCCGTCCGCCATGTTTGACAAAACGGATATCAAAACGGCTGACGTCACCTTGAAGTACTCAACACACTTCCTTAAATACATTTTTGAAGATATTAATTTATATGTGTCCACACTGATAGATCGTACACCACTTAAACACTTTGGATTCCATTTTAAATATTACGAATTAGTTCAATTTTAATACGCGTCTGGAAACCTTAAAAGTTGTAATATTTTTACGACAGTGACGTCACGATCTAGTTTGTATTAACACAGCCGTTTTGGCACGAATTTAAAATCCTTACACTAAAATGTGTTTTTTTTTTCATATTAAACATGACTTGTGTGCAAAAATATTATGTTATTTTTTGTAAATAATATAAGTACGTAAGAAATTAAACTTATTTACAGGTCTCGAAACGTTGAGCATTAAAACAATGCTAAAAGTAATAAACACCACGCGATTAAAACCGAAAAATGAGTTTAATTTATATCCAATATCGCGAAAACAAAAGAAAAATGGTTAATAACATATGTTTCCGAACATTAGGACAGTTTTTTTAAAAACAGTTACTTTCCCTATTAAACAGAATCATCGAACTATAATAAATTTAGGTCAAAAATTAAATCAAATAGGAAGTAGGTAGGTACTTAATTATGGCGAGCCGTCTGTGAATAAATGTCAAGATCGTAAAACTTTAAAACTTTTTGATTATCTATACCTATATTAATAATGTAACAGTGTCATATAAATAATGTATAGGAATTACTAGCTGTGTCCCACGGTTTAAACCGCGTAAACCGAGACCCCATATAGGAATTTCGATAAACCCTTGCCTCGGTACATCGTTAAAGAACACACTTTACATATTATGTATACCCATGTTTATGAGAAATAAATGAAATGAATGAAATGACTTTTCAAAATTCCCAAGGGATCGGGACTTGTGCAAGTAAAACTGTGGAATACAGCTAATCTATACTAAAATTATAAAGAGGAAAGATTTGTATTTTTGTGTGTTTGTGAGTAATTGTGTCGTATGTTTGTAATGAATAAACTCAAAAACTACTGGACCGATTTCAAAAATTCTTGTGATCCCAATATTCCCACGGGATCGAGACTTGTGCAAGTAAATGCGTTGAACACAGCTAGTTATATATAATTTTAGGAAGCTTTTTTGAACTTTAAGGTTCATTTACGATGAACCTTGAACCAAGGATAGTAACAACTCATTGCCAAAATCAGCCTACCTCGGCTGATTTCCTTAATGTTAATTGTATATCTGACATCTACGTGTCAAGGTTGCCAACATATATGTTGCATAATACTGTAGAATTTATATTCTAAGCTAAACGGCTAAAATATTACATACATTCATTTACATTTATACATTTTTTGTCAGTTTATAATTCGGCGGTCTATGTTTGTTATGTTTTTATTTCTCTAGGCATTTTACTAGAAATATTTGCGCAGTGGTTAGCGCACTCGCCCAGCAAGCGAGGGGTACAGGTTCGAATCCTGTCACGGGATAAATTTTTGATGATGCATTTACTCCTTATAAAATATTTTGACGGTCTATGTTTTTTTTTCTTTATTTGGCCACTCTTATAGATGATGAAGTTGATAAAATCGCATTTTTATATACCTACTTGGAAATATTGCAGTAGGTGGAAATCATAAAATTAAATGGAAAATGGATATATGTAGGAACATATCTAACACTAACTGCGTCCCGCGGTTTCACTCGCGTAAGTCCCGATCCCGTGAGAATATCGGGATCAAAAGCTATAGCCTATGTTACTCGGGGTGAATGTAGCTTTCTAATGGAGAAAGAATTTTTGACATCGGTCCGGTAGTTTTTGTGTT
The DNA here is from genome assembly GCA_958496205.1 of Idaea biselata. Lineage (NCBI taxonomy): Eukaryota > Metazoa > Arthropoda > Insecta > Lepidoptera > Geometridae > Idaea > Idaea biselata. The sequence continues at coordinate 1,282,276 of OY292399.1, forward strand.
TATATATTACAAACCCACACAAAAATACAAATCTTTCCTCTTTATAATATTAGTGTAGATATGTATGTAATTTGAATTCGAGCAGTAGATCTAGTTTGTAGATAAACTTAGGAACAAGTAACACCGCAGGGCAGAACTAGCTATCTATTGCATTAGCACATAGACAGAGTAGGTGCAAAATACCTTTCACTTTCATCTGACACAGTTGCAGTAACGCCATATAGATTATATTATTACAAATTGCACTTTACATCACATTATGGCGACATAGGGAAGAAGAAAATACCTTTAACATTATCTCCTCCTTTTTTGGAAGTCGGTTAAAAAGTAACTAAACTTCCTTTGCTCAAATTGTATATTTTCATTTGTTATTGATGAATGTAAATCACAAATTTTATGTATACCTAATTTTAAAAAAAAAAAATTATGTAAGCACCAATGTCTTTTTCTGAAATAAAAATGTGCGCTAAAACCATCGCTTTTACGGTGAAGGAAAACATCGTGAGGAAACCGACATGTCCTAGGACTCACCATAGTCCGTAGGCATGGGACATTCGCCAATCCGGAGTAGGTTCCCGTGGCGTCTTACTGCCTAACCCCTCTAAGAGGAGGCCCTTGCCCTGCAGTGGGACAAATAAACGGGCTAATTATTTATTTAAGCGTTAAAAATTTAAGGCCAATGTTTTTCTTGTACGTGAACAAAGAAAAACATTGGCCTTAAAGGTGGCCCCTGTAGCATCCCAAAGTATAAAACGTAACTAAAGACGTAAAGAAATGCGTAGATATAGTGAAGTGATGCAATTTATTATATAATAGTAATATTTATGCAGTTAAGTAGTAATTTTGATTTGATATGGTTTTCGCAGTGGATTTTAAAATTGTTTATTGAAACTAGTTTCTTTGTCAAGGTTAGCTTATCTAGGTGTATTGCGTAACAGAGCTAAATATCAAATTTACGAAAAACTTCAACTTTCCTTACAAATTTTGCATCGATTATAATTATCACACAAGGTATAATAATAGGGACAATGCTTGAATTCCTAAGAAATCAATCACCTAGGTACTATTTAGTCAAATCTCAGTCAATACTGAAGAAGAGACCTGTAAACGAGTCTCGAGCAAGGAGCATTGAAACAATGCTAAAAGATTAACCACACCACACGATTAAAACCAAAAAAAATGAGTTTAATCTCAAGAACATTTTAGTTCACATCATCAGTAAATAATATAGTACTTACATTATAAACCTGCTACGTTTTCTTTAATATCTTAACTAATTATGTTATCTAATATGTAAGTTGATACCTACTAAGTATTTCTTCGACGTAATGATTAATAGAATGCTGTAGTTATTAGAGCATGTTGTAGTATAGTAGTTCACGTAAATGTGCAAACAATATACTTATAGCATAGCTCACTTGTTATGTCCCACGGTTTTACCCGCGTAAGTCCCGATCCCGTAAAAATATCGGGATTGAAAGCCTTTGTTACTCAGCGTGAATGTAGCTTTCTAATGGTGAAAGAATTTTTGGAATCGGTTCAGTGGTTTCAGAGATTACCCGGAAAATACATACATGTTACCAACGTTACCTCTTTATAATATTAGTATAGATATAGTGTGCATACAGTCACCCACCAAGTAGCTCCGAAATCTCTTCTTCAGAATAAGATGGAAGATGTTATAATACCGTTAAAAACCGAAACTGGAATCGAAATACAAATCCAAATTCTGATTTTGAACACACGGCTTGCATAACCGGTTTTTGGATAATTAAAAAAAAAAACTATTCTAAATAATGTTTAAAACATCATCTTATCTTTTTATTTCTCAGGAACGATTAAAAAAACCGTATCTGATTTTTTATTTCCGATAACTAAATGTCCTCTGTCTTAAACCTTTGAGACCTTAAGCCTCCGATCTCTAACCCAACTCTTTCTCTCTTTCCAGACAAGTCTCTACCCCTAGTCCAGGCACCAGCCCTCGAGTCATCAGACGAGGGTCACTCTGCACAGTGCTCCTGCCCGAACTGTGATGAAGTATTATCCAGATTCTCAGAGTGCAGTATATGCTTGGAGCCTTTACAGGTAAGACCTTACAAGAGTTGCAATTATTAGAACTGCTTAAGAACTTCCTTGATATTATAAAATGAGTTTAAAGTGCCAGACCTGGTTTAAACCATGATTTACTCTACATAACTCATGGTTTAAACCAGGTCTGGCCTTAAAACTCATTTTATAATAGCAAGGTAAGTGATCGATAACTACAATATTGACATAGTTTAACATAGTTACATTTTCCCGGGTCTTAATCGCGTATTTTTAAGACCCGGAGAAAATGTAACTATGTTACCTAATCGTGTGAATTAAAAAAGGTTGTAATTTAACATAATTCGTAATTTGTTTTTATTGCTCTAGGCAGATCTACCAGAGATATTCTAAATACATCTTCAAAAAATCCTGTTTCCTGCTTGCGTCTTTAGGTCAGTCAGTGCCCATGACATTGAAGTAGTGTAGTGTAGAGTTTTCAGGGCGCCCTAAGTAAGGCTTATAGAACTTGACCTAACGACTGCTTTCAGAGATAACAACCGGCAACAATAATAATTGCCTCAAGAATATATTTTTGGCACACACATTATTTTACCAAATTTAATTAACCAATACAGCCATCCTATTTATTGTAAAATACGATACAAAAACAATCATTTTACATTCCGTTAAATAAACCAAGAATAAAACGATTCAATTTGTTATTGAAAGGAAACCGGCTAGGCTTACCAATTACTTTTGACTGTGTAGCGAAGCGGACGATGTTTTCCCTCAATTGGAAAAAATGCTTTGTGACAATAAGCTTTAATAAATGATCGTACACTAAGAGATCATTAATTTAGATCAAGATCTCGAAATCATAGCAATTTATGTGAAATTTATAACTTTTCTCTTAAAATCTAAAAGTACCTACATATAAAAAGATATCTTTTATGGAAAAAAATAAATATAAGTATTATATCCGTTGTCTAGTCACCGTAACACAAGCTTAGTCGCTTACCATGGGGCTAGATAGCACTGTGTGTTGTTCAGAGAATTTATTATTATTATAAAATATCTTTTATGTTTTTTTTTCCACTTTTACAAAAGCACCATTTATCGAAGCAGAATAGAACTAAGTAGTTATTCAGAAATTCTCAAGTACTCGTACTATATTTTAAAGTAACAAGCAAGTCGATTACTTATGCAAAGTCGTTTTAAAGTTTGCATTAAGAAGCAGGTGCCTTTTCGAGTTATAATCGCATTATAACAGGGAGCCGAGATGAAAGTCTTGCACACTTCCTACGACGAATTTTAAGCAATTACGAGCCAGCTTTTAGCTGTATTTAATAGTTTAATTTTGTATGTAGGTTGATTATTGAATGAAAAAACAAGACATATTATCTTAGATAAAAACAAATAAGGGCAGATACGGTACCTAGCCACGGCAAAATAGATGATAAAACTACGTCAGCTGACGCACAATGTACTTACATGACATTGTGTTTTTCTTTATTTTAATCAGTTAACCTAAATAGTTAGGAAATAATTATTAATTAGAATTTTGTTCAGTTGCAACCGAGCTAATGTCTAGACTACACAATAGGGAGCGCCGAATGTCCAACTACTAGGTAAACTCTGGTCCAACTTTTCCTATCTACTTAAGAGCCCATATAACCCGAATTGCATGACAGGGATAGTGCTAGAAAATTTCAGATGTTTTAATGAAGGACGTAACTCGTAAGATGCATGTACGCAAAATTTTAGAGCGTAAAATCAAACAATTGGTAATTTCACGACAATAAAACATTATTTTTGAATTTCAAATCAACGAAGCCCTGTATTGAACTAAGATCAGTTCATCTAGAAAGTTTTATTAGTATAAGTTAAATATTGACTTACAAAAAATATTTATTTGTAAAATTCAGAGGGAAGTTTATGATTTTATTCTATCAAGAAAATTTTCTGTAATCGTGTTTTCACAACAATCAGGACCTAGTAAATATCCTTAACTTTAATAATTATTGTTTTCAAAACTGATGGTTCAAATAAATTTTATAATTAACCGTCCGAGAAAATCTGTTCTGGCCTATTACGACCCCTTGACTTAAGTCCCCGTTTCTTCTATTACAGTGCTGCGGACCCTGCGTCTGCCCATGGTGCGGAGGTGTCTGGTGCGCTCGGTGTTCGCGGCGCATGTCAAGATGTGCGTGGTGCAGAGGAACATTAAGGGCCCCGGCCGCGCCTTGCTTGGCTCTGCAACGCCTGATCAACGATCTCATGCTGCCTTGTCGGAATTATAGGTGTGTATGCTTGTAACTTTACTTATCTACACTAATACCATAAAGAGGAAAGATTTGTATTTTTGTGTGTGTGTGTGTGTTTGAAAAAATAAAAAAAAAATGAAAGCTACATTCACCCTGAGTAACATAGGCTACTTTTGATCCCGATATTCCCACGGGTGAAACCGCGGGACGCAGCTAGTGTAGGTATATGTAGATAATTTTAAAACGGCATGACCCAATGTGCTGGCTCTACGATTGTTATTTAGTCATTAAGAAATTCAAAACTTACAATAATGCCCTAATATAGTTCTAGTTCGAATCAGACTCTAACTACGAATCCATCGAAAACCATTGTGAATGAACTTTACATGAAATAAATGTGTGTAGGTTTTTTATCAGGTACTTAATAACTTCTAATTCATAAACAAAAGAACTTCTAACAGTTGGTAAATAAAGCATGTTTTAAAGACTTTTACGTTTGTCCGCAACTGCGGAAAAAAGTAGAACCGTATTAGGAACTAGACGCCGGAACTAACGAAAGAATATTTTACGTCAAAACAGAGTAAATTTCACATTTAGGGTTGCGAAAATACTCAAAAAATTAAGACGGTAAAAGTTCAAACATAATCATAATCATTTTGATGAGACATAACATTTTCTCAACCGTGTAATATTACTCCCGAAAATTCTTTCCCGATTCTTTAATCAGTCTCAAAATCTTTCCCAGAATGAGTAGACAGGATTAACTCCGATAATCAAACTGTAAAACTTCCGAACCTATTACTTGAAGTGCTAAAACTTTTCAACGAATACGCCATAAAAATGACGTAAACCGTTTAGGGATACAGAATTTTGTTAGAGCCATAAATTTTAAAGGGTACATATAACTACGGAGAAAGACATAAAAGTAGGTAAGGAGGTAGCTACAGCCATAAAGGTAGATTTTGTTTTGATTACAACTGTGGTCCTTTGAGTGCGGACAAGGGTAACACCAAAATTCATAAAATTTGAAAGGGGTTTGTTTAATACAGACATAAAGGAAGACTAAGGACGCATACTAATAGTTCATTTAATAAATCTTCAGGTAACTGGAAGATTCTATACCTGAGCTCATGTTTTTGGGCTGAGCAGTCATAGAAGTCTGTAGGAAGTAATTTTGGCTAATTCAGTAACTGACTTCAGAAATCCTAAGGCACTGAGTTATTTCACTGACCCAAAGAAAACAACTCTAATTCTCATTAAGCTACAAGCAGTGGTCTAACAAATTATAATTAGAAACATATTGCTGCAAATTCTAGGTTAAAAAGCAGATATTTGTTAGATGTCTCAAGTATCTTTTCTTTTGTCCACAGACGTGGCTGCACAGACCTTCTAACCGCCTCCACCAGGGTGAAACACGAAGAGGACTGCAAGTACGACACCATGACGTGTCCTATCACAACTAACTGCTGCACCATCCCCTTCGAAGAACTCTCAACCCACCTTCAGTCCAACCACAACATCATCGCCGTTTACTCCCAAAAGATCAAAATCCTCATCGAAAACTTCCAAACTAAGCTCAAAAAGACAGCCTGCTGCAGAACTAAATATAAAATCGTCTTGCTTCACCAAAAAAGCGCTTTCATCATTAAAGTTTGTATTTACAACTATCACGTACGAGTCGAAGTTATGAGAAGGAAACTCGGCTACATCGCCGACGCAAAATCAGAAGCTAATAAAAAAAGCGAATACTGCGCTTTAATAGAATTCCAAAGCAAGGCTCTTAGCACTAAATCTGCTATTCTCATAGAGAACGAAGCTTACGGTAAAAAAGCCGAAGTACAATGGAACGATATGATCATGAAATCTGACAATGATGAGGCTATAACTATCCATGTAAATATTGGCAAATCAGATTCTGAGATATCTCGGAAAGATTACAACGTATGATACAGTGTATGTTTGTGTGAAAGTGAACTCTGTAAATATAGGAGTAATGTTTCATTCCGTGTAGCTGCATTTAAGTTATATTGAAATAAGTGTAAAGGCTCTGTTGTGGCCAAATTGTGACTGACTGATGTATTCATAGATGTAGATATTATAAGAATAACTGTTAAGGAAGAAATAAAATGCAATAATTATTAACTTGTGTTAAATTATTTCATTGCCAATATTATCCTTTGAAAAATGATTGCTGAAATCTATTTTAGGAAATATTTATCTTATCTATCGATTTATTTTTACTTGCATCGTTATTTTTAAAGTCTTTATCAGATTGGTAAATACTAGGTAATAATTAAATTCTAGTGAATCATTAAAAAGAAAGATAACTTTCTTGTAATTTTATTTGTAATTTGTATTGATAACATTTAAAAACATCGATAAAGTTATAATGTTTTTGAAAACAAATTCAATATTATCTTACATCAATAATGCAACCCATTCAATAACATCTGTGAATAACAACATCATTGATAAATATCATAGTCGGGTGTTAATAAATTCGATTTTGATTTTCTTGTATTTGGACAGAAGTGGACAGAAGTCATTTTATATTCTAAAGTGTCAAATAGTCTCGTGCCAATAATGAGTACCTAAACTCATATTAGGTTAGAACAGGTATGAAATGAATAATCAAGATCGCTGATTTTTAACGAGGCCTTTTATCTGCAGTTTATAAACTTTGCGTAAGTTCAATACTCTTAATTTGATAACTCTGTAAAGACAAAAGGCACCAGTTGCTTCAAATGCGATTAGCAGAAGAGTAGAATCTATACCTATAATAATATTATAAATGAAGATTTTGTTTGTTTGTTTGAACGCGCTCATCGCAGGAACCGCGGTCCGATTTAAAAAAATATTTCAGTGTGGGATAGTCTATTTATTGAGGTCGGCAATAGGCTATATTATATTTTCAAAAAAAATAGGCGGACGAAGTCGCGGGCACTGCAAGTAAGCAAGTAATATGCAGACGAGCAAAACATCCTGCTTAGATATAATTTTCCAATAAAACAATTAAATATGTTTAATCATTTTGAATAAACGATTAAAATAATAACTAATCTATAAACGCAAAAGTCACGATTATTAGATTGTGACCTAATATTTTTTTAAAGACACGATATACGAACGTTTAATCACTATATCAACTGATGGTAAGGTCACTGGTCACTGGTGGTAACTGATGGTTTGGTCTTAGATATACCACTCTCATCCAGAAGATGGAAGACGGCAGTGGACAAAGATCCGACACTTCTTCCATAATATATTATTCCGCTAACAGCCGAATACAGAAACACCACTTAAAATTTGAGGGCTACATAAATAATTGAGCAGCTTCTAAATTTAAAATTAGTATAAGAATTTTCGAGTTTGACATCTGCTTAATTGTTTAAGTAGAACTCAAATTTTGAGCAGCGTTTCTGTATTCGGCCGTAAGATTTGATATTTTAAGTAGGTATCTTTGACTATTGAATTATCTATTTACCTTAAATTAAAATATACTAAGCTACCTAGTCCTATCAGAAATACAATTATTTGTGAAAAAAGTATAAATTCAAGTTCACAATGAAACAAGAAAACCGAAAAAGTTCAAATTACCTATTACGAAACTTAAATTTGAAATCTCCAATATTAGTATTCACAATAGGAATAAAAAAATATTAGTTAACAAAAAATGTTTTTGTTCGAGAAAATAAGAAAATATTCAATATGGAGGGTAGACTAGAATAATTTTATTTAAGGGACTAGAATAATAGAGTGCAAACTTTTCATCGGTCGATTCTTAAGTGACCGTTCAATTAATTGTGTGACATCGCGGGGTGCAAACTGCTTTACATAATGAACCAAAATAAAATAAATATGTGAACTTTAACCCATACATTTTTATATAGAAACAGCTCTAGGACATAGGAATCTGAGTAAAATAAGGAACACTAGAATAAAACAATGGTGTGTTATATAGGAGCGTCAGTTCGCAATAACTTCTAACATGTAACATTTTAGGTGATTATCATCATAGTACAGCAGGACCGACCAAAATGTCGTCAGTCTGTTTGCGTTCAACCTAAAACAGGGGACGACGGTATGTTAGTAACTTATTCTAAAAATAAATATAGAGTTCTTACAATTCTGACCACGAACTGAGAGTGTTCGCGTCGTTCAAGCGAACGAGATTTATGAAGGGATGCCTTCTGGTGTCTTTGTAGTGTCTGAACTTTGTTGTCTTTAAAAAGTAGGAGTGCCCCACGGTTCCCGTTCAAGTCCCGATCCCGCAGGATTATTGGCATAAAATGAAGCCTATGTGTTATTCCAGGTCTCTAGCTATCTAGATACTGAGTTTCTTAGTAATCAGTTCAGTGGTCTTTACGTGAAGGAGCAAAAATCTACGCTCACTAAGGAGTTGTGCGAATGTCCCATGCCCGAAGGTGTGAAAGCCGAAGGCGGTCCGAAGACCGTGGTGACTCCTAGGACTTGTTTCAGTTTCGTCATGATGTTCTCCTTGACCGATAGGATAGGATAGGATATGTATTGTTTATTCTAAAATTTAAAATTAAATTGTTTTAATAATGGTTTTCCTCACTTGTCTCACTATTTATACTGTGGGCAAAGTAATAGCTAAAAAGTCAAAATAAAAAGTCTTTTATTTTGACTTTTCATGACGATAGCGGATGAATTTCAAATAAGTTTCCTAAAAGAAATGGTCATGTTCCTTTGTAAGTAAAAAATTCCAGTATTTATGAGAGTCCAGGTGAAAGAAAGACACCACAGAAATAAATTTTACTTACCTACAGAAAATAAATTGAGAAAATGTCTTAACGTCGAATTTATTTTGCCACAGGCATTCAGGCACAAGTTAAATAACTACAAGTTACTTAATAGTTTAACCTTTTGGCTACAGCCACATTTATATTTGTAAAGATTTAGGATTCTTCGATACCAAACAAAACATAACGCCAATTCGTAATCTCAAATCGATTTATAAATATAAAATCTATGCAATAGCTTAAAAACCATGACAGATCTTAGGTATACCTAAGCCTTCGGAAAATTACTCTATCTATTCGTGAAATCTGCATGGAAATCCGTACAGTAGTTTTTGAGTTTATCGGTGACGGACAGGTCGACAGACAGACGGCAGGTTTTATAATAATACTAGCTGACCCGGCAAACTTTGTTTTGCCTTATAAATTATAGATAGTAGCCGATTCTCAGACCTACTGAATGCGTATGTGGAGTTTGGTGGAGATCGGTGAAGCCGTTTCGGAGGAGTACGGTAACTAACACTGTGACATGGAAATGTTATATATAAGATGTAAGAGATTTAATCAATTTTGCGCCGTGTAGCCCCGGCATAGAATAGGGTTACCCCACCTCTTCTCGTGGTTATCGTAAAAGGCGACTAAGGGATTTAGGGAAGACTTACAATACTGAAGTTCTCCCCGCGCGGTAGCGGATAACCTGCTTAGTCCCCTAGAAGGGTTGGTATCAGGCAGGCGGCCGGCCGTCAAAATATTGCCAAATATATTAGCAGAAGGTTTGGTCAATGATGATGACTTACCTACTGCGCTGACCACAAATAATTGGGGTTTAGCGGACCCTGGGCTCCCGAGTTGGATGCAACCGGGAACAACGCTCAGATGAGAGAAATTTAATCAATTTACATATAGTTATATATTTTTCTCAAATGAGTATAATGGAAACGAACAAAAATATAATTCATTCATGAAAGAAAAATGTTTATTTTTGGGACAAAGCAGAGATGCTTAAAATAGATACAAAACATATTTTACTTATGTAGGTAGGTAGTAATAACACTCGTATTTATAGTCAAATCTAAGTAGTTACTTGTCTGTAATAATATTGTCAGTCACATTCTCGCTGATGTTAAAAATCAATAATAAGAGCGAGACAGGGCATTACTTAGCCAAAGTAATCACTCAGATTCATCTATAAATACGGGTGTAAGATTTAGTAGAGGAAAATTTAAAAGACTTGGATAAAATGAAAATTTTATAACAATAGTTTATATTTTTATTCAGGAAAAATCAATTAGGAAACTTTTAATGTGTTTCGAAATACACGACTTTATCTCTAGGTATTTTGAAAATAAGAAATAAGTAGATAAGTATAAGAAAATAACAACATAAGTTAAGCCGAAACTTAGACGGGAAATTAAGATTTTCGTGTCAAAAGTTTGTTGTAGGTACTTACAGTAGGTATATTAATTAAAGTTATTAAGTGGCTGTTACCTACTCAAAATCTTTGCTTATTTATTTGGTATTTCGTTAACTTACCATCGCGAACGGTATTTGTGGCGTCGTATGGGGGAGGCCTATGTTGATGAGATGATGATGACATTCAAAGCAGCACTAAGGTGATATCTGTTTTGCTTTGTCAGCACTGTGATATCACACAAAGGTTTTGCTAACAACATAACGTCAATTTAAAGATGAAAGGCACTATCTATAGGTTGGTAATTATTGATCAATCAGTACCTAAGTTTCGTTAAAACAAATGTGCCAATACCTTTATCTGGCCTAGCTACCGACTGCCAGCCAACTGGTGCATTTTGTAAACACTGCTCACGTTTACAGACACGTGTAGGGTTGCCAACAGTTTTTTCGAAAAATATAGTATTTGTGGCTAAAAACATAGTACGACCTAAAAAAAATCTTGTACAAAAATTTTAGCGGTGAATATTGTAGAAAATTTCGAAAAAAAACACGTATATTTTGCACTTAAACTTCTTTTTTTTGCAAAACCGCATATGCATTTTAACGTGTGGCGGACGCCCACAGAATCAACTAGATGGCGTTACTAGTATGAAATCCTGAATCGCGCTATCAACATTATTTCCGAGATAAGCTCATATACAACTCCCGATGAGAGAACATCGGGCCGCGGCCTACCGGGCAAAACCAACCGCCCGGTGGAAGATCTTCCCTTTGGAGGTACACATTATCTCGTACCCCCAAACTGGTGACCCCGCACATGGACAAGAGCGCAACCTTCGCCGACATGAGCTTCAACCCCGCACCACCCTCACCTACCCCCTGCATCCTGCCAGCAGCAGCCGACACCCTTGAACGACGCAATTTGTGCGGGGGAGTTGCGATGTTCCGAGATGGTTCTCCAGCGCTGGCCTAGCCGCCGCCTGGACCAAGTTGAGGCCTTGCGGCCCAGTCCGCGTGTGCAACGCATGCAGCTCGGTGAGAGCGCGCGTTCATAAGGCCCTATAGGGCCTGAGTACGCCGCTCGTCACGGTTTAAAACGCTATCAACTTTCTTTCCGAGATACCAGTTTTGGGGTACGAGATGGTGTGTACCTCCAAAGGGAAGATCTTCCACCGGGCAGTTGGTTTTGCCGCGGCCCGACGTTCTCTCATCGGGAGTTGTATATGAGCTTATCTCGGAAATAATGTTGATAGCGCGATTCAGGATTTCATACTAGTAACGCCATCTAGTTGATTCTGTGGGCGTCCGCCACAAACGCATTTTTCAGACTTTCAAACTCTTTCTTGAATTAAAAAAAAATGTTTCCCGACATTCAATCTCTAAATTATGAGCACCGTTTTTATGGCTTTTCTTTTTTTTCCCTCTACATAGAAAACAGTCCTCTGTAAATGCAGAGGAGGGTGGAATTTATAAAAGAAACAACTTTTTACAAATTATGCCAGGGATAATATTTTTGCATACTATACCTAATTATGTGCTTTCAAAAGTATATAGTACGCAGAGCTGAAATATAGTACAATACTATATTATTATATTATAGTGCGGTTGGCAACCCTAGTCACGTGTGAGCCACCATTCTGCGGGCAACCAGTTGCACCCATTCTTACGCCATAACACTTTCACAAAGGCCATCTCGACGGCAACTCTACAAGGCTGTTCCGATAGTTTATTAAAATTGCATGTGGCAAACTGGGTTTTCCTCAAATAGACTATCATAAAATTTACTTAAACTAATAATTTAAATATTCAATTTTATTCATAGATTCGATTTGCAATCGGTTTATTTGTGTTGTAACAGGTTTTTTTGAAGATATTTTTTTAAAGTTCAAGGTTTATGAAGTTAAGATACAGTCTATACCTACTCTTTCTCCATACAAACGTAGTTCCCTGGATTAGAGCAAAAATGTTTATGCCATAAAACCTATATCTGCCATGACTACGCCCCTACGTTTTGTTTTTTTATTTTTCATTTTCTAATTAGAATAGAAATAAAATTCAGATAAACTAGAAAATGAAAAAAATCAAAACGTAGGGGCATGGTCATGGCTGATATAGGACTTATGGCATAAACATATTTTTTCTAATATCTTTATCCAGGGAGGAAACAGTCGACTACCATTGTAAAGTTTGTATGGAGAAAAGAGTAGGTAGACTGTCCCCTTAAGTAAACAATTAAATTTTACAAATCCGCTTACACCGTTCCGCGGATGGACTGACCAATGGTTACGAGAAAATAATAGGTTCTGTTATAATAACATAACCTATTCTAATTATAAACGAGGGAACTTTGAATTTTATATGTATAGATGGTTAGTTTGAGGTCAAGGCTTTTCTAAGAAACAAACGAAGGAAGACCAAGACCATTGTAACATGGTCGAAACGTCAAGGTAAGAGAATTAAAAAACTAATAATTTCGCGATTAAAAGGGGACAGTCTTATCTACTTATGGCATAAACATATTGGCTCTAATGTCTTCATCCAGGGAGGAAACAGTCGACTACGTTTGTATGGAGAAAGAGTAGGTAGACTGTCGTCTTAAGACCAAGGCAAATATAAAATATGAGTTCCAATCGTGTTAGTTTAAAATATTAAACGAAGAAATAGTAACTCACAGCTAATATTCTAAAAGGGAGAAATTGACCGGCATTACAGCTAATTTACATAACATGACGATTTTAAACTTACATGGTTATTTTACTATTCAATAACGCAATCTCCATTAGTCTCGTGAATAAGCCAGTTGCAATTACTGGCTAAACTATGCATATATGCTATATCGTCCCCAACTATGACCACCTTAGGTAATGGGTATAAATGGAGGGGTCCGCTGTACTGCCAGGAGGGTTACTGCAGTTCGTTTCGATACGACATCGATACTGTCATACGATGATTCTACTGTCACATTCTGATAGTAGGGTGACAGTAGAACCATCGTTATGACAGTATCGTTGTCGTATCGAAACGAACCGAAGTAACCCTCCAGGCCACTCCGTGGAGCAACCGTCCGGGATCAGTTATAGACTGATCGTGGCCCCAAACGCTAGTGTTCGGTTCTTTATATAAGGAGAGCTACTTCGTGCCAAAATGGCACTACCTGATTGTCCAGAAAGTACCGGAGCAATGAAGCCGCTCACCACTCGCACCTCTAAGAGGAAATAACGATAACCTCGCTGGGGTCGGCAGTCGTAGCGTCGTTGCCTTTATTCTTCTTTCTTCTTCTTTTCGTATAGTGGTGTGGCTGGTGTTAGAGTTTTCAGGTCGCCCTAAGGCCTCTAACTTGACCTTACGACTGCAATCAGAGATAACAACCGAGACCAACTGCTTAACGTGCCTTCCAAAGCACGGAGGAGCTCGAGAAAATAAATTTTTGCCACACAAATTAATAGTCACCCATCCAAGTAATGCCCGCGCCAAGCGTTGCTTAACCGGCACGATCTTTCATGATCGGCAGGTACAGCTAGGCCAATGAGCTCCTCTGTTTCCTCTTGTCTTTATGACTATCGCCTATTCTGTGGTTATCACAAAGGAATTTGGACGACGAGACGACCCGCCTCCGCCACATTTTACAAGTGCCCATAAAGCCTTAGATGTTTATTAATCAGGAAACAATTCTAGTAATTTTATTTCTGATATTTTTAAACGAGTCCAAAGGAATTTACCCATTTCATTTCTTTGAAGACCTTACAGCTCATAGTGGGCGAGCGTCCGCCTACGACCACGCCGAAGCCGAAGGTTGTAAAAGCAATAATTGCATGTTCATTTTTAGGGTTCCTAACCAATTTTAAAAATAAATGCTAACGCTCCGTAATGTTGTAAGGATTTTCTGTATAGATAATGGTACGGAACCTATCGTGCGCGAGTCCCACTCGCACTTGGATAGTTTTTTTAATTTTCCAGGATTCTAGAAACCTGGAAAACACGATAGAGTTTTGAAGATACAATGCCCTTAGTCAAAAGTTTGTTGATACACAATTGCAAACACCTATAAAAAATCTATCAGTCAATTGCCATCGGGGTAACGTCTTTAGATGGATAGTGTTTCTAAATAGCATAGGGAACCCATAAATTGACAGAAATCACAACAAGCAGCGCCTCACGTTTTCACCCGCGTAAATTTTTCAGTAACGATTAGTTGGTTAGTTACCTCTTTTCGATCATAACTACCATGGTTTGTGCTTCGCTGTAGTTGCATGTGTCGAAGACCGATCTCTTACACTGTTAATTCGTGGGAACCTCTAATTGGCTCTCTATTTCTATATTTTTCTGGCCTATATTTTTGTAATAGCTGTTGGTTCTCCTAACAGAAATATAATAAAAAAATAGGTACCGATATCGGTTTAAAAAGTAGACTATGTGCAATTGATTCAGTTGTTACTGCGTGAAAGATTACCAAACATATTCACATACAACTTTCGCGTTTATAATATTAGTAGGATCGTATAGATAGGAAGTAGAATAGAATGGTCAAATGTTACATCCTTGACTTGACTTCCCAAATAATTTCCAAACAATTACCATAAATACTAAATGAGCTTTCCAAGTATAATTATAGACGCGTAACTTTTAATAAGCCATTTGTTTCAGTGAGTAAGTAGTTGTTGTTATGTTGGTTATGCTGAGGCTTCATTAGCGAGCTACGGCAAATATTCGTGATTAAATAAATAAATAATAAATTCTGTCAACAATACAAAGCGCCATCTAGCTCCGTGGTAAGCGACTAAGCTTGTGTTATGGTGACTAGACAACGGATATACTTAATACTATATTTATTTTCTTTTGTAATACATACATATTATACACAGAGAGACACCCAGACCAGACACAAATAATTATTTTTAAGCATAAATACTTGTAGTTTATTGTCAAAGTTGGGGACGCTATAACATATATAAATAATTTTAGTCGTTCGGGGTTCCTTGATATAACGGTCCTTGGGACCCCAGCTCAATGTAGACAAGAATACGATGTTTTTGTGACGACAACGCGACACGAATCTTCGCCCGCTAATGAAGCCCCAGCATAATACAAAATCGATACGTTCCTTTCCACGCAAGTGAACCTGAATAGGGCTGGATACTTTATGTGATCTTGGTTAGGACACCTTTCTGGAAACGGTTTTCAGTGGTAAGTGAAGTAGAAACGGTAATTTTAAAGTTAAGCTTAGATAAGATTAGATAACGCTTTATTTTACGAAAATAAAATTACGGGACATGGGAGCGGTGTTGGTCTAGTGGTAGATACCGAGACTTTCATTCCGAAGGTCGTGGATTCGAATCCTGGGCGACCGCGCATCAATGTCTTTTTCTTAAACAAAACATCGTGAGGAAACCTACGGCTTAAAGTCACGCAAAAGGCCCAATTATAAGGCTAAAGTAACAGTAAACCGCTAGTATATGACAAAACTTATAAAACATTCGCTCTAAACCTCCGTAAAGGATTGTTATCTAAATGTCCAATATTTAACAGGACATAAAATGGGGTAAAACGAAAATTTCATCTTATCATGATCGCAGAGTGTCATAAATCTTAGATTGAAGGTTTTAGCCTTACAGTCTAACATCTCGGTCGTTGATGTGAGACGTAGGTCTAGGTTTTAGGACTTAGATTTACGATTCTAATAGGTACCTATTTCGTAAAAGCAATGATAGCTTTAGTATTAAGATGCCTATCTTAATTGCAGATAAGCTAAACCACGATAAATACCTACCGTTTGGATCAAAGACATTTTTTTGTTTCGATAGTTTTTGAGCTTCAAAAATATTTTTTAAAGTTACTTCTGAGTATTTTCTATAAGTTTGTATTTACAGAAAAAAAGTGTTATACCTATCTGCCGTCTAGAATCCATAGTACAAGCCTAGTTTCTTAGTTAGTTGGCTAAAAGGCGTTGTCCTAAAATATTTTTTTTATAAATATTTACTTACGTTTAATAGACTGGCCATGAGTTTAATTCATCCATTCATACTAGCTGCGTCTCGCAATTTCACACGCGTAAGTCCCGATTTTGGTCTCCAGCTATCTATGTACCAAGTTTCATAACAATCGACTCAGTAGCTTAACCGTGAACGAGTAACAAACAAACTTTAACGTTTATCTATTCTCTTCAAAAAAATATTTTAATCCACAAAATATTAAACCAAAATGACGAAGAATTCCCTTCTATCTATCTAAACAAAAGAAAAATCGTGTTAGTTACACTATCTATCTATACTAATATTGTAAAGAGGTGACGATGGTAACAATTATGTATGTACTAGCTGACCCGGCAAACGTTGTTTTGCCTTATAAATTATAGATAGCCGATTCTCAGACCTACTGAATACGAAAATAAAATTTCATAAAAATCGGTCATGCCGTTTCGGAGGAGTACGGTAACTAACACTGTGACATGGAAATTTTATATATTTAGATTTTCCGGGTAATCACTAAAACCAGTGAACCGATTTAAAAAAATCACTAAAAGAAAGCTACATTATCGAAGTAACATAGGCTACTTTTGACCTAGATATTGCCCCGGGATCGGGACTTACGCCGCCGGTGAAACTGCAGGTTTCTGCTATTTATAGTAACTCAAGAACGGCTGAACCGAGTTGACTGAAAAATAGTAGAGAGCTAGCTTAGAACCAGAAGACGATCATGGGATACTTTTTTTTTGCCTTTAAGGCGGGAAAAAGTTCACCCGGCAGCTAGTAATATTTTATAAAGTACGAAGTAGCGGTTATTTACTTACGTTTCATAAGTTGACCATAAGCCTAATGGGGTGGCACACGCAAAGCTGTAAGCAGATGGCGCTGGCGTCGGATGATCTTTTTTTTTTTTGGTGACGGTCCCCCAAAAATGAAAACGCCGAGTTTTTTTTTCTTTTTCTTTCGGTCTGAGACCGATATGGCCAATTTGGCGCCGAGAGTTGTAAAAAACACCCGTTTGACAGTTCTTAATTCAAACCTAAGATTAGTCGACCAACGCCCTCTGCCGGGATAAAAAGTTAGTGTTCCTCCTAATTCATTCATTCACATTTTCATTTCCCCAACACACAGACTTACCTCAGCTGCAATATATGCAGGTATGACGGAGAGCAGCAGTCGTTCCTGTTGCTCTCTCTCGCACTCCAGCTTGACTCGCTGCTCCAAGCAGGTCCTGGTGCCAGCGAAGGTATTCCTGTGAGCCCGCTCTGTTAGGGCCCTGTAGTAGATTCCTATTCCAGACGCTGACAGCAGCAACGCCAGTTCGCAGATTAACTGGAATGAAACCGACTGTATCAGTTTATAGGAAGTCATGATTGATCTCAACCTTAACGGTAGATAGATAGATAGATCAACACTTTATTGCACCAAAAACACATACTTAATACAAATTATACAAAAAATAACTTAAAACTAGAGTGGCACAATGGGCGGCCTTATCGCCTATGGGCGGGTGATGTGTTTTGGGAAATATTAGTCAAACAGACTTAAAATATTAAAAAATAATAGATAATTTAAAAGACTAGGTACATGACCAGGAATACGATACGATAGTCTTACACAAATTAGTACATATTAATTAATTAGCTTTATAAAAAAAAATACCTAAATACGAGTATACGTACATATAATACACACTACAAATAAGTAGATATGGCATCAGAAGGAAGACAGTTGATACAAGGCAATTAAGTAATGCTACCTCAAATTCAATGATACTATGACGTTATAAGCTGCTTCGCAGCAGACCTCATCAGCGTCACAGACAATACAATAGCTGAGCTTTGGGACAAGACAAAGGCACAGTTAAAAAGTTCGCAGTTGGATGCCCTTAACACGAAGAAGAAGAAGTTTGTAAATTAGATTTTTTTACAAACTTCTTAAACCTACTAAGTAATAATAACACAATCTTCCTAGTAGTTGTAAATTGTGCACCTACCAAAGTTATCTTATAATCACGAATAGAACCTCCTTCCAATAAAATTCCCCAAACTTAATTCCAATACCCCTTAACTTGAACAATGAACAAAATTCCCCATAAGGATGAAAATTATGGAAAATATTTAGACAATTTCGCCTACGGAGAAGCTCCCTAGAGATCGTATCGTCGGCGTCGTGTATGTACTGATTTTAACTTCAAAGCTGGATCATTTTGGTTTTCGCTCCATTTATTCGCGTTCTAGTAGCTAAAGCCTCGCTTAAACTGTTAGGAGATTAATTTGAAGATAAAAAATCAAAGGTAATCTGTATCTATAAAATGCTTTGTTTTGCCTGACTGACTGCATGATATGGACCAACATACACCGAAATCGCTGATAGTGGAGAGCTGAAATTTTATAGGCTGCATTTTTTGTATGATGTAAGCATCCGATAAGGGGTCTGTCAAAATTCCCACGGGATCGAGACTTACGCAAGTGAATACGCGCGACACTGTTAGTACAAAAAGTCACAAATCAGGACCTTTACTATAACGTGTTAAAAGGAAAGTCTAACTACTTTTTCTTCATACAAACGTAGTCGACTGTTTCCTCCCTGGATAAAGAGATTAGAGCAAATATGTTTGTGCTGTTATACCATTATCTGCCATTACCATGCCCCTACGTTTCTAGGTAAAATGAGTTTAATTTCAATACAAATTAATTTAAACGTTAAACGAATTGAAACGTTAATGTAAATTTTCAAATTTCACGCTAAAACACTATAACTAAAGTGGTTTACGCCTGACGGAATTATGTTAGCAAGCCTTCAACGAGGCTTTGCTTATCGTTTAGTGACAGGCGCTGAGCACGGAGTTCGACTTCAATAAATTGAATAGAACAATGAGAAACTGCAGTTAAGCTGACGACCTCTGTGGCGCGTCGTGCGAGAGCGCGACTGCAATGCAGGAGGTTGCGGGTTCGATTCCCGCCGGGTGCAAGTATTTATGCTTAAAAATAAATATTTGTGTCTGGTCTGGGTGTCCTTCTATGTATAATATGTATGTATTTACAAAAGAAAAATAAATATAAGTATTATATCCGTTGTCTAGTCACCGTAACACAAGCTTAGTCGCTTACCACGGGGCTAGATGGCGCTGTGTGTTGTTCGCAGAATTTATTTATTTATTTTATTTATAAGCTTGTCCGTACAAAAATAAATTTTGAAATAAGTATGTTTAGATTTTTTAAAAGCTGTCATCATCAATAAAGGCGAAATTCTATTAGAGTAGATATATAGATATCTAGAACGCTTTATTGTTCTTATCAAAAATAAATTACAATAAAATAAAGTACGAAAAAGAGAGTAGGTAGTCTCGTTTGCAATTTTCAAGTCGCATTTGCTTACAAGTTAAATTACGTACATAATAATTTGTAGCTTGTATGCAAGTTTCATGCAGTTTTTAGGTTTCATAGTTGCAAACACAAACAAGAATTGCTTTATGGAATAGCGGCTGTAAGGGGTAATTCTTATTAGACCGGGCCGTGTCCGGCCGGGGCGGGGACAGGACTACATGAAAAACAAAAGCTAACTTCATACAAAAGTAGCCGTCCCCGCCTCGGCCCGGACACGGCCCGGTCTAATACCAGACCGGATTATTGTCGGACGGTCAGTCGGTGATTTTAAAGACAATATTTAATTCCCTTAGTTGTTTTTAAATTAGAAAAGAAAGAAAGAAATATTATCACGTATAATTGTATTTCTGTTGCCGTATAACAACAAATATACATACTAACAATATAATAAATAAATATTTTAGTGGGGCTCCCATACAACAAACGTGATTTTTTGTGACATTATAAAGAACCCTTCGTGCGCGAGTCCGACCGAACGTGGCCAGTTTAAATTCTCAACTACAATCTAACATTTCGATCTGTCAAAACTTGAGATAATGTTGTCACCTTCAAACAGGTACTTATGCAAATAAGTTAGATAGTTATACCTACTTAATGAGTAGAGACAAAGGACAAAACAACTAAGTAACACAAACTACAACTTTAAAATAACTTGAACTTGAAGTTTGTTTTCAACTAATCTTGTCGCGAACCCGTCGCGGTAGCGTAAAGACTGTTTCATACACTTGTTTGCTTAACTAACTAATGTAGAATCTGATACTGAGATGTGATTTTAAAGAGATTTATAGTTACACTAGCAGTGCCCGCGATTTTGTCCGCCTATTTTTTTTTTTGAAAATATAATATATCCTCATTTAATTGACTATCCAACACTGATTTTTTTTAAATCGGACCAACGGTTCCTAAGCTTAGCGCGTTCAAACAAACAACCAAACAAACTCTTCCGCTTTATAATAATAGAAGATAGAAGATTAGCTGTGTCCCGCGGTTTTACCCGCATATGTCCAGATCCCGTGATTTTTTTTCAAAATCCTCTCCTATTCAACTCTCTACTATCAGCGGTTTAAGCTGTGTGTTGATAGATCAATCAGTCAGTCAAGCTCAGGACAAAGCATTTTATACATAGACTAGCTGTGTCCCGCGGTTCCACCCGCGTAAGTCTCGATCCCGTGGTAATATCGGAATCAAAAGTAGCCTATTATACTCAGGGTGAATGTAGCTTTCTAATGGTGAAAGAATTTTTGAAATCGGTCCAGTAGTTTTTGAATTAATTCATTACAAACACACAGACACACATAGCTACACACAAAAATACAAATCTTTTCTATTTATAATATTATAATATTGTATTTTTCTGTGTATGTGTATGTGTCTGTATGTTTGTAATGAATAAACTCAAAAACTACTGCACCGATTTCAAAAATTCTTTCACCATTAGAAAGCTACATTCACCCTGAGTAACATAGCCTACTGTTTATCCCGATATTCCCACAGGATCGGGACTTACGGGGATGAAAAAGCAAGACGCATCTAGTAATGTATAATTTACGGCACCAACCTGTTGATAAAAATTGTTCTCCTCTTTATTTGGACCTATCCCAACTGCAAGCCCAATGTATGCTACAGTCAGTACTGCAGACATGACCAAAGCGATCGGGCGAGCTAGGGGCATCATTGTGTGCACCATCTGTAACAAAAGATACCATTGCATTAGCCAAGGAAGATCTCATTGGCCTTGCCTAGCCTAGGGTAAGCAACGCTTGGCGTGGTCATTACTTGGATGGGTGATCGATGATTTGTGTGGCAAAAAAACCTTTTTTTTTGCGGTCCTCCGTGCTTCGAAAGCAGTTGGTCCCGATTATTATCTCTGATAGCAGTCATTAGGTCAAGTTTGTGGCCTTATGGCGACCTAAAAACTCTTAACACTAGGTGAGCCACACCACTATACGAAAAGAAGAAGAAGAAGAAGCTACAGACTTGCTACAAAACGTCAAAAAGGCCTCTGTGGCGCGTCGCTCGGTCGCACCTTCGGCTGCAAAGCATAGGGTTGCGGGTTCGATTTCCGCCGGAGACAAGTGTTTATGATGACCATAAATGTTTGTTTCTGGTTCTGGGATGTAACTGTATGTATTTACAAAAATAAGTAAAATATGTAGGTAGTATATCAGTTGTCTAGTATCCATAGTACAAACCTAGTTGCTTAGTTTGGGGCTAGATTGCGCTGTGTAATAGTTATTATTTAAAAGGAGTGTTAAACTATACGCGCACTGAAAAGTCGCAATAGCATCGCAAATTTCAGGTATTTCTGTTTGCTTCATATCGACACACAATTTCCCATAGTTATAAATCTGGATCGCATTCCATACAATCATGCAGATTGCCGGGGCGATGCAATATCGGAGATTGGATTCCTGCCACTCTATACACGGAATGGTATTTATTATTATATCGACTCCTAGGCACGTACTAGATATATTCATATAAGAGATAGAATGTATAGATGAAGATAGACACGTAAAGATTTCAAATCTTGTCAATCAATCAATCATTTATAGCCTATATCACACGCAGTTCTTTCTGCGTAACTCCTGAGCGAAGCGAGGGTGTTATGTTTGTAGTCCTAAGTGAAGCGTGGGTTTCAATTCGCGCAAAACCAAGACAGGCTTTATTACCCAGGTGAATACTTTACTAATATAAAAATATAATAAGCATTTAAATTAATAACAAAACAATAAAATAAACAATTGATTTTCACGGAAGCTAAACCGGGCTGATGCTTGGTGTATGAAACAAATTATAACTCTATTTTAATTAAATTTATCTATATCGTTTCAGAATGACGAAACCAGGCGTCGTCCAGCATACATAACCGTTGAAAAAAACGTTGTAGTTTTATATTTGCTGAAACTTTTTGCCTTACCCTTCCATCAAAATGAAAAAAGGTGAAAAGAACCCATTTTTTGTGTTTCAAAGTTCCATATTTTAATTACTTTACGCCCTAGAGCTTAAATTGCGCGTTTAAGCCCTAGAAGCTAATTAATGACTTACTTTGCGTTGACTTTTTCGGTCATATAAAGTAGCTGTATAGAGCCGTAGATGTTTAAAAATGTAAATAAAAATCCCATACATTTATTTAAAAGCTACGTTTATTTTTTCCTTTAAAATTAACAGTTCTTAGTTCTTTGTTTATATTTCTGATCTAAGTTTCTGGACATCTACTTTACCTAATTCTACGAACGAAAAACAAAACGAAAGAAAATCTGTCACCCGTCCTTCAAAACCGTCTGAAAATAAAATTTTCGGACGGATGACAGATTTTCTTCTGGAATTTTCGTTTTCGTTTTTCGTTCGTAGAAATAAAGTAGAGACCCTGAAATAGAGTATACATGCATTCCATATCCTATCAAGGCTCATGCACAAAGGGTTGTCAAAGTACCTACATACATACACATGAAGCCGCTCTGCCCATCAAATCCGTCCCGGCCGCCCTAGCAAATTAAAAACCTTGTTCGTTTTTCTGAATGCGACTGTCGTTCGATAAATTGCATCGGGTGGGCGGCGTGATTACATCGGGTGCTGAGTGGATGTTAAGTGGTTTGTTTTACCTTTCCACCTGGTGGTTGTTTATTTACTTAGGTATTACAAACTGCGCTTCATTGTTTCGTTTACTGTTTATCCCTCTAGGTATATTTGTTTTTTTATAGGCTTTTCGTATAGTAACTAGTGTTAGAATTTTCAGTACCTAAGACCACTAACTTGTCCTAACGACTGCTATCAGATATAACAACGTGGACTTTTTTCGCTGAGTTGGCTAAGCATTTTCCCAATAACTTTTTTTGAGTTCGCTGTTCAAGAAATGGAAAAAATTGGATCTCGGGCGGACAAAAACTGTAGGCTTGTACATTTTAATAAAAATAAATTTTGTCAAATTATATCGTGTGCTTTATTTCTAAATAACATTTTCAATGCCTTTGATAGTTGCGCGTAGTGTATAATCAGTAGATTTTTATACTAAGTATTATGCATCTCTTCATTATCACCTTAATAATATTTTCATACATGGTAAAGCGTAACTTTTTCTATTTTTTCATTTATTTAAAACAAATTTTAAAATTAAATAACATTCGAAACACCATAAATTACAAAGATTTGTCTCGTGTGTGAATAAGTGCGGTAACTGCATGCGATAGTCTACAAAAGTAAAAATAAATAAGGATAACTTAGTATTTAATAAATTAAAATAAATGTATAATTTGATAATGACATGTATGTAACTCATAGGGTAGGTATTACTACAAAGGAACGCTCATATTTGTACCTTTTTCGTTTTCAATTTATTTATAAATTTTCTGTACCCTTGTATATGTATACCATACGATAAATAAGGGTAGCAATAGGAAATGCTGATAAAGATAATAAAAACTTAATTCAGTAATTAATTAGTGTGTAGGTACAAAACCACTGTTGTCTTTCCTCTTAATTCTTTGAAGTTATAAATCTTCGTCTTTATTAAAGGTAGATAGGGCACCTAATTCTATAACTAAATCGTCTCATCATTGTTAGAGTTTTCTTGAAAACGTTACAGTAATTGTTAGTGATCGATCTTGCATGACAATTACGCTTTAAATTTTAATGTTTGCTAATGTTTTTTAAGTTACTTTTATTTGGTCGTGAAACCTTGTAATTTCTTTCCCTTTTTTTCTTTCTGGTTGTTTTTTTTCACAATTTTTGTTTTTAGCTGTTAGGTTTCCAAATAAATAGGTAAAATAAATCGCTTCGAAAGCTTTAGCTAAAGTCTGCAAACTACATCGCAAATTTCACTAATATTATAAATGCGAAAGTTTAGATGTTTGTTTGTGTTTCAATCACGCAAAAACTACTAAACCGATTACGATGAAACTTGGTATGCAGGTAGCTAGAGATCTGGATTAACACATACTTTATATCCTGATATTGCTGCAGGATCGGGAAATACGCGGGTGAAACCGCGAGGCGCTGCCAGTTTCCAATAAATGTTGAGCGGTTTTCAAGAATAATCTAGCAATGCTGAGGCGATGTTGAAATGATGTAGTTATAGAATACATCCCCAGGACAGTGGTGAAATATGTAAATCAAGCGACATTATGCCGAGACAGGCCTTGCTTGAGTAGACTAATTTATTTTTATTAAATTCTAACCGCAACCTGTGGTTTCAGTTAGGTATAGAGTAGGTTAGGTATATTAGGTAGGTAAGGTTCCGATTAAACATATTGCCGGAGTGAGAGGTTACTGAAACTAGCCGTGTAGCCCCGGCATAGAATACGATATTTTGATAATTGAATATTTGACGACGTCTGTGGCGCGTCGTGCGAATGCTCGACTGCAATGCAGACGGTTACGGGTTCGATTCCCGCCGGGTGCATGTATTTATGCTTAAAAAAATATTTGTGCCTGGTCTGAGTGTCTCTCTATGCATAATATGAGTGTATTTACAAAAGAAAGATAAATTAAAGTAATATATCCGTTGTTTAGGCACCGTAACACAAGGTTTACTAGCTTACCACGGGGCTAGATGGCGTTGTGTGGTGTGATGTTTACAGAATTTATTTATTATAGAATAGGGCTACCTCATCTCTTCCCGTGGGTGTCGTAAAAGGCGACTAGGGGATCTGAGGGAGACTAGCAAACCTTAAGTTCTCTCCGCGCTGTGGCGGATAAACTGCTTGGTTGGTTGGTTGGTGTCAGGCAGGCGGCCGGCCGTAAAAATATTGTCAAATCTATTTCCAGAAGGTACCTATATTATGGTCAATGATGACTTACCTACTGCACCGACCCCAAATTTATTTTGGGGTTTAGCGGACCCCGGGCTCCCGAGAGGGATGCAACCGGGAACATCTCTCGGATGGGAAGAGAGTTTACTAAAACAATCACATTTATGTAAACGTGAAACGTGGAAATTTCACACTACGTTCGCTAAGTGCGCTTTATTTTCCGATGTGAAAGCTTCGAGCCAGATTTAGGGGCAGGTAATGTTGCCAAAAAATATATAAGAATAATTCATCTATCTACCAAAAACTATATCAAAATCGAGTTATCTGTTCGTGCGGTACTATGCCACAAACAGACATACTCTAGCCCTGTGAGTTTTTTTAAAGCCAAGACCTATAATATATAGAGTACTTAGCATTTTAACAACTAAGTAGTTCTAGTGCTTAGATAAAAACAAATAAGGGCAGATACGGTACCTAGCCACGTTAAATGAGACTATATAACTGCGTCAGCTGACGCACTAGCCTCAGTCGTATGTGGAACCGCTGTCACGTGAACACATAAATAAATAAATAAATTTATTTCCAAATTAATGTGTACAAAGTAACTTAAGTCAAATTTTGAATTAAATCTAAATTACACAAATGCCTGAACTAGGAAAATCCTGTATCTCAGGCGAGTATGGCAGACAATAGAAACTAAAATTATCACTTATAATTTTATTAGAAACAAATTGAAACTTACTAAATACTATTGGTATGTCTGAGTAAAGGTAAACATTGTGGAAAATATATAAATTAAGGTAAAATTAGTATATTAGAGTTAAAAAACTAGTTCACCATCAATTACTATTAGGTTTACAATAACCGATCATAACATGACCTATTAACCTTATTAACCTTTAAAATTCTAAATACCTAAACCTAATACATTTGCACTTTTAAAACTCAACAAAATAGTCTCAGCAATATTGACTTTGACCTAGATTAACACCCAGTTGATTTATACCGTAAAAGGCACCAACTTTGCCCGTTTTTTTTATAAAATCGAAAAAAAATCCTTTTTTTTCTATAGGAACATACATTTTTTATTTATTTGTAAGGTGTATTACGATCATATGGTGCATTACATAACCATTTGAATAAATATATTACACTTTAAAACTATTTTTTTCTTGATTTTGATCGCGGGCAAAATAATCCGCAGTTGTGACCAACATTGCCCACGCCTATTTTTTGACTTAATTCGAGTCCTATTTATACGTAATTCAGATAATATCTAGAAAAATATATAATCTAGGCCTAGTCTTTGAATTTTCGTTTGTAGCATAAGCAGTTTTGCAGTAAAATCAGTGGGCAATATTACCTAGCGATTATTACTCTTTTCCATACAAATCCTAACAAGCTGTTGTAACTCTCTAGGGTTGTCACGTGTCTATTATAAATTTCGAATGTTGCAGAATATCAGAAATGCTGTTTCAATTAGAATTTAGTATAAGAAATAAAAATGTATTATCAAAGTTTGACAAACTAAGTAACTAAGTATGTATTTTTTATAATTTTTAAGAAAAACACTATATTTTGCGAATTACACAGTGACTTATGTTTGTGATTGTTTAGTTTGTTTCAAGAAAACAGTCTAAATGATACATAAAAAATCGATAAGTTGGGATTCTCATTTTTTTTGTGTCGGTTAAAATGAAATTTTTGCAACCCTATGTGCTTTTTGATGAAGGGCAAAGTTGACAAGAATAGGTCTGAACAGTTCAGGGTATCTTTGCCCACCGCCATTACTGTTGTATTTTAAGGCTTAGAATACTGAAACCTAATCAAAAATGCTTTAAAATTGGTATTCTATTACATACAGTAAAATCAACTTTCCAGCGTTTTCGCCGTGACGTAAAATTCACTCTAAAATATCTGAAAAATTTGCCCGCAAAAAACACATCACATTCGACAAGACCTGACAGGTGACTGAACGGAGTTGGGAACCAAGGCAATGCATCGTGTTGTCAGATACATAATCTACTTTTCTTCCAATTAGTAAATATAACCATAACGCTACAATATTTTTCAATTTTAACAGATTTGCTTAGAAACTGCTTTTTGGGCAATGTTTTGGTGTTGGCAAAGTTGGTGCCTTTTACGGTACTATTGTATAATATACCTAAAAAGAGAGAACCTTTATTTTTTTTTATTATTATCGTGAAGTGCCACCATAATCGATAGAATTGATGTACCTTCTTTCTGCAATTATTTTCGCGGGACAGTCAATAGCTCCTGTGCTATGTTCACATGGCTTTTTGAAGCGCAAGCAGGTAGCGCATCTTGCCTCTGTTGTAGTCTGGCATTCCTTTGTTGAGTGACCTAAATTGCCACAGTGGCCGCAAGTGTAGGCCACCTCACGACATGACTTAGCTGCGTGACCATACTGCTGACACTTGTAACATGTTGTGACCAAAGTAAAGTCTCTCACAGGACAAGATGACCAATTAATGAAGACTCTATCATTAGTTATTAGGGCTTTGCGTATATTGTCACACTGCGATTCCCGATTCGGATTTCGCTTGAGTGATTGCTATCTTATTCGCGCTGCAGAATGGAACGTCTCTCTATCTCTGTCATTGACATTGGGAATGTTTATGTGGGGGTGTGTATTTGCATGTAGGTGTTTCCAGCTAATTTTTCGACTACGCAATTTTAGAATATACCGTATCTTTCCCTATAAGAACATCATTGTTATATTGACTTTAAATTTTCAATGTCCCTTACGATGTGTTTTCCATCTATTCACCGTGAGAGCGATGTTCGCAGTATAAAGCTAGTGATTCATATTTACCAGTAAAAAGCAATTAGACATGAACGAAGCTTAATTACCGGCGTTTGTTTTCAACGTACGTACGTAATAAGGGAGTTAATTCGGTTCAGGGTTACCTAATCTCGTGTGAAATACTGGTAACACGCGGAAGTTGAGTTTGAAATATAGGTATGTGTGTTTTGGGGCAGTATTTTAAGACAAAAGGGGGTTGTTTTGTTCTTGACTTCTAGGTGAAGAACTGGACCCTGATGCTCTTATTTTCATTCTAAATTTCCATTTTAACATCATTGGAATTGCAAATAATACATACCTAAACGTTATTTCATAGTGTTTCCCACACTAGGTAATAATGCTTTTATTGAAAAAATGCTTTCAAAAACTTTAGTACATACCTACTCGGCGGGACTCAGACCCGCGACTACTGGTATTCTGTTCCAGCGCGATAGCCGCTACGCCATGGATGCCTCCCGCCAAGACGAAATTAAGAAAGCATTTTCTCGTGTTCTTTCGAGTATCCTTTAGTACCCGGCGGGATCATATAATACATAATTTACATTAAACTAGAACTTGCCAGTCAAAAATGTATGGAAAACGATATTCTTCAAAGATAATTTTGTCGAAAACTGACGAATGTTGTTTATCAAACGTTAAATACACGGTGCTCCGAGGAGGGGGTGTTAAGCCGAAAGGGGGTTGTTCTAGAGGTCTAGGCGAACAACTTTTGTTCTACAAGTTTTGGAAATTCGAAGTAGTTTTCGAAAATTTTGAGTTTAAATTTTGCATGAAAATCAGCTGTTTTTTAGAGTTTGAGGTCATTGGCCTTAAGGTGTTCTTTTATTTAGTTTGGACCACTACAATTTAAACATTAACTGCCTTTTTTTTTTTACAAAAACAGCTGTTTTTTTTTAGTGATACAACTTTAAAATTTTCGAAAAAAAAGTTCGAATTTCCAAAAGTCGTTGAATAAAAGTTGTTCGCTTAGACCTCTAGAACAACCCCCTTTAGGCTTAATACACCCTCGTCGAAACACCCTTTATAATTGAAGATTGGCTGAAATGATGTTAGCCTACATTAAGTTTTGGATAAGTTTTATTACTAGTCAAATTCAGCTAACCATTCATTTAGAAACTCCGTCATTGTCCGAACCAGTGTCATTGGTTTACCTACAGACGCTATAGGGGAAATACGCAATGAAACGGACGTGTTTTGCACCGGACACTATCAAAAATATTTTATGTGTTTTTGGGTGTTGGCACCATTGATGACCAATGACCATATTATACCAATTTATAAATATTTAATATTTATATTTTTATAAATATTTTCGATCAAAAACTTGAGAAATTGATAGTGTCCGTTTCAAAACACCTTCGTTTCATTGCGGATTCCCCCTAACTAAAGAATTGAATTGAATATACTTACCTGAATAGCTCATACCTGAATAGCCTAAAGGAAAGGTAAAACTCCGAAATACTTCCAAGCCAAGGTATTTCAATTCCCGTAATAAAGTCATTAGCTCAGTACTTCCTACCTCTATTTGGAAGCAAACATCTTTCGTAACTACGTTATTTGAGGTCTAACATCAAAAGAGTCCCTCATTACCATTCTGTGAACAAAAAACGTAAGGATACAGGCCATCGTCCGCACTCCCAATTTGACTACATAAAGAGGTAAGAAACCTCCGATCCGATCAAATAACGTGGACTTTCCTCATTTTATTCCTTTCGACCTATTTCACTGACATGTCAACTCCTATTCTCAAGTAGGTGAGGATACCAGTGTCCATAAATTCATCATCATTGTAAGAAGTCCACTGCTGGACATAAGCCTCCCTCATAGATCTCCAGATGCTTCGGTCATAAGCGGCCTGCATCCACCGTAAACCCGCGGCCTTAACCAAGTCGTCCGTCCATCTCGTTGGTGGACGTCCAACGCTGCGCAAGGCGAATATTAAAATGAAAATAATTATTTATTTTCATCTATAAATAAATAAATAAACATATATTTTTTTTAAATATTGTTAATATGGTCTCTATAAGATGTTAGATTAGCTAATTACAATAATAACTTAAGACGGAATGTCCCCAACTTGGAATAACATACATGGATCTCATAACTTTTTACGGTAGCATGTTTTTGATAGGATACTGTATTCTGAAAAGCGTCCTAGAATACAGTACAGTACCTACATTAATATTTCTTCAATAGCCGAATAATTCTACTCAATATTCCGAAAGTTCTCATCAGATCTTCACAAATTTTTAATGGGACTTACCTAGAACTAGAAGCTCATACCTTTCTAATAGAAAAGAAATAGAAATAATAGAAAAAGGAAAATTGCGATCGGACGGTGCAGATATCCGGTAATATAGAAGCAGAAAAAACATAATATTCTATTTTTATTTTAAGTGCATATGTCTGCACTGGGATCCCGCCAGGAAAACGGCCGTCGCCGTCGCTGCTGAAATCACGCTCAGCGTCGACCAAGCGTTGTGTTTTTGCAGAAGTATTTTTACGAAAAATGGGGAAAATATACTATTCTTGTATAGTTTTTAAAACCAGTCGAAATACGGACAAGTTCGCTTGACGATACAAAACAACTTAAGAGGACAGTCTACCTACTCTTTCTCCTCCCTGAATAAAGACATTAAAGCAAATATGTTTATGCCATAAAACATGCATAAAACCTAAGTCTGCCATGACTATGCCCCTACGTTTTAGTTTTTTTCATTTTCTAATTTGAATAGAAAATGAAAAAATCATAACGTAGGGGCATGGCCTCGGCCATGGTCACGGCTGATATAGGACTTATGGCATAAACATATTTTTTCTAAAATCTTCATCTAGGGAGGAAAAAGTCGACTACGTTTGTAAAGTTTGTATGGAGAAAAGAGTTACCTAGGTAGACTGCCCCTTAAGGCTAGGTGGGTGGTAAATACTGCGACTAAAGCCTTCGATCAACTATTTGGTCCTTATCCTTGTTTGTTCGAAGCAGAATTTACAAGTGTTGTTGCTACCCCATTACCTAAACAAGTTTCCATCTACCAAAACAACTAGAAACGTAATCTTAAACAATAACTCTACCTACCTATCTAGCGAGAGATTCGGAACTGGACAAACACTACAGTCTTCTGGTTTCCACAAATATTTGCTCAGTTGTACAATCAGGGAAGATCTTCTGTAAATTTAGGGTGAAAAATACCTATTCATAGCTCTTCAGTTAAGAAAATTGTAAGGGACATCAGCCGATGATTTTCTATGAATTAATTTATCTTCAGTGTATTGGTTTGTTATGTAAAATACATTTCCAAAAATGAAATTTACTTTGGGCTATAATATACTTTTTTTTACTACCTTTATGACGCATCTGGCAAACAACACTAGTAAATAAAGAGCTGTTTCTGCTCTGGGTTTCTCTCTGTCTCTTCTCATCTTCTCTTGTTCCCGGTTGCATCCCTCTCGGGAGCCCGGGGTCCGCTAAACCCCAAATAGTTTTTTTTTATTTGGGGTCGGCGCAGTAGGTAAGTCGTCATTGACCATACCTTCTGCAAATATATTTGGCAATATTTTTAAGGCCGGCCGCCTGCCTGACACCAACCCTCCTAGGGAGCAAGTAGTTTATCCGCCACCGCGCGGGCAGAACTTTAGGTTTGCTAGTCTCCCCCAAATTCCCTTAATCGCCTCTTACGACACCCACGGAAATAGATGGGGTTAGCCTATTCTATGCCGGGGCTATACACGGCAAAAATATACATAGGTTTCTCTATAAGCATACTAAGTCTGTGTATAAATAAGAACCTGTATAAGTACCTAATGTGTGAATAAAAAAATACCCGTTGCCCCAGTCACCATAACACAAACACAAGGTATTTGGTTAGTAAGCAGGTAGATAATTCCCAACCCTACGCAAATTACCAACTTCTTCAACATCATTATGGGACACTCTTATCCCCTCAAGTTCCCAGGACTGTGCCGTGTATGCTCTGTGCAACCAACGGATTATATCATAAATTTAAGGAAACTTAAGTTGGCTACGACTAAAAGCACTTTCTCGGGAACCTCACTTAGCTTCAAGGATTTTCGCTAAAACTAAAACAGTAGTTAAACAAAATAATGTACCTACCTACTTATGAAGTTCATAATAATTTTCCTTTTTAACGCAGACTAAAGTCTGACATTCTTAGAAAGGTTATGTCATCACAAGGTACAAATTTAAACTAGGTAACTTTAGATAATATAAATTTACTTTGCGAGGATGTTCTCGTAACTTTTTACATCTTTTTCGATAAAAATTTTAATAAGCGGAACAATATTTAGTCCGATTACAAGCCGTAGGAATCGACAAATCTGTTTCCTACTAATAAGGGTGAAAGTTTGTGAGTATGAATGTGTGTAGGTATTTGTGACTTCTTCAAGCAAGAACTGCGTGAGGTAAATAGGTACAGGATGTTGGAGCTTATGAGACAGACTATTTTATATGTTGTTCTACACATCCAAACTTTTGACATTTATTTAAATTCGAACATTTTTCTATATAATAATATGCTGTAGTTGTCTTTTGCTGTTCTTACTACACATAGTTCATTCGTTCATTTGTATTGACTCACCAATATCAGTGCAAAGAGCGGCAACGGCGCATGATGGGTCGCCATCAACGTACCCGCTCCCAAACTCAACGTGACCAGTAAGGACCCAGTCAGCGCCAACGCCTCCCATTCTGCTGCAGCAGGCAACAAAGCGAAAGCCAGAACTATTGACAACACGAATGTTATCACTGAGAGGGACACGATGGATTTCACTTGGGTTGGTAGTTCCTGGAACAAAATAAAATAACTCTTAAAAAATTAGGATAATAGGTCTATATATAAAGGAGTTAGGTTAGGTTAGGTTAGGGTGGAAAATGGCGCGAATGGCTTCGAGAAAAGGATGGTACGGCTGTGACTTTTTTGCTCGACTTGGCGGAGGCACTGCCGTGCCTCCAGATATTAAAAACATGTATTTTAGGATCATTTTACTACCCACCGGCCTATTCAGGGTGTTTATGAAGCATGGAGCTGCGTGCGTATATACCTACATTGTTCTACACGTCTAGGCGAACAATTTTTTGTACTACGGCTTTTAGAATTACGAAGTAGTTTCTAAAAACTTCGAGGTTAAAGTTCACTAGAAAATCAGCTGTTTCTGAGAGTTGGAGGTCGTTGACTTTAAATTGTGCCTTTATGTAGTTTGGGCTTCTACAGTCTAAACATGAATTCGCTTTATTTTCAAAAACATGGTTTTTGGTAAAAGATTGAAACTTTGTAACAGTCAAAGACAAACGATACATAGCTGTTTATGCAGCAGTTAACCATCGTTTATAAGTAAAGGGTTTACCCCCTTACTTACAAACGATGATTAACAGATGACTAAGTTATGTAACGTTTGTCTCTGTCTGTCAACTTTGAAACTTCATGTCACAGTAAAAGACAAACGTTACATAACTTAGTCATCTGTTAATCATCGTTTATAAGTAAAGGAGTTACTTTAAAATTTTATAGAGCCTACTACAGCCGTAAAATATAAAATTCCTTAATTATAAAATAACTAAAACACAGAATGTAAATGATAATGCCTAGTAATTAATTAGCGAAGTTTCTGTTACCCTGTCGTACTATAAAGCTCAAGGTCTGGGTTTAGGGTGTAACGTCACGGAATGCCCGAATTATCGAGTTTCCATGTTTTTCAGGGTTCGGCTAAGGTTATACGCGCATCACTGTAGCATCGGGACTTCCCTTGACATTAATTACCACAGAATACGCCTAAGTTCGAAAGAGTAAAACGACGCGTTTTCGCTGCGCTTTATCTGATTTGGGACTTAACCGATTTCAATGATAATTTGTATAGGAATTGTTTAAGTAATGGAGAGGCTAGCCGTGTAGCCCCGGCATAGAATATGGCTACCTCATCTCTTCCTGTGGGTGTCGTAAAAGGCGACTAAGGTATCTGAGGAAGACTAGCAAACCTTAAGTTCTCTCCGCGCGGTGGCGGATAAACTGCTTGGTCACTAGGAGGGTTGGTGTCAGGCAGGCAACCGGCCGTAAAAATATTGCCAAATCTATTTGCAGAAGGTATGGTCATTCATGACTTAGGTACCTACTGCGCGGACCCCAAATTAATTCGGGGTTTAGCGGACCCTGGGCTCCCGAGAGGGATGCAACCGGGAACATCGCTCGGATGAGAGAGGCGTTAGTCTGAAAGGATAAGGCGACGAGTTTTCGCTGCGACTTATCTAATTTGGGACTTAACAGATTTCGTTGATAATTTGTAATAGGAATAGTTTAAGTAATAAAGAGTGTCATAGGAAATTTTTGTTCCCGATAATCGCCCGGGGTCGGGATTTACGCGGGTGAAACCGTAGGGCGCATCTAGTCCATAATAATCACTGAACTTCATGTTAAGTCTCAAACCGTAACAATAACTATGAAACAACAAAGATAATTTGAATATTTTGACAATAATATAAGTTTCCGCAGACCATAGACTGTTGTGTCGGTCGATTGTTAAGATTATTATACGTTTGTACGTTTGTTTCGACGAGGGGGTATTAAGCCGAAAGGGAGTTGTTCTAGAGGTCTAGGCGAACAACTTTTAGGTATTCTAAGACTTTTGGAAATTCGAACTTTTTTTTCGAAAAATTTAAATTTGTGTCACTAAAAAAAACAGCTGTCTTTGTAAAAAAAGGCAATTATTGGATTGATTGATTGTAGTGGTCTAAACTAAATAAAAGGGCACCTTAAGGCCAATGACATCAAACTCCAAAAAAACAGCTGATTTTCATGCAAACTTTAAACTCAACATTTTCGAAAACTACTTCGAATTTCCAAAACTTGTAGAAAAAAAGTTGTTCGCCTTGACCTCTAGAACAACCCCCTTTCGGCTTAATACCCCCTCTTCGTAGCACCGTGTATACTATTGCACAAGAACTAACAACTTTATCACAAGCATAGCTGCTTAGTTTAGGGCTAGATGGCGCTGTGTGCAACTTCTTTCAATATTTTTTAAAACCGTTTTACAATATTTATTTGAGTCCAACAGCGACGAAGATATTAACTTAACAACAGAGTTAGTACAAGCGGTACCTACATAATAAATGCTGAATTGAGTTTTCTACCGGAAAAATGCACCTAGCGTTTTCCTCGCTGTAGTGAGGTGAAAAATTGTGTGTTTCACTCGGCAGCAAAGTTTTTTGCATCTCGTACCTTTGAAACCCTCGCAACGCTCAGCATTCTATATTTGAACCTCTCGCTGGGCTCGTGGTTAAATCCTAGAATGCTTCGCTAGCTCAGGTTTCAATACAAGTACTCGCTGCAAAAACCAACTTTGCAGCCTTGCATAACAAATAACTATTGTCTTTACAATTTTGTAAAGAAAATAATGAACCGTAAACAAGTCTACGCGGACTGCAAAACCAGTAGGACTATTACGTATTCTGTGGCAAAACGTTTTAATTCATCGTTCGTAACGACTAGGACTTCAATTCCGACAGCTCAGTTGGGTACATTGAATTGCAAAACAGGCGGCTTGGCGCTTTCAAATGAGGAGATTATCAAGTCGAGGAATTATTTTAGGGAATATAGCTGATTATAATTGTTTAAGGGCTCGTACACAATTTTTTTTAGTGAAATTTATCCTCTAAGTACTTAAAAATGGAGGAGTTGATATGTTAGGTTGTGGCTTAAATTATTTTATTATTTTTAATTACACAGACGGCACTAGATAGGTGGACTAGTGGAAATAAAGAAGGGAGGCCTTTGCTCTGAATAAATATATTTTTTTTTTTATATTGTGTACTGAAAGCATGAAACTGTGAATTGGTGACCCATACGAGGAGGTATTACACATTAGAGGATTTTTCTGATGAGAAAGTGTTTTAAGGTGCTTCATAATCCACTCTACCTAGTTTTTCAATGGCTGTCCAACTGCTTAACAACCAAAAGTTAGCTATTTAATACATTCGTAGAAGATATTCTGCTCATCATTCCGAAGATCAGTTCACTAGATTTACATTGGACCAAAGGAAATTGTTCATTTACCCAGGGGCTCCAGGCCCATATAGAAAATGCCCAAAAATAGACACGTGTCTGAACGGTTTTAGCACTATTCGATAGGCTACAATTATGTTAGTTTTATCCTGTGAAAACTTTTAGTTTTAATTCACCCTGGATAATGAGAAATCTAACTATTTATATTGCTGAAATCGAACGAGAAAGAGGTCGGGTAAGCACGCGAACTTTTGAGTTTATCGCAATAGAAACTCCTTTATAGATTATCTTGTCGTTTTGGTGCAATATGGAAGACGCAGTGGCAGAGGCGGTAGATCAGTAAAACGTTTAATTAGTACCATTTAGGATTCTAGGGTGAAAAAAATGCTACAACGCATAAATTAACCTCAAAAATTAAAATATATTTTTACAACTACATAACGTTCTGACACGGCGCGCCGAAACTGGGCCCATGCATGGGCATCCTCCTGTAAGGAAAACAAAGCTTCCTCATTCGGTTTTTGT
Organism: Idaea biselata; assembly: GCA_958496205.1. Lineage (NCBI taxonomy): Eukaryota > Metazoa > Arthropoda > Insecta > Lepidoptera > Geometridae > Idaea > Idaea biselata. Next base: position 1,319,204 of record OY292399.1, read on the forward strand.
TGATGTTGGTTGTAAAAAAAAGCGTAAATTAACTGAAACAATGACTGAAAAATTTATTAATACTAACAAAACAAAATATAAAAAAAAAACTAAATCAATCACGTAATCGAATCTTAAAGTTGTTGTCTTAAAGTATAACTTATTGATTTTTTTTTTTTCAAATTTAATACTATTATTTTTAATACTAAATTTTACTAATTATTTAATAATATTTTGAGAAAATAATAATACTCATTGAAGAAGAAAACAACAGTTGTTTTTGTCAAAAAAAGATGTGATCGGCCTCTTAAGAGACAAACGGGATAGTCGTTGTTTGTTAAAAATTCAAAGCTTTCAGAATAATTAATATAAGGTAAGGTAGGTAGAGTTTTTGTTTTTAGCTTTTAGATTTCGTTTGTTCTGTTGATCTTTCATTAATTCTCGGTAGAGCTTAGCAAACGATTAAATAAGAATTATACTGTTTAATTATTCTTCGTCTTTCAGTTATAGTTATAAAGCCATTATTATTATTAATTTATTGTTAAGTAAGTAGGTAGGGGGCATCCGCAATGAAACGAACGGGTTTTGAAACGGACACTATCGAAAATATTTTATGTTTTTTGGGTGTTGGTACCATTGATGACCGTAGACCTGTGGGCTTGTGACCATAGACCCTTGTCTATGGTCATCAATTGTGCCAACACCAAAAACACATTAAAAAAATCGATCAAAAACTTAAAATATCGATAGTGTCCGTTTCATTGCGGATTCCCCCTACAGACAAATTTTGCTTGTAAAATTTTGTTTTTATCTTTATATAGTAGAGTAGGTACAACATTATGTAGATCGTTACCTATTGTAAACTATGATTTGGCAGATCTTCCTGAATTAAAAAATGTCAAATGCAAACAACGAAAACGTCAGATTATCAGCTATAGTCTGAAATATATAAAAGGCTTTGCCCTGACTGACTGACTGATCAACGCACAGCCTAAACCGCTTACAGTAGAAAGCTGTAATTTGTATAGTGTTTTCCTTATATGATGGAGGCATCGGTTAGGAAAGATTTTTTGAAAATTCCCATGGGATCGCGACTTAGGGTTAGAACGCACTGCGATTAACCACAAGCGGTTTACAAATAGCTGAAAACGCAGAACCGCGTATCAACACGCAAAACAGTCAATTAAAAAAACGATAATGCGTGGGCTTGTATAGAAAGCTATGTGTTGCATTTTTTTATTTTTCAGACCTATACGGGAAAACGCTGGCGTTTAATACGCTCTTAAGTGGGGAAACCGCGGGACACAGCTAGTTTTATTTAAATATAAAACGTACCATAGTATAAAACATTGTCTGACAGGGAAATAATATTATACCCAATTTTTTTTATTACTTTTTTTTTTTTCAATAAGATAAACACTTTTATATTATCTATATACATTGCACCCGTTCTAATCCGAGGCGGGTCACCAGTAAAAATACTTCACCTAAACATTAATTTTCATAAATTAACTTCCTTCGCCTTTATAAAATGATTTCGGGAGGGCCTTTGATCAATAATAATGATTTACGAGTAGCCCCTTACAGTTAATATTGCGACTACTTATAAGAAAAACGCCTGAAGGCACTCCCTTCATATCTGGACCTTGTTGTAACTTATTTGGGAATTCCTTAGGGTACTGTTGTTGAGTTTGTAAGCTTTAGAGGTGGCAGAAAGGATTAGTCTAACTTAGTAACTTAATAAACGTTTTTAGGGTTGCGTACCCAAAGGGTAGAAATGGGACCCTATTACTAAAACTCCGCTGTCTGTCTGTCTGTTCCCAGGCTGTGTCTGATAAACTGTGATAGCTAGTCAGATGAATTTTTCACAAATGTTGACAGTGTATTTCTGTAGCCGCTATAACAACAAATACTAAACATAACATAAAACAAATATTTAAGGGGAGCTCCCATACGTCATTTAACTGTTATAATAGTAGGGAACCCTTCTGCCTGAGTCGCACTTGGCCGGTTTTTTTTAATTAACCTGGTGTCGCACGACTTTTAGTCGAATATTCGTATATTCGACTAAAAGTCGTCCCATTTCTTACCATGTGTTACTGCAGTCGGGCTTTCGACCGAGACGCGCCATACCTAGAGGTCGTCGAAATATGTCGCCTCTAAAACGTTTAGAAGTCTATGGTCTTACACACGGATTATGTTATTATTGTTAGCCTGTTGAGGGACCTTCATTTAATATCCCAGAAGAATTTTTATATGAAAGAGTAAATAAAAGATTTTATTTCTTCATGTTAGAGTTAGTTATGTGAGGAATTCCAATATTGAGCAATAGATTTAGCAATTTTATTGAAGCCTAGACTTTTCATACATTTTTGACACAATCGAGATTTACAAAATTGAGATTTTACCTTTGATAAAAACAAATAAGGGCAGATACGGTACCTAGCCACGGCAAATGAGACGATAAAACTGCGTCAGCTGACGCACTAGCCTCAGTCAAATGTGGAACCGTTTTCACGTGAACACGTACTGTCACACTGCGAGTTTCTAGCTCATTTTTCGACTACGCAATGTTAGAATATACCGTATCTTCCCCTATAAGAACATCTTTGGATATTAGTATGTATGTTTTTGTATTAGTATTTTAAGTTCGCTCCTTAATTTTTAAACATTCTGTTTCTTAACAGTGAGATTCTGTAATTGGCTTTCTATTTCTTAAATTTATTTCTATTCTTGTGTAACAGCTGTTGAATTTCCTAATAAATAAATAAATAAATTACAGTTTTCGCGCTGCTTGCATAAAATATTTGGGATTTTAAAATAAACGATGTATTCCGACGAAGGTTATTTTGGAAAATAAATCGGATTTGCTCTAGACGTCGCGTCGGTCTCTAGACTGAAACGTCTAGCACAGGATCACATATTGCTAACGTAGTCTAGCCTTGCATTGTGTAAGGCATTTAGTTTTGTGATTGGAATGAACCATCTCATGAACCGTGATAGCTAGACAGTTGAAATTTTCCCCCGATTACGTATTTCTGTTGCCACTATAATGGGCACTTTTGGCCGTAATTGACTTAGTCAATAATTTTACTTAATATTTTTATTGTGTTAGCTTTTAATAGATATAATTTTGTTTGGCACTTAACATTAATTAAAGTACCTACATAATGATATAACCTTTTTGCTTTTGGAAAAAAATACTTAAATTAAATTACAAATTTAGAGGTGCATGCTTGTGGATAGTACTTGAGAGGTTAAACACTTCATAAAGTGTGGTTAGTATGCGAACTTAGTATGAAGGTATGCACCTACTCTAAAACAGTAACAAAAGTTTAACATTCAAGGACCTTTTAAGTAAAGCTATCAAGACAAGTATATATTACAGCGTATGCTCTGTCAAAATCTAAACACGGTTAGATTAGCATATAGATTAGTTATCTACCTCGGTATCCAGATGTGTTAACTTCGTAAAGGGCTGGGCAACGGGCAGCCTAACCGACCTCCTCGGCCGACCTCTTCTGGATAATATGGTTAGTAGGCATAGTGGTACAGTGACCATGAGGCTGGGGAATTATGGGAATAATTTATTTTAAAAAATTGTGAGAAATTAAACTCATTTTTTTTCTGTTTTAAGCGCGTTGCGTTAAGGGCCCTATTCTGAAAAACTGAAAATCCATGTCGGGCGCATCGAAAATTGTTGATTATTTCATGACGGAATGTCGTAGAACTTTTTTTTTTGTGTACAGATTGTAGGCGACAATGTTTCCGATATTTAAGTGCAGTTTCCATTTAAATATGTCGAAACGTATTGAAGCCTATCGACATTTTAGCCAAATCAGACATTTTTTGTCTAAAATTTGGATAGGCTTTGCACCAATAGGAGGTTCTTGTCTTAAAACTACACCAAAATGTAGGAAATAATGTCACCTACAATCTGTGCACAAAAAAAAGTTCTACGACATTCCGTCATGCGATAATCAACAATTTTCAATGAGCCCGACAGGGATTTTCAGTTTCAAGGTCGTTGGCGTATATACTCCTCTTAATTATTCTAAGCATTTTCTAAATGCCCTAGGTTTTGTTAAAATCTAAACACGGTTAGATTAGCATATCTATATATTAGTTATCTACTTCAGGGGCTTTCGACCTTATGTTTGAATTCATTCAGGGGAAGTTGTCTTATAATTAAATGAAATTTATTATACATGTGAATTTTAAAATTTACGCCTAATTTTAAATGTTTTGACCTTTCGAGCTCTAGTTTATCTTTATGTCGTGTGTTAATATTATGTAATATGTCCATTCGATATAACTGTCATAATCTGTGCCTTTTTGAAGTAAGCCCTAACTGATGTTAATCTACGCAAATTAAAAAATATTCTGATTGACCTTTTACTGACAAATGATATACCTTTTGTACTGTATATTTTCGGCTTAAAGACAAGCTCGGATAAAATTGCCAACTTAATTATTTCACAAACGAATTTTCTTAATCTACTTTTAGTTAATAAAGATAGGCACTGATATCTGAAGAGAGAGCTAAAGTCTGTACTTGTACACACTGCTGGTGTGCTTTTAAAGGTCCAATAAAAATGCAAACTATGATTTTACGCACCGAGTCGTGTTTTGATTTTATCACTCAACTTTAGAAGTTCTTGACACAGAAAAAGATAAAGCACCGACTTAAGGCCAGGCTTCCGGGCTTCAGATTCCCTGGAAGAGATCGCTTTAAGCGACAAGGCCGCCCATTGTGCCACCTAGATTTAAGTTGTTTATGTTTTTGTTTTTGATTTGTTGGAATTAAGAATTAATCTATATTTTTAAAATGACCATAGTACCTATGCTTTTACTGTTACTTGTATCAAAGCTCATTGTACTCCAAAAAATATCCAACTAGATTCACAAATTATAGTCTACCTAGCGCCTAACAGCTATTTGAGAGCAGCTGTGAGCTGACGAAATTGCATTAGACAGGCTACCTAGGAAACGCCTAGGTAACTAGATCAGGGGTCAAGGGATTAAGCCTAAGATGCAATATTGAAGGTCTCGGTTAAAACCAGGTTTAATGCGATTACGACGTAGTTAATTGAGAGGTCTTGATTAGTACTATTAAGGGAGCTAGTGATGTGAAATGTTGATATACTATAAATAAATAAATATTGCACGACGTTACACACAGCGCAATCTAGCCCCAAACTAAGCACTAGGCTTGTACTATGGGTACTAGACAACGGATATACTACATATTATACTTTTTTTTTTTTTTTTTTTTTTTTGTAAATACATACATATGATACATAGAAAACACTGAATATCCCATCTCTTCGGACCGTGGTGAGTCCTAGGACATGTTGGTTTCCTCACGATGTTTTTCCTTCACCGTAAGAGCGATGTTATTAGCGCACATACCTTTTTTCTTAAAGAAAAAGACATTGGTGCGCGGTCGGTCTGGATTCGAACCCACGACTCTCAGAATGAAAGCCTTTTTATTCAAAAATAGCCATTTCTCTCCATTTACCACACTATGTTTGTTTCCAGGATTTGATCTTTATCAGCAACACTATCGATCGGTATATTAATATAGGATGTTTATTTTTGTGCAAAAGACAAGGTTCGATTCCTGGCTAGGGTTATTAATTTTTCAAAAATTTAAATATGCCAATTTAGTTTTTGTCAAAATCGGGGACGCGACTCCTTTCAGCATTTTTCGCTATCTCTTATAGTTTAGGATATCCCCCTGAAGGCCCATTTAAATGGTTCACCCTGTAAGTATAGGTATAATATTAAATACGTACTGACTGGTATGAGTAAAAACATAACATTATACATTTTATACGGTAGATAATAAAAAGTTAGTTACGTATTTTAAGCTGAAAGGAAAGTAAAACAAGTCCATCCAGTAGTCGCGGAAAACAAGCGGGACCCATACATATCTATAGAATCTAGACTCTAGACTAGACTCTAACTAGACCATCATAAACCTTAGCAATAATGGGTCCCAATTCCCGGGTCGTCCCGACTGTAGTATAATGTAAAATCGCTATGTCCATGACTAGTGGACTAGGACCTGTTTTATTTTCCTTTCAGTTTTAATAGATTTATTATTTATAATGAAACCAAACACCTATAAAACATAATTAAAATTAAAAACTAATTAAAACTAAAACTGATTAAAATAAAACTAACTAAAAAATAAAATAAATCTAAATCAGCTAAACTTTTGGTGGAGGGAAAAGTGCCCAGAATACTATAATTAAATACTAGTTTTAATTATATTTTAAGTTTTTATTAGAGATGGGCCGACTAGGGGTTCTGCCGACTAGCAGACTAGCCGACTAGTCGGCAATGCAGATTATTATAATTCCGAGATATTTGGGTTAATCATGATCACTCGGCGATTGTTGCTATTTTTTGAATTAGTTTGCACTTCGAAAGCTGTAGCGAAACTTCGAAAAAATGGTTGAAATACAAATAAAAGTTGGAAAAAAAAATGGAGCTGAGGCATAGTTATGACATTTTAGATGTTTAGATGATGTATGTAAGCTATGACGTGTTTTGTTTACGATTTTCTGACTACCCACCTTCTAAACTGTACTACTAATTGAATAAATATTGGTTTTATTGTATAATTGTTAGTTGCCGACTAGTCGGCACCTGCCGACTAGTCGGTTGAACTGCCGACTAGTCGGCTTTCCCGACTAGTCGGGGACTAGTCGGCCCATCTCTAGTTTTTATATTTAATGTTTTTTTAAGCAGTTCGTCTGATATTAAAAGAAGTTATTGTTTAATTAGGTATACGGGTATGCCGAATAAAGGTTTCTTGTTGACCACAAAACCCTAAAAACAAGTGCATAAAAAAACTCAGTGTATAAAACTAGATATCTCTAGACCTGACCGGCCTTCACACGTCTGAACTGACGGCTCTTTTTACAAGCGGAGCAGAATAAACCTTTTGTGAAGCCGTGCAAAGGACGGTGTGTTTTGTTTATTTCCACGTCCATTCGTTGTGATGCCGATGATACTCAAAAGGGTTATCCTAACACGGATTTGAAAAGCTGGATCAACGTTGGATACCCAAATAAAAAACGTCACGTACCTTCGAAAGGGGTTTTTGTAAAATAGGAAGGTAAATAAATGGAGGTTGGCTTTATCTTATTATAGTATCCGAGCAACCATTTTGTAGTTTTAAATGAATTCGTAACACGTAGACCATGAAATTCGCTAGTTTTTTAAGTCCGAAAAGCTCAATATGTTTTTAGGCGAGGGTAGCTTCGGTAAACTTCGATTAAAATCCTACTAATATATAAATGTAAAAAAGTTTGTAAAAGTAGCCTGCTTTCCTAAAACTTTAAATACAAACTTAAAAGATAATAAAAACTGAAAAGAACAAAAACAAATCCAGGACTGCGGTTCTTTCGACACGACAACGATTCGATAATTCCAGCCGATACGATGATTCTACTGTCAACCCTATTAGCACAGTGTGACAGTAGAAACATCGTATCGGCTGGAATTATCGTATCGTTGTCGTGTCGAAAGAACCGCAGTAACCCTTCTGTAGTCATGGAACCTAGCCGTAGGTATAACATAGCCATAATAGGACATAGCACAGTCGGGACTCATTTGACGACCTCTGTGGCGCGTCGTGCGAAAGCGCGACTGCAATGCAGGAGGTTGCGGGTTTGATCTCCGCCGGGTGCAAGTATTTATGCTTAAAAAAATATATATTTGTGTCTGGTCTGGGTGTCCCTCTATGTATAAAATGTATGAATTTACAAAAGAAAAATAAATATAAGTATTATATCAGTTGTCTAGTCACCGTAACACAAGCTTAGTCGCTTACCACGGGGCAAGATGACGCTGTGTGTTGTTCACAGAATTTATTTATTTTATTTTTTTATTATTTTATTATTGGAAAATTGGAAAGGTTCATAATGGTAAAAAATTTAATGTCACACTTGCAAGACAATCGATTGACGTGAGAATCGTCCAAATCGGCCACGCAATCGGGTTCTTTGCGTCGCGCGGTCCGGTATAAAGTAAGTTAGTAGGTATATTGTAAGAAGGTATGTTTGTTACTTCTTTAGTCAAAACACTACTGAACCGATTGCAATATGAAACGATTGCGGTGACTTTCCGGTTTGGAACTCAAGAACGGCTGAACCGATTTGACTGAAAATTGATGGGGAGGTAGATATGTACCTTACAACCAGGAGACGGACTAGGATTTTTTTGCCTCTAAGGCGGAACAAAGTTCGCCAAGTCAGCTAGTAATTTTATAAACGTTACGGTGCAATTACCGTAATCTACACAGTTCCTAACCCTCCCCTTTGCCACGACAATCACCTCGCAATGAACGTCAGGAGTCAGGGGTCACAGCCACTTAGAGCTGACATGTCCGTAATAGAACACTAAGGAAATCCTTAACCAATTTAAAACAGAAGTCTGCTTACGTTACAGTCGTGTATGATACGGCGACATGCGGCAACTGTGGCGCGTCGGGCAATGCAGATGATGGCGAGTTCGATTCCTGAGTATTTTTGACGGCCATAGATATTTGTTCCTAAATCTGAGTGTGTCTATTTTTTATTTTATTTAATTTTATTCGGAAGACAAACAGTGACTAGAACTATATAAAAAATTACCCTTACAACTAAACACCATTTATATGTCTTCGCATAAAGTATAATGTATATGTATAATGTATCATATCTAATTATGTAATGTACCTACTTACCTATTTACAAAAAAATAGAACAATTTTGTCTGTGCGCTTTCATAGCACTTAGATTCTTTGTACGTCTCAGTACATAGGCGCACGAATGAAATTTAAAAGAAAACGTAACCAAAGACCGCCCTGCTTAAGCATCAACTTACATCAGAATGCTGCACGCAGACTGCACACAGTAGCACGACACTGCACGTCAGCGTCACACAAAGGGCCGACACAAATAGTGAGTGCTTTAACCGGACGCAGTAGCGTCTGTATAGGGCTTCTAGCTCCAGTTCTGTGCCCTCCTCTTCTGTAAACAAAGATAAAAATGTTTCTTTATATTATAGAACTTGAAAATAGAAGTTTCGATCCCGTATTATATTCGAAAAATCCTTTCTTATCGGATGCCTATCTATCTATTACTTTTATAAAGCTGAAGAATTTGTTTGTGTGAACGCGCTAATCTCGGGTACCGCTCGCGCTGGTCCGATTTTAAAAATTCTTTCAGTGTTGGATCGTCCATTTATTGAGTAATGCTATAGGCTATATTATAATTTCAAAAAATTAGGCGGACGAAGTCGCGGGTACTGCTAGTATTATAAATAACACACTTTCCAAATTTCAGCTCTCTACTACATATAAGTGGTTTAGGCTGTGCGGTCATCCTTGGGGATTTTTGCTGTTTTCATTGAATTTAAATTGTAATAAGGAATGTACCTCTGTACCTACGTACTAATAGGTGTGCGATAAAACAAAAGTCAAAACTTTATTTTATCAGCATCGTAAAACCTGAAGAAAAATCATTAAAATCCATTAAAACATTATCCATTAAATTAGGATAGGATATCTACTTTCGAGGCATAGTTTTCTGATATAAATTGTATAAATAAAAAACAGAAAAAAATGTAGAGATGGTATTACATTGTGGAAAGCATTTTGCTGAGTAATTCTGGTCCAAACAAATTTCAGTGGAACCTATTATGTATTCTGTGGTAAAACGCGATTCTAAAAGATTGTAAGGATTACCGGTCGAATCGATTAAGCCCTATTCTATAACAAGCAATAGCAGAATCCAGCGGTTTCACCCGCATAATTGCCGATGCCTTAGGGATTTAGAAAAATCCTTTTTTAGTGGATACCTACCTACACATGACAAATTACACACTCTTCAAATTTCATACCAAGTTTATATACCGGGTGTTCCGGGGAGGTATTAAGCCGAAACGGGGTTGTTCTAGAGGTCTAGGCGAACCACTTTTGTTCTACATCCCTCCTTGGTGCACATATAGTAGGTATAGTTTCAGTCAGTCAGGACTTGCAATTTTATATGTAGTAAGTTTTAAGTGAGTTTTTTATATTTTATACTTGAATTAGCAGATTCCCGCGGTTTCACCCGCGTAAGTCCCGATCCCGTGGGAATATCGGGATCAAAAGTAGCCTATGGTTTAAAGCAAATATTTTACCAATAGGTCCAGTGGTTTCGGAGATTACCCATAAATATACCTACATACAAACATAGACGTTACCAACGTTACCTCTTTATAATATTACTAGCTGTGTCCCGTGGTTTCACCTGCGTAAGTCCCGATCAGGTAGGAATATCGGGATCGTATAATATCGTAGCCTATGTCACTCAGGGTGAATGTAGCTTTCTAATGGTGAAAGAATAAACTCAAACATACAGACGCACACACACACAAAAATACAAATCTTTCCTCTTTATATTAATATCAGTGTAGTGTAGATAGACGAACACAAAAAACAGCAGATACGTTACCTAGTCTCGAAAAATGAGACAATAAAACTGCGTCAAGCTGACGCACTAGCCCCAGTCGTTTGTCGAATCGTTGCCGCGTGAGCACGTGCTGTCACACTGCGATTATCTTTTTGAAATCCATAAGAATGCCTTTTTGCTTATTTACAAATGCCTGAATCATTCTTTAAGACAAATGTTTTTAAATACAAACTGATATATAAAATTTCCATGTCACAATGTTAGTTACCGTACTCCGAAACGGCGCGCGACCGATTTTTACCAAATTTTATATGCGTATTCAGTAGGTCTAAGAATCGGCTACTATCTATAATTTATAGGGCAAAACAACGTTTGCCGGGTCAGCTAGTAATTTTATAAAAATGCATGTAGGTGTTTTTAGCTCATTTTCCGCAATACGCAATGTTAGAATATTTCGTATCTACTATTTTTGTTTTCATCTAAGCTGTAGATGAAAAAAAAAAAATCAAAAATCAAAGTACGTTTATTCATTCGGATATTAGCAAGATATCTCTTTGACATGTCATTTTTTTTATTTAATCTACTCTACTATGTCTTCGGATCGCGACCTCCATGACATGAGAAGAAGACACAAGAAACTCATGGGGTTTTTTTTTGTATATTTTTTTTTTGCAGTAATCATGTGATTTACATTGTCGCATATATAATATTATTGAAGAAAAGTGGAACTGGAGCAATAATCTATACTTACTATAATAATCCTTACTAGCATTACAAGAGCGAAAGTAACTCTGTCTGTCTGTCTATCTGTTCAAATAAGTTATTATAATATACAAAATAATAAACATAAAAAAAAAATACTTAAACACTATCTCATCCACAAACACACAACCCGCCCAACACCGCCCAAACCGCCCCGGGACCCACCACCAGAGTTCTGTGGTGCCAGCCTTGCATTCCTTTCCTACACTCTAGAATTTTATTATAAAATTCGTAGGTAGAACCATCTATTTACTCCTTTCCATAACTTATCCTGCTACTTTACCACAGAACTCCATGAATACGCCCCAGGACGAACCGAACCCAGCCGAACGAACCAAGCATTCGCGAACGCGACCGTGCCCCTGTCTGTCCCCGTCTTTCAATAAAGTATTCATTTCCATGGATTTTTATCGTTAATATAATCCGATGTATCATAGTATGCCATCCTGTACAGTTTGCTTTTAATATATGTTTTAAATTTATTAATGGACATGTCACACACATTCTTGGGTAACTTATTATAGTAGAGCATAGATGAGCTAGAGAAGGACCTGTTTATTTTCTGGAGCCTACTCCAGGGCACAGTTAGATGTAGATTATAGTATAGATTGTAGGTTGGTGTAATAGTAGACGGTGTTTTTATTACGTCTATGATATTGATAACAATATGTATTCGAATAGATACTGTTTATTTGGGTAGTTTCCATAAGAATATTGATTTAAGGGCCCTATTCTGAAAAACTGAAAATCCATGTCGGGCGCATCGAAAATTGTTGATTATTTCATGACGGAATGTCGTAGAACTTTTTTTTGTGTACAGATTGTAGGCGACATTGTTTCCGATATTTAAGTGCAGTTTCCATACAAATATGTCGAAACGTATTGAAGCCTATCGACATTTTAGCCAAATCAGACATTTTTTATCTAAAATTTGGATAGGCTTTGCACCAATAGGAGGTTCTTGTCTTAAAACTACACCAAAATGTAGGAAATAATGTCACCTACAATCTGTGCACAAAAAAAAGTTCTACGACATTCCGTCATGAAATAATCAACAATTTTCGATGAGCCCGACAGGGATTTTCAGTTTCAAGGTCGTTGGCGTATATACTCCTCTTAATGTGCTTGTTCGGTTTGATTACGTGTACGGTATTGTTATAAATCCACAGTTTATTATGATTAAATTGTTGCTCAAGTCTAACATAAAGTAGTAGTTACCTACTCTTTCCTTTCAAATTTATTTTTTGTCATATTATTTTGCGGGTCCATTTCTACGATTGGGACGGAAAACAATAAAACAAATTAAAAAACGGTGGCACTCGGGGACGGCCGGGGTAAAGATATTGCATAGCATTTTTATCAACTTATGCAATTACAATTAATTATTTAATTTAAGCACTTCACTTGTAACCAACAAAAATGGTACAAAAATAAAGTTTTATTACAGAGTTACACGTCACATCACAACACAAGACAATACAAAAATTACCCCGCTTTAGCGAAAACAAAAGCGCAAAGACAACTCTATTTACCTAGGAATAAGTACTAAAATATCTTGCAGATCTAATAGGTAATAGTTGGGGCTGTTTATGAAACAAGTGTCAGTTAACTGTCAAATGTTGTTCGCGATTGTACAGAGAACTGTAAACCTAGATAGTTATTGCGACAGTGACATCTTTCGTTGACTCTCCGATAGATAGGTACCTACAGTTGTTTCAACTCGCGAGGGCCGTTCGGTGTTGGTTGTGTGAGTGAATTTACGTCTTTCGCGTGCATGTGTGTGTTAGTGTACAAATGTGCGTGAGCTCGTCGGGGGCACCGTCGGGGCAGATTTTTATTTATGTGTGGGTGTGTGTAAGCTACTTTTGATCCCGATATTCCCACGGGATCGGGACTTACCCGGGTGAATCATAGATATCTTTGTAATAGCATCAATGTGGCTTTACAGCTATATTTATAAGTCATATTCGGGTCTATCATCAGGAATATGAAATAACTGTAAGTATACCTTGTTCTATGTAACCCAATCGTGATTTCGTGATATCTGTGATAGATATTATGATTTTGGATCATTGATTTTGATGGTTATACATCAAAATCAATGATCCAAAATCCAAACCATCATCCATCAAAAGATGAAAAACTGGACCTTGTTGTAGGTCCAGGTTTTTCAGCATCTTGCAATGGATTTTCGTTAATTTCATTTTCTAAATGGATTTTAAAATGTTTTTTATTATAATTCAAAGTACCGTATGGACTTTCGTATGGGACAAATGAGAAAAAGCTATGTTTTTTAACTTTACAGTTTAAAATCGACACTTTATAACAGATGTGTATTTCAAAGAGCTGCGCCAGATCTTTTCAGTTGCTTTGAGGGTAACCGGTGTGTGGCCTCGGGCTATTGACGACAAATCCTGTCCAATGTGGGGAGTGCAGACGCCTTTGTGTTTGTCTAGCTAGACATGTAGACTAGTTGAAGGCACTGTGTATGAACTGTACTTATTGAAAACAAAGTGGTTCAGTCAGTAGGAAGTGATTAAACAGACCACTGTTTGTTACGTGACAATATCTCAAACGAATAGTCCAACTCTCCAAAACTCCAAATTCAAATCTGTAATTTATACCAAAAAGATTTTATTTTTCACCCGACATGGTCATATATTTGGTTGACATTATTTTATCTTTTTCTATAGCCTTGATTTACTCACGATTTACTTTTCTAATGGAAAAATAATCCTTGCCATCGAACCACAGACGGATTACCATACATAACATACACATAAACAAAACATACATCCGACTTGATAACCTCCTTATTTATAAATATTATATTAGAAGTAAATATTTTAAAATAAATATTTTATAAGAAGAAATACATCACCAAAAATTCTCCCATGACAGAATTCGAACCTGTGCCCCTCGCTTGCCGGGCGAGTGCGCTACCACTGCGCCACACGGGATCCACTTGACATGGTAAATTAATTTATGCTTATGATCTCTTCTTGTTTTCGTATTTCGAATTGTAGTTTTCGTACCACATATTAGACCATATTACGGCCACTAACTGAACTTACCTGTTTAAAAAATACTTAGAACTTTTTCGCATATAAGACTAAGAATTATCTGATTTAGCCTTATCTTATGTAACTTCCCACCTCTACCTATAAAATAAAATGTTATACCTAGATACCTTAACATCAGTCCGCGGTACATTATCAGACAAGTGTCTCCTTTAGATCGTAAAGTGAACCACTCAGTAAATAAAGGAACAAGACACCTGCACTTAAAATTGTTGTACCTGCTTAGGTTACCTATCTATAGTTTATAATAAAAGAAAGTAAAATGGACACTACTAACCTTGCGTTCAACCGCTAGGAAAACTCTTTTCCTAGGGGTGGAATCCAGGGGTTAATCCTAAAGGGCCCCAATCAAATCCGGCGCCATTCCAGCAGGCCCCGATTTCGACAATTGTTGCCAAATTGTACTGATTACGTAATTATAACAGTTATGTTAACTGCTTCAGAAGAAAGAAATCCTTTCGGTTCTGGATGGTCTATTTTTGAACGATTTTTTAAAGTGTAATACATAGGTACCTACGTCCAAAAATATCGATTATAGGCAATACCCGGATCAGCACTGGCAGACCTGAATTTTTTTTACGTGTTTTAGTGTTGGTTAGCGATCTACAGATAGCCTGATGGGGTATCTGATGAGGTAGATGATTTTTGCAGCAGGCCAGCCGGCTCTCCCACTTTAAGGTTAATTTAGTTTTATTCGCTACTGTAACTATATGCTTGCATAAAGTTACGTTAATGAATCACTACTAGGTATGAAGATTTCACATTACCTTCTGAAGTTTTACTAATCGGTAACTTTATAATGTCGTTCATCCCAGCATGGTTTCATGGTAAATTGTCCTTCTGGCACACACCCAGTACCGGTTCTAGTTTTTCCGGTCTTGTGATTCTTGTGAGTGCAATGAAAATCCTGTTTTCAAAGTCTTCACATTGTCTAGAGACAAGTCTCAAGTTTCGTTTCGTTTCGTTCGTAAAACTTTGTCTCTTTCTGTGTGTTTAACCGACTTCAAGAATAGGTTCTCAATTCGCCGTTAAAAACCTCTGAAGTCGCGCAAATGAATTACAAACAGATCCTTTTGAAGTAGGTTTCACATCTTTTGAAATTATTTTTATGGTTTCAAATATTTCTTTAAAATTAAATACTTACTGAAATCAATAATTATTGCAAAAAACAATAATTCCGCGAGAACGGTAGGGTGTTGGTAGGCATACTTCCCTGAGGGCCCCAAATTCTTATCCCAAAGTTCGACTATAAAATGCAAATAGAAACTGAACTGTACCACCTATTTTGCCTCCAAAAAAATACACGAAACGGGTTGTAAGCAGTTGTAAGCGATTATTTCCTACCTAATTCGGTTCGCTCCGGATAGCCCTTGGCGTTTCAATCGTATCCATTGCCTCGACGTCGTCTCATATCAAATTAATTGAGGAAGAACCATTTGCAGAGATAAGTACCTACCCAACTAGACCCAACTAATAAGTGCTTATTGGTTGAGTAATTGATTAGGTGTCGGGAAAAAATGGTTTCTTAAATGGCGCTGAATATTTTTTTTACTTAAATATGTTGGGTGCGCCTAATGGTGCTGTAGAGGTCGTCAAAATCGTCAAAAGTTTCATGAAAATGGAAATTCAGCAACGCAACTCAACGCATTCCCGCGAAAATCTCCTCACAGATTTAGATGAATGTCGATCAATGTCAAATGCTGCAATTATAGACATTCCTATTCAATTTACGCTGGAATTGAATACAAATTGAATTCGGAAAAAGATCAGTAAACAACTTTCTTCGTGAGACTCTTAGATGAAAACAAAAATAGGACGATACGGTATATTCTAACATTGCATATTCGAAAAATGAGCTAGAAACACCTACATACATTTTCATAAAAAAATTGTATTTAAAAACATTTGTCTTTATGAATGATTCAGGCTTTGTAAATAAGCAAAAAGGCATTCTTATGGATGTCAAAATGATAATCGCTGCTTGACAGCACGTGCTCACGCGGCAACGGTTCGACATACGACTGAGACTAGTGCGTCAGCTAGACGCAGTTTTATCGTCTCATTTTCCGAGACTAGGTACCGTATCTTTAGTTTTTTGTTTTAATCTAAGGTGAGATTCGCAGATTTCTACTCACGCTGTGGTTTGATTGAATATCCACTCGCTCTCCAATTATTTATACTGTGGAATAGGCAGGATTCAAAAAGAGCACTTGGATGATTCGGATCCATATGTAGTTATTTTTTTCACAAATATTATTATTATTATACGTCCAGTATCACGGGGCTATGGAGCCCCGGACTTTTGGAAGGCGTGCGTGGAGCCGAAGCCAACACGTAGAGGCCCTTTTCAATAACAATTTTACTCGCAAACAATGAAGTGGACACCAAGCCGGTGATTATATCTGTTTGCACTATAAAATGCAGCCAAGGACAACCACCGGATCGGATAGAACTATTGAAAAATCTACGGATGAAAACAACATGGGCTATAGTGATGTGATGGTAGTGAATTAGCTACGGGGGGAACTATGGTGACTATGGCGCCTGCCGTAACAATGTAAAATAAACACATAAAAATGGCAGACGGAGACTCGCCAACTTACAAACTGAGCCCCCTAATCAGCTGAGCAAATTACAGCAAGGGAGCAACAGGGACGTGAGAGGCTGAAGGATGGAGATACCTCCCTGGATTTTAAGTCATCACTGGTATGCCAGAGAGCGGGCCAACTCATCACTGACGTGAGGTGTCCATCCTCCGAGCATTTCTGCTCTGGCGACTCCACTCTGGCCAGCCGGTGAAGGCAAGCCAGAGGCGGGGAACAGTGACTTCCCCCTGGAGCACTCGGATAGCCGCGGGGTCGCTACTTCCCGACATCTCGCCTCAAGGTGCCCTGCGGACTACGACGACCTTATTATTATTAATAATATTAATAAAAACTAGCCAGTCTCGTGAACAAGCCAGTTGAAATTACTGGCAAAATATCGAGCTCCGTGAAAAACAAATCAAAATATGATAAATACCCCGTTATTTAATAATATTTGTAGTGAAAGCAACTAAACAAGTATATGTAGATAGTTTTAAAGGTTTAATGTTTTTAAAGGGTTCCGTAACCAAATGGCAAAAAACGGAACCCTAGCATTGGGTACCTACGTAATCCTAAAATGAACACTGGACCAACTAATACGTGAAAGCGAACGTTTAATTTTATTTTACCACTGGCGGCAGTCTATCACTCCATCACTAGATGGCACCAGTGAAAAAACAAGTCATGGTAACGGTGCGGTTAAATTTTAAAAAATCACGTTTGATGTTTGGGAGTCCCCCTTATTTGTTTAATTTTGTTTTTAGTGTTTGTTGTTATAGCAGTTTTCGAAATACACTTTGTGTGAAAATTTCAATTGTCTAGCTATCACGGTTTATGAGATACAGCCTATATAGTGATAGATAGATGGATAAAAACTTTATTGCACCAAAAATGCGACGATGCGACGATGCGTGATAGACGGACAGGCGGACAAACAGACAGCGGAGTCTCAGTAAACAGGTCCCGTTTTTATACTTTGGGTACCGAACGAACCAAGCAAGGCTAAGATAACTAAAACTTCATATACATTTATGTAGTTTGTTTTGTAAAACTAATTACTTACCTGTTAATGACCATCGCACCCTAAAATGTTTTATTATGTTTGTAGAAACCGCTCTCTGACTAATTTATCGACATCCACTATTTATTACCTTAGATATAACTGACTAGATTAGCACCGATAAGTTTTATGGACCAGATATTTTATTAGATCTATCTATATGTAGGTACTTCTATCATTGAACTGAAACTATACAAGAACGCTGGAATTGCTGTACCATACAAAATGACATTAGATCATTGTGTCGATTTGATGTGCGCCATGTTGCGCTGTTGTCGCGCGTTTCCTATTGAAAGTGATGGTGACCGTCCCCGGAACTATTAATTCCATGGAGGGTCCCCATCGATCCTGTCCAGTTGTAATGGAGGTCAGTGACTTCTATACTAATATTATAAATGCGCAAGTAACTCTGTTTGTCAGTCTGTACCAAAGACAATAGATCCAATTGACTGCTCATACATAGGTATACCCCCAACAGGAAAATGGTACGTCGTTTTAATAGTAGTTACTAATTGTACCGCATCACTATTTCACTCTCTAAGTATAGATAGGCAACGCATCGGCCAATCACAGAGTTTGATTATTACATCACCCCCTTCCCGCAGTTTTATAGAAAAATTCGCGGTATTAGCAGTCAATTGGTTCTATTGTCTTTATAGTCCGTACGCTTTCACGCCTAAACCGCTGAACCGATGTCAATAAATTTTAGTAGGTATAGAGGTAGACGGGACCTTGGAAAAGGACATATTGGAAGGGCTATTATTGATCCCGATATTCCTGCGGTATCCCCCTCCCCCTTTTTTTAGAACAGACCTCTTTTCTTTAGTAGTTTCATCGGCCTAAAGCCACCCCTACACATGTCCGGTATACAGCTTAATGGTACCGGTCCCGGGCCGCAAGTAATAATAAATCGCTGTTGTCCGCAGAGTTTAACTTTTAACGAACAAAATCACTTCAGTTTTAATCGCTTTTCCCATTAAAAGGAAAAGCTTGTTGATTGACAGTGAAGCGATTTTAATCAGAGTCTTAATTGATCCCATCAGATGTTTGGTCGAAGTGGTTAAACTTTCTAACAAATAGTCGCCGGTCGTTTCGAAAAAGTCAAGGGTTTAGCGATTTTCAAATAAGTAAAATAAAAAACCGGAGTAGGACTCGAGCACGAAAAGCCCTATTAATAAACGTGGAATAAGATCGGAATAATTAAACCATTTTTTTGTTTCTGTCCGTCAACTTTGAAAGTTCTTGTCACGGAAAAAGACAAAGCATGTGCTTATTATTCCGACCTTACTCCACGTTTATTAATAAAGCTAGAAGAGTACCCAAAAAAACACGTTTGTTGTACGGGATACCCATTTTAATGTTTATTAGCGGCAACATAGAAATAGGCATCATCTGTGAAAAATTCAACTGTCTAGCTATCATAGATCATGCAGCCTGGTGACAGACAGATGGACAGTGGAGTCTTCGTAACAGGATCCAGTTTTTACCCTTTGGGCACGGAACCCTAAAATTATAAGTACCTACTTACATAAACAAACAACCAAACAAAACGTTACTTCTTAGTGTGTTCCACACTAGGCAATAATGCTTTCTGAAAAAATGCCTTCAAAAACTTTGGCGCCCGGCGGGACTCGAACCCGCGACTACTGGTATTCCGTTCCAGCGCGATAGCCACGGGTAAGTCTGCCGCCAAGCCGAAATTCGGAAAGGATTTTCTCGTGTTCTTCCAGTAGTCGCGGGTTCGAGTCCCGCCGGGTGCTAAAGTTTTTAAAAGTTTAACGTATTGCGATTTGCAATTTTTTTTGATATTTTATCCCTATTTAGTATTTTATTCAATTTTTACATTGGACGAGGAGATTTGATGGGTAATAAAAATATTATTTTTACCCTGAAAATTACAAATAAGAGTCGTTTCGGTTTTTGTGTTCTGTAATCTCGATTGAACAGATGAGGACCTTTGTTTGAATGGAAAAATGGGACCGATTTATAAAACGCGCATATGATACGTAGGTATCTGTCGCCAAGTCGAGCAACAAAGCGGCACGGTCGTACCGTCCTTTTCTCGAAGCACTTCAAGCCATTTTCGACCTCCTATACCTTCGTTGTGAATAAAACTAGAAATCTGATTTTTCTGTCACCAATCAGGCATTGTATAAAGACGGCATATTTCAACTTTTTAAAATATTGTTATTATGGTCTCTATAAGATGTTATTAGATTAGCTAATTACGTAATAATAACTTAAGACAGGATCTCCCCGATCAATAACATCTCGTAGGTACATGGATCTCACAATGTTTTACGGTAGAAGAACTGAGTTGCGAGACTTGCTTTTTTACAAGCATGTTTTTGATGGGTCTACCTACATACGAAAAACAGTATTTGAGAACGTATACGTAGACCGGTGCAGCCACTATGAAAGACGGGTCGGATCTTCTTGCACTGCCACTTACCATCCGGTTTGCCGTACAGCTCCGGTATAGAATAGGGTTACCCGATCTCTTCCTGTGGGCGACGTAAAAGGCAACTGAGGGTTTTTTTTTGTGATAATGGTATACAGACTATGGAGCTCTCCGTGTGCGAGTCCGACTCGCACTTGACCTTGGTTTTTATTGTTCCATTTGCTGTCCACAATAAACATTTTTCTTTCATTCCCAAATATTTCCTTTTCCCTGAATTCCTAGCGACTTTACATTCCTAAGTGTTCTTCGGAATTATAATAAGGAATAAAGGAACTCCAGGACTTAATTGCAAATTCGGGGACTTTTAATTGCGGAGTTTAATTGTAATCGCTCTTAGCTCTTTGCGTGACTTTACTTTGAAAGTATTTTAGCAGAATTATAGGGCAATTGCGGCGTACCTAAACTTTTCCAATAATAGGTAACCTACAGTAGATTCGAGTTATTTTAATACCGATTTTGCTGGTATATTGGAAGTAAAAAAAGGCCATAAACAGAGCAGGTCAATAAAGTCAGAAAAACTACAACTTCAAACTGACTTCAAAAAAAGTGAAACTAAAAAAAACCCTGTGATGTCTAAAGTCGTGAAGTTTTACGAAGTAGGATCTGTTTGTAATTCATCTGCCCGACTTCAGACTTCACAGGTTTTTATTTTTCAGTGATTTTTTAAGTCGGTTTTCAATTTGTTCAATTTCTTTGTTTTTTTTTCGATTTTATCATTTTTATTGCTGTCTCTCAAAATCCTCGATCGAAGAAAATCAAACACTGAAAAAAATACTGAATTTTGAGGAGCAATCTCTCGTCATATTGCTCAACTATGCTTTTCGGAGATGCATTTTTTGTAGGTAGAAAAACATTTCAATGTTAATGACACTCAAATTCCAACTGTCGCCTACGCTCTATTATTTTTAATTCCGGTATTTAGTCGATAAAAATGTTATGACACATTTGTACAAATAAAAGTACCCACAAATCTATTAATTTGGCAAATCACCAAATTGTGACTTTACAATATGGTCTAGACAGTATTTCCCAAACTTTAGCGTTTAGCGGACCCTGGGCTCCTGAGAGGGATGCAACCGGGTACATCGCTTTGATGAGACGAAGAGGAGAAGTATTTCCCAAACTATGGGTCGCATTTTAAATGGGCCCTCAGCCTTACAAAATCACCAAAAACATCACCTATCAATATAAATCAGTAAGGATTTAGATATTATAAAATTAAATGCGAAAGTCACTCAGTCTGTCTGTCTGTTACGCTTTCACGCCTAAACCGCTGAACCGATTTTGTTGAATTTTGGTAAAGATGAATAATTTGGGACGTTGTGAAAGGCTCTCATAAGGATCAAGGTCTTTAGTTCTAAGACTTGGAACCCTGATTTGTGCATTATTTTTAGGTGAGGTGGCAAAAATCATTTTTTCGAACTCCTCCGTGCTTCAGAAGTCATATCAAACTGTTGCTCCTGGTTTCTAGGTCAAGTTAGAGGCCTTAGAGCGATCTGAAACTCTAACACTAGGAGAGCCACACCTATACATCTAACAACTACCCCTATGATTGTGGCCTAGTAGAGTACTTTAGGAATATTTTGGGAACCACTGGTCTAAGGATGTGAAATGAATATTATTGGCGACAAATCTATTTGTAATATGATATTGACATTTTGATTAGATTTCCGTCTCCATAATACGTATTCATGTTCCAATCCACTCATACGTGATATTCCATCAGTGTTAGGGTAAGTAGGGGAATGGAGAAAACGGTAGGATGGATGTAGGTACGGAACCCTTTGTCTTTGATATGCCTGATGTCAACTTACATTTGATTAAGTAGATTAAAGTTGAACTACTCAATTTGGTCCCGTGCAAACAACAATAGCCTTATTAATAAACGTGGAGTAAGGTCGGTGTAGTGAAAACGTGCTTTGTCTTTTTCCGTGGCAAGAACTTTCAAAGTTGACAGACAGAAGCGAAAAGTGTTAAAATTACCCCGACCTTATTCCACGTTTATTAATAAGGCTACAAAAGTTTATACACAAAATTATATCTACACGTTTGCTTGTACAGTCGGCATTAAAAAGTCCATGGCCATTACATTCTAACTTAGTTGTCTTATCAGAAAAAATAAAAGGGTCATAGTAAAAATGTCTTTTTTTTTCGGAAGACTACAATTTTAGTTCGTTCGTGCTTTCATTCGTTTAACCAAACCAAAGGCCCCCCTTGTTATATCGAGAAAAAACAAATGACGTCATGTTTACGTAAAAATCGACGGTTTCATATTCGTCGTTATCAATTTTTTATCAAATATCGGCTTCTGGAGTTCTAGTTGCTTCAAGGTAACTATAATAAAGTTTCAACTCTACAAACGCCCGCACACTACAGACTTTTACCCGATCAAAGTCTCGGTCGATAGTCTGCCGATTATTTATTTCTTTACAGAGGCTTGCATTTGACCCCACCTCACCTAATGGGAATCATGAAATATTTTTCAAAGTCATAGATTTAACTTATGTTTTCGCGATGTTAGATTGAAATCAATCTCACTTTTCCGGTTTATTATCTTTACAGATCTCAAAACGTTGGGCATTGATAAAATGAAACAAATAATAAATGCAACCCGGAAAATAACTTTAATTTCAACATATTGATTTAAATTATATTAAACTAAATAATGATTGACCACCAGTCAATCCTGAAGAAGAAACCTGTAAATTTCTTGAAACGTTGAGCATTAAAACAATGCTATAAAGTAATAAACACCAAGCAATTAAAACCGAAAACTGAGTAATTTCAAACAAACATCGCGAAAACACAAGAAAAATCTAAGTATAGGAGTTATTTATGCAAACTCCAAAAATTACTACGTAGATATGTAATATTGTCCAATCCTGTGGTCCGATTAAGCAAAGTCTACACCGTTTTAATAGCGCCCAACTGGTGTAAACAAATCAAACTATCGGCCGAGAGTTAGGTCGGGTAAAAATCGGTAGTGTGCGAGGGGTCTAAAGACCGCCGGTCATTGGCCTTGACGCGACTTTGGCAATGGACCAATTGATCAACAAGTCGCGTTCAGTTCATATCCTTTATATCTATAGACTTAGAGTCCACTTTAGACTGACATTTAATTTCTTGGCTTTACGTAGAGGAAATAAAATGACAATTTTATTTTTAACAGATTATTGTCACCTACTTTTTTTTAAATTGATGGATACTGAAGCGAATAACGCTAAACATCCACCGCTAACTGAACGAGTTAGTTTAGTGTAGCTCGATAGTTTTTAGGGTTTTTTACACACTTACTTTTAAATAGGACCATATTACTGAGACTCAGCTGTCTGTCTGGCCGTCTGTCACCAGGAACGAATTTTCTTTCACGAAAGAAAGAAAATCTGCCATCCGTCCTTCACAACCGTCAGAAAATAAAATATACGGACGGATGGATGACAGATTTTCTTTTGGAACTATCGTTCGTAGAATCAAAGTAGGGGCCCATTATCGCGTGCCATCGTCGACCAACTCTTACCTTAATTATACAGAAGTTACTCCACCACCGGTACAAAACAAAATCTAAGGCCGGCCACACTTTGGATACGTTTTCGTTCATCCTTCTTAATACTATGAAAGCGCGCAGACTGCATACGAATTAGTCGTACGTATACTGACTTGTATGCAACCTGCGCACTCAAAGCCCGCGATAAAAGCTATGCAATAGCTTAAAAATGACTATTGTGGCTTCAACACTCTTGGATATATTTGTCTGGAAAGTGCACTTCAATGAAGGAAACAATGTCACCAACAATTCATACATAACATTCCGTCATTAAATACCTAATCAACAAGTTTCAATGAACCCGTCATGGATTTTGAATTTAGCCGCTATATACCTACTATACCCCTTTATCAAAACACAGAAGTTAGGTACAAAATTTCAAAATTCAAAGTACTTTTATTCATTCGGATTTAACAATAGATCTCTTTGAATCGTCAATTATATAATGTAATCTACTGTGTCTTCGGAACGCGACCTCCAATGAGAAGAAGACACAAGAAACTCATGTGGTTTTTTTTGCAGTAATTATGTGATTTTCATTGTCGCATATTTATTATTGAACAATAGTGGAACTGGAGCAATAATCTCATCATAATCCGAGCGTTGTTCCCGGTTGCATCTCTCTCGAGAGCCCGGGGCTTTCCTACTTTTACGTCTCCACTTCGCACGATCTTCGGCATCCCGTGTAGTGAGGCCATTTGCACGCATATCCGATCTCACAACGTCAAGCCAGCACTTCTTGGGTCTTCCCAATCTGCCGCGGCCGGGCGGAGGCGCCATAGCAAGACATTTGTTTCCCACGTAACTAGCCGGTTTCCGTAGAACGTGGCCGTACCACCGTAAGCGGCATTCTTGCAATTTGTCTGCAATGTCTCGGACATGAAGGCTGCCCCTGATGCGGGAGTTTCTGACGCGGTCTTTTCGCGTCACTCCACACATCCAGCGCAGCATCTTCATCTCCGTGACACGCAGCTCCTGCTTATGTCGCTCAAGCAATGGCCACGCCTCACTACCATACAAAAGGACAGGTCTAATGATCGTTTTATAGACCTGTCCCTTCAGTTTAACCGGCATTTTCGGGTCACAGATGACACCAGTTACCTCTCGCCACTTGGCCCAAGCTGCCGAAATGCGGGACTTGACGTCACAATCGATGTCGCCGGACTCGTGAAGTACAGATCCCAAGTACTTAAACTGGTCTGTCCGCTCGACCATGTGACCGTCTACGCAGACAGGTGTGGGATCTGTGGTATTGCTAGCCAAGTATTCGGTCTTCGCTACGTTGAGTTGCAAACCGCCGTTCTCAAGTGACTCTTTCCACGCATTTACACGCCTTCCAAGCCGCCCCTTATCCGAGTCCGCTAGCGCAATATCATCAGCATACATGAGCATCCACGGGGGCTGCTCGTGTGCGTCTCGGATGATTACGGACAGTGCGTCCAGTATTACGCTAAACAGAAACGGACTTAGGACGGATCCTTGGTGGACTCCGACTGTAATGGGGAAAGATTTAGTGTCACCAACAGCAGTTCGCACCACTGAATCGGAATTTCGGTACATGTCCCTGATGGATTCAATATAAGTTTCAGGCACCCCTTTGGAACGCAGCGCCCACCAGATCATCACGCGAGGAACACAGTCGAAGGCCTTCTGCAAGTCCAGGAACAGAAAATGCAGAGGCGTATTCTTCGTTCTGTATTTCTCCATAACGATCCTTAGGGCGAAAACAGGGTCCATGGGAACTGGAGCAATAATCTATACTATAATAATCCTTACAATCATTACAAACGCGAAAGTAACTCTGTCTGTCTGTCTATCTATCTCAAACCTCCACAGGTATCACAAAATCTAATACAATACAATCACCCACGTCGACCAAGAAGTTGTACGTCGCTACTACATCTTAATGCGCGCCATAAGAGGACATGAGGATCAAAATATAGCTATTGTTCTACAAACTCGGCTGTAATTAGTTCATAACTTCATTAAATCTCAGTCACGTAGCCTCTGATGGGGACCACTTGCTTGAGATTAAAGTTAATAGTTGCCTACCAGCGTTTCCGTATTGCAACTTTGTCAAAATGACGATCGAATTTTAGTGTCCGTTTCGTTCGATCGTCGTTTGGTCCCACGACTTCCACGGCCAGTGTTTGATCAAGCCACCAGACCAGACGGAGTATTTAGCCTCATTTAGAGATAGTCTGACATATCTGACAAAAACGAAAGATGACCAAAAGGAAAAAAAAATTGTGGGTATTTTATTATTATTAATTCATTTATTTCAGATTAAAATCCATAGGTACATTACATGTCAATAAAAACAGAAAATAAAAACATAAAAAACACACATTACATAATAAGAAATTAAAATTAATTAATTTAAATAATAAATTAAAATATTTAGCTTATCTTTTGCTTTTGTTTTTGTCAGATTTCTATTAATTCTTCAAAACGAACTTCCAAGGAACATTCGCGATTGATTTTTTATTGAGAAATTGATTATGAAAAAAACTGGGCTTTAATCGATTTCTAAATCCCACATTTTGTTATCTTCTAGAATTCATTTCGCGGAGTTTAGTGATAATTTAAACCTACATTTCACACAGAAATGATTCATAGAAACTTCAAGCTAGGTTTAAAAATAAAATGCACCATTATCGCAAATCATTCGCTTTATCTATGTTCATTGATTTACTATACATTCTATACTTATTGATTGATAAAGCATTTATTACATCACACAAGGGCACATAATAGTTATACTCGTATAACACATGACCGACTGAAATTTAGATAGGTAGGTACAGAGTACTCGATCAACTAACAGATGCATTACCATAGGTTTTAAACAATTCGATCGAACGCTATGCCGTAACTAATTTAATTACAAAATTGATTTTATTTAAAGAAATGCTTTCCAAAATTTTGCACCTAACAGGACTTGAACCTGCAACCTTAACATTCCGTGATATGCACTAGCCAACAGGTGGGACACCTTCTGTCGTGATGAAATTATTGACTGCATCAAAATCTCTCCTCCCTTACGACTGATTAAAGAATACGAAAATGAGAGATGTCTGTTTTTGGAAGATACTTACCTAATAAAACATTTTTTTTAGGAGTAATACAAAAAAAAAACTATTAAAGTATTTCTGTTACCGCTTTAACAACAATCCTAAAAGCAGAATAAAATAGATATTTAAGTAGAGCTCCCATTTAACAATTGGGATAATGGCACGAACCCCTTAGTGCGCGAGTCCGACTTGTACTTGGCAAGTTTTTTTAAATGATATTTGCAGTGAAATGTTACCTAACCTAGTTTAAAAATCTATATCTATGCAGAACCGATTTAGCTGAAAATTGGTGGGAAGGTAGCTTAGAACCAGAAGACGGACATAGAATTTTTTTGCTTCTAATGCGAAACAAAGTTCGCCAGATCAGTTATTTTTAAAAGTTTTCCAAACAAATAGTGTAAAATGACATCCGTAGCCAACAGAGGCGCTATCGTAGCGTTGTCGTAGCGTCGTGTCGTAGGGAATTCACTACAAATGTGACGTTCGATCGAAATGTTCAGAACATGTGGTAAGGCCTCTATTACAGGAACAGAAGTAAATTGTTTACCGAATTCAAAGCGTCAGGTTATAAATAGTAAAATATCCGATTTTGAGCATCTCATACATTCTGCAATCTGAAGATTAGATGCGGATGATATTGGAAGATAAGGTAAAGATTTTAGAATTTTCTGCGGTTTTCGCAATGCGAAATGAAAAATATTTTATTATTATTATTAGCAAATTAATTCAGTTTTCGGTTTTTATCTCTTTGCATTCTTCAACGCCCGACGTTTCGAGGACTTTACAGTATCTCCGAATCATAAAAGCAACGCAATAAAAACCGAAAAATTAGTTTGAAAAGGAATTATACCTAATTATAATTACTTTTACGTTTTAATTAATTAAAAAATAGGTATAAAAAGTACTAATTACTTTTGTACTTATCTACTTTTTAGGGTTCCGTAGCCAAACGGCAAAAAACGGAACCCTTATAGATTCGTCATGTCTGTCTGGCCGTCCGTCCGTATATCACAGCCACTTTTTTCCGAAACTATAAGAGCTATAGTGTTGAAACTTGGTAAGTAGATGTATTCGGTGAACCGCATTTAGATTTTTACACAAAAATAGAAAAAAGTACCAAATTTTTGGGGTTCCCCATACTTAGAACTGAAACTCAATTTTTTTTTTCATTAAACCTATTCATGTGGGGTATCTATGGATAGGTCTTCAAAAATTATATTGAGGTTTCTAAAATCATTTTTTTCTAAACTGAATAGTTTGCGCGAGAGACGCTCCCAAAGTGGTAAAATGTGTGTAACCCCCTGTAACTTCTAAAATAATGGAATGATAAAAGTAAAAATTATATATGATGTACATTACTATGCAAACTACCAACGAAAATTGGTTTTAACGAGATCTATTAAGTAGTTTTTTTTTAAAACGTCATAAATCGTAAACCACAATTTACCTTTCAAAACAAAATCTGTTGTATAGATAATGGTACGGAACCCTTCGTGCGCGAGTCCGACTCGCACTTGGCCGGTTTTTTATATTTTGTGCCGTGTGTCCTTTTGTCAATAAAATGTTTTCTTTTTTTTTCTAATTTCTTGGATAAAACTTGGTATAAGGATCTTGGGAGTAACGTGGGCAATTTGTAGTTATAGGTATTACTTTTATTATCCGAGATTTCAATCGGATATCCTTGTTTCGATACGTAAGCCGGTGCAGCCAGATCCAAATTGGAATAAATAGTAACAAAACAAATAGGAGTAAATAGTAAATTAAATAATTAGTCATCAATACAGGGAAAAGACTAGGCGCGTAAAAATACTAATTTATTTTTTTATTTACTAATTTAGGTTTAACTACGTTCGATTTCCGCCGAGTGCAAGTAGATATTTATCCTCAAAATAAATACTTGTTTCTGGTCTGGGTGTTTTCTATGTAGGTATAATGTAAGTAGGTAGATACCTATATTTATTTACAACAAAAAATGTATTATATGTAGTAGGTATATCCGTTGTCTAGTACCTATAGTACAAGCCTGGTGCTTAGATTGGGGCTAGATTGCGCTGTGTGGAACGTCATGCAATATTTATATTTTTACTAGCTTCGTCCCGCGGTTTCACGGTGGAGAACGAGTAGGTATCCTTCCCTCTTAACTAACAAAAACAATTATCATAATTTCAAACTACAAATAGAAAGCCAAGCGTGACATTGAAACATTAAAAACATACCCTCCACATTTTCTTCGTCGGTTTCCACCATTTTAAACAACTTATTTACTGAAAATAACTATGCATAATTATAATTAAACACTTTAAAACACTATTAGTCACTAATAAACTAATGGTTTAGCTTTGAAACTAATGTTATAAAGTTACCAGATCTTTGTTTTCACGCGATGTTATTTTACTAAGGAAAGCGATACGTCCGCCCCCTACGGAAGCTACGCGAGTACTGAATAGAAAACCTCGGAAACTTGTAAAAGGAAATGCTAGGGAATATTTTCAGGACATAAAGTGTGAATTATTTTGTCTTGAATAAGCTTTTTTGTTGCCAAGGAGAATGGCGTCATTTATGTGTTTTATTTTGATTTTGGATGAATTTCAAAAAAATAATTATATGCAATATATGAAAAACTACATAAATAATATGATCATTTTGAAATGACAACATAAGTCTCTGATTTTAGTGTGGTTTCGGAACGCGCCCTCCGATGAGAAGAAACCACAAGAAACTCATGTAGGAAAAAATATAGGTACCTACTTGGTAAATATTTTACGCACTTTGAAGCCTGTGGCTACTATCTCCCCGATGGTACGGTCTAAAATGTAACACGCTCATTAGAAGTGGGAAAACGTCAGAGGAACAAGATCCTACCCGTCTTCCTTAGACGCTGCACCGGTCTACGTATCGGAACATGGACGAGTCCGTTTGGCGCTACGGCTTAGGCCGGTGGGTGGTCGACAAGCAGCGGCCGAAGAAACCCTTTTTGGTCTACCAAGAAACCCCTTTTGGTCGTCTTTTACGACGGGTAGGGGATACCGTAGACATAATCTTTTAAACCCGGGCTACAGGACCCAAAAATGCCTCGACAATGCCTCATCATCGTTAGATTTTTTCTTAACAATTGCACTTTTTTTTTAATTGCAAAGTTTCGCATTGGAATTGTTACACCCATGTTTATAGACTAGTGGAGTAGGTAATTACAAGAGCGAGACAAATGCATTACTTAGAGAAAGTAATGCATTTGTCTCGCTCTTGTCAGTGATTTTCAACGTCTGCGAAATTGAGATTTTACTCGGCCAGAGTAATTACTCGAATCGTCTGTAAACACGGGGATAATTTCAGTACCTAGTAAAACTGTTTTTGTCGTTTTAAAACTACGTCCCTTTACTTGATAGGTAGGTAAATCTTTATTTTTTCGGGACAGAGATATTACAATTTCTAATCCCTTTTAATCGCTAAAGTCTAGAAATTTTGTCAGTAGAGATGGTAGAGATAATCTGCAATTGGGTCTTACAGCCAATTTTGTACCTGGAAATTGTTACAAAATCTATACCTAACCAATTAAGGTAAATTGGAGATTAAAGATGAACGCCCACTTATCTAAGCTGAACGCGCCGAGAAAAAAAACGAACCTGGGGTTCTATTTTTGAATCGCTTATGTCACTTCGAACGATTTTAATAACACGATGTCTTCTTATTTTCGTTTGATATCGACATTTTTTCTTTGTGAATTGCACGACTGCATTGAGTGGTACATCGAACGAAAATCAGCAGAAATTTAGCGATTAAACATGCCTGAAATAGCACGAGCGATTCTAAAATAAAGCTCCTGTCTTGTATGGGAGCGGTTTTGGCTGTGCGTTGATCAGTCAGTCAGGACAAAGCATTTTATAGTATAGATTTCCATAATTGGCTTTTTCAGTTATTAAATTGTGTATGTAGTTGTGGGTGTCCTCAATAAATTAAAAAATAATTAATTATTCATTAATTACTTAAGTTGTAGGTATCTACCAAATAGTAATTTTGACCTTAATCGTCGAAAGAAAAGTTACAAATGATTTTATGCTTTCAATTCAATTAGTGTTATTAGCTTATTCTACTAAATATATTCAATGTGAAAGTTTGTATGTGTAAGTAAGTAACTAACTAGTATGTTTGTTACTCCTTCACGCAAAAACAACTGAACCGGTTGTGACACCTACTTGGTATGCAGATAGAGTTGGCTACGTTTTATCCCAATTTTACCACGGCATCGGGACTGACGCAAGAAGAATAACCAATCGTTTAGCTTTTAAAATAACTAAATGAAAAACGGTCAAGGAAACCTAAAAGTGATTTTGAAATACCTATTCGACGATACCCCACTCGATATAGTCAGTAAATTTTTCTTTTTTACAATATGGCGGCTGGTGGTCGCCATTTTGAATTAACTGTCATGTCTTCAGTGACACTCCCAGGATTAAGACGAATGACGTGCGAATCATCAAAATCGGTCCATCCGTTTGGCCTCTGGAGCGCCACAAAGGAACAAACATACATACATACATAGACTGATAAACACATAACCCTTCTTTGCGTAGCGCAGTCGGGTAATAAAACTTATTGATCGGTCATGGGCATTTATGACCGATCAATAAGCTCAACAGCTAAACAAAAAAATGCTCTAAAGGCAATATTAAGAAAGAAAACAAATACATACATTTGTACGAAAAAGCGCGACCCCGTGTATGTAGAACAAGTTAATCGCCTGGACGTCTAGAACAACCCCCTTTCGGATTCAAATACTGTCCTAGAAGAAACACGCTATATGTACATACCTACCACAGATATCTGAATTGATCTGGGCCTCTACTTTATTTCTTACGAATGAAAAACGAAACGAAAATCCCAAAAGAAAATCTGTCATCTATCCGTCCGAAAATGTTATGTTCTAACGGTTTTGAAGGACGGATGACAGATTTTCTTTCATTTCTTCTATATATCCTACTTCCTACTTTCCTACTAATATTATAAACGCGAAAGTTTGTATGTATGTATGTGACTTTGTTACTTTTTCACGCTTAAACTACTAAACCGATTGCGATGAAACTTGGAATATACATAGCTGGAGACCTAGAAGAACACCTAAGCTACTTTTTATCCCGCGCGGGATCAGGACTTGCGCGGGTGAAACCGCAGGGCGCAGCTAGTACATATATAAAATTCAATGACTTGACTGATCTTTATATCAACGCAGAGCCAATGCTGGTCCTAGAGACATGAAATTTGGAGAGTGTCTTCTTTGTGGTGTGTAGGGATCTACTTAGAAACGGTTTTTGGAAAACCCAGCGGTATCGGGACTCACGCGGGTGAAACCGCGGGACTCTGCTTGTTGATTTATATAATTTAGTTTTACTTAGAAATACTCTAGGCTACCTTGAGGAACTTTTTTCTTCAGATCAAAGTTAAATGTTTTTGTCTTACATATCCAATTTTATTTGATCGCATGTCGATTGTAGGTATTCATTATGAAACGACTGATATAATACCTATATTGATAAAGTTTTCGCTATCTATTACTTACACATCAATAATGATAAGAATGATTGATAAGATTTCTTTCAATTTCTATATAAAAGTCTACGTATTAACTTACTTCCAGTTTACTTTGATTAAAAAAAAACACACATCTGAATTGAGAACCTCCCTGGAACCCTGGAAGGGTTCCGTCCGTACTATAAATACGTGTGTTGTTATGCAGCCGGGCCCCACTGAAATATTTATTTTATTTTGTTTTTAGTATTTGTTGTTATAGCGACAACAGAAATATATCCAAATCATCTGTGAAATTTTCAGCTGTCTAGCTATCATGGATACAGCTTGGCTGGCAATACTTAGGTTTTATACATTTGTACTATCTGAGTCCCGCGGTTTCACCTGCGTAAATCCTCCTTAGTGTTTTCTTTAAAATGATGGAGGCATCTAATAGGAAAGAAAAAACACTCAAAATGTCAGCCCTCTACTATCAGCGGTTTAGGCTGTGCGATGATCAGTCAGTCAGTCACTTGGGACAAAGCATTTTATAGATGTCGTAGGATTATTTGATCTCCTCGAGGCTTTTTTTTAAAACAATCATCCAGAAAGATTATCGGTAAAACGTAATAAAAGCTGCGGTGATACCTCTAGATAAAACTATGAACCAATCACAATGAGAGTTGGTCTGTAGTATACCAAAATCAAGCCAATCAGAGTTAAAGAAAAGAGAAATATCATAGCTATATTATGTCTAATTATTCCTACGTTAAATCAAATTATCCTATGATATCTATATACTAATATTACAAAGAGGAAAGATTTGTATTTTGTGTGTGTGTGTGCGGTTGTATGTTTGTTATGAATAAACTCAAAAACGACTAGACCGATTTCAAAAATTATTTCACCATTAGAAAGCTACAAATGTAGACAAATAAGTAAAAATCAAAATTAGCCTATGTTACTCAGGGTGAACATTTACCCTGAATTTTTGATCCCGATATTCCAACGGGATCGGAACTAACGCGAGTGAAACCGCGGGACGCACCTAGTAATAGATAAAGATATATATATAGCAGGATCGAGACTACGTGTGAAATCATGGGGCACAGCTAGTAGGTAAACGCTAAAGTAAAAATGACGATGTTGTTTATTTATAACTCTTTGTGATTCCCCTACTGGCGCTTGTTGATAATTACGTTTGATTATTTATACAAAGATACAAGTTGCATTTGTTACATTTATTTTTGGGTTTTTTCATGTTATTTAAATCTGTAGGTATTTGCCCAGCAATCGTTAAAAGTTGGGCTTTGAAGTTTTCGGGATAACAATTAGAGTAACATATTTTTCAAATGTTAGATAATTAGGTAGGTACTAATAAACTTTTTTAGGGTTCCGTAGCCAAATGGCAAAAAACGGAACCCTTATAGATTCGTCATGTCTGTCCGTCCGTCTGTCCGTCCGTCCGGTCCGTATGTCACAGCCACTTTTCTCCGAAACTATAAGAGCTATTACTGTTGAAACTTGGTAATTTACATTGTATTGATTACATTGTATTCTGTGAACCGCATTAAGATTTTCACGCAAAAATAGCAAAAATTATGAATTTTTGGGGTTCTCCATACTAAGAACTGAAACTCAAAAAAAAAATTTATCAAACCTATACATGTGGGGTATTATGGATAGGTCTTCAAAAATGATATTGAGGTTTCTAATATCATTTTTTTATAAACTGAATAGTTTGCGCGAGAGACTCTTACAAAGTAGTAAAATGTTGGTCCCCCCCCCTGTAAAATGATAAAACTAAAAAAGGTATATGATGTACATTACCGTAAAACGAGGTGTCTTTGACAGTCGGGGCGACTATAATGATAACTTGAAATTTATATAATTCCATCTATTACTCCGATAAACGGAACGCAATTTTTTATTTTTTTTACGTGTTGCCAAAACTGATATTGTGAGCACATTTCCCCAAAGTGAAGCGAAGTTCACACAGCGTGCAAGTACTTAAATTAATTTTTCAAAGATTAGTGAATAAATAGCCAAAAAAATCGACGTGCAAAACTTTGAACCTGCAGCTGTAAGTATTTACATGTCGATAATAGTGAAAGGTCACTTTAAATATATATTTTTTGTGAATCTAGACATATTTTCACAATTTGGATTCGGTCGCCATTATGATGTGAATTACTGTCATTCTAAACCGAGGGTACATTGATGTATAAGAGGTGACATTAATAGCTAGGTATCAATCTCGCCCTAACTCGTGCCGAAAACCTAGCCTAGAATAATGTATCTTATCAGTCTCGCCCCATAATATTTTGACTAATTGATTATTAAATTGATTGACTAATCAAGAACTACATAAGAGAAACTGATTAAAGTTGACTTTTTGCATTTATTTGTTAATTAAAAATAAAATTATAAATTATTTTGTTTCATTTTAGAAGTTATGAACAAATCAAACATGTTTTATAATATTTGGTACCGGATAGCAATCAGCAGTTAGACCTATCAATGTTACCCCTTGTATCAAAGTAACTCCAAAAATATAAAAACAGTTATACTTTCAAAACTATAAGTCTCAATTATTATTTTTTTGCAGATTTGTGTTACTAATCATTGTGTCTTTCAATATAAATAAAAGAAACATGTGGTCTCAAAGTAACCCCAAATGTAATATAATTTTGATAGCGAGGTTTTCTTTTTTTTTCTCGAAAACTACTCAAGATAATATTTATTTTTTTATTGATAATGGTAGTACGTAGTTTGTCCACCGCTTGACTATTTTTATTTTATTTTTAAGGTCAAAAATCTATGAATGGCGCTCAATTTAATTTCAAAATTAATCAATTTCACCTCGTTTTACGGTACTATGCAAACTTCCAACGAAAATTGGTTTGAACGAGATCTAGTAAGTATTTTTTTTTAAAACGTCATAAATCGTAAATCGCAATTTATCTTTCAAAACAAAATCTGTTGTATAGATAATGGTACGGAACCCTTCGTGCGCGAGTCCGACTCGCACTTGGCCGGTTTTTAACTTATACCGTTGGAGTCATATTTTCGTTTTTTCTCGGGTCTTATTCGCGGATTTTTATTTTTAAGACCCGGGAAATGTAAATATATTATGTATGTATGTACCTATGTACTATATGTACTTAGGTACTATGATTAAACTTATTATTATTAAGTACCTACCTATCTAAGTAAAACTATCATTTATAGAGTAGGTATACTTACAATAAATAGATAATAAAAAATACATTTCATTCCGTGAAGTAGTGTGGCTCACCTAGTGTTAGAGTTTAAATAATAAATAAATAAATTCTGCGAACAACACACAGCGCCATCTAGCCCCGTGGTAAGCGACTAAGCTTGTGTTACGGTGACTAGACAACGGATATAATACTTATATTTATCGTAGTTTTTAGCTCGTTAGAGTTTACAAAGAATTAAAACTTCAGATCATAGTCTGAAATTAAAAAATGAAGTTAATTGATGAGCCACACTACTACCCGAAACGAAGAAGACTACAGGAGGGTTACTTCGGTTCGTTTCAATACGACAACGATACGATAATACGATGGTTCTACTGTCACCCTACTATCAGAATGTGACAGTAGAATCATCGTATTATCGTATCGCTATACGCTATACGTACATAAGAATAAATCAAGTAAATTTCACAAATACAGTGATGTCCGTCAGGTTAATTTGAGACATAAGGATGATCTGACTGTGCCCTATAGTAGGCTCCAGAAAATAAGTAAGTCGTTCTGTAGTACTAGTGTACTTTATTATAATAAACTACCAGAAGACGTATGTGACATGTCCATTACAAGATTCAAAAAATATATTAAACTTAAATTGTGTAATAAGGCGTACTATAGCACGTCTAAATATTTTGATGAAAAGAATCCATGGATGTGTGTATAATATACGTTCTAAAATTTCTAAATGAATAAATAATTTTGAGTTTGAGTTTGAATTTGATGTCGTATCGAAACGAACCGCAGTAACCCTCCAGGTAGGTTAGTACGTGGAATTTGCTGACGCTAAATATTATCATCCATCTGATCTCATTTAATAACTTGGAGATAATCCGCGAAGATATAATTGTAAAACGTCGCTCGGAGGTAGGTGTGGTCTGCCTTAATCCGTTCAAGGCGAAAAGATTTAACCGAATCTTATTCGTAATTATGTCACATGCATCTTTACATTTTATCGGTGAAAACTACTGTAAGCCGCAGTTTTACTCTGTTGGAAAAAATGGTTGGAAATGTAGAGAGAGTACTCATTCGTGAGACCGACACACGGCACATGTGTCGGGAGGACCCCGGGTTCCCGAGAGTGATGCAACCGGGAACATGACTTGGAGGCGCTAAGTTGAGAAATAAAAAATTACTTTTAAAAACCTTGTTACACTAAGCAACCAATAAATGATTGATTGATTGGATAATGATGATGAGCTGTAACCGTAACCTCATGTTGACTGTATCAGCGATAAGAAGGCTACAGATTTGTTACGTGACGTTTTCTAGCAAGTCACTTTACTCACTCGTTTTACAACCCACAGACTTTCGCTTATTTACATTATTAGCAAGTTCTTAAACATACCTACGTAAGTAATTGGTGTGAAGACCATTAAATACTGTGAATTTGTGAGAATCATTAACACTATAAATTTTATTGTCGTGGCAGTTGGCACGCACTACTAAAGTGTGGGCTGTATTTTGACAATTCTTCATTAATATTTCGGTGCTTAAATATATTCATCATCATCATCTCAGCCCTTATCCGGCCACATCCATAGACTCTTCATATTTGTTAAATTACCTACTATGTACCTACAGTAGGTAGGAACCCAATATTTTTGCTTCAGTACCTACCCCTAGCATTTACATATAATTAGTATAAATTTGATATCCTACTGATAATAATATTATAAACGCGAAAGTTTGTAAGTATATAATATATGTATGTTGGTATGTATGTAAGTGACTTTGTTACTCCTTCACGCAAAAACTACT
This sequence comes from Idaea biselata, assembly GCA_958496205.1. Taxonomy (NCBI): domain Eukaryota; kingdom Metazoa; phylum Arthropoda; class Insecta; order Lepidoptera; family Geometridae; genus Idaea; species Idaea biselata. Next base: position 1,356,738 of record OY292399.1, read on the forward strand.
TAACCGATTTCGATTAAACTGAATATGTAGATAGCTGGAGATTTGAATTAACACATAAGCTACTTTTATCCCGATATTCCCGCGGGATCAGGACTTACGCAGGGGAAACCGCGGGTTGCAGCTAGTTATTTATTCCCGGTACTCACGATACAAGCCAATGTTTAGTATACCTACCTAGACTACCTACCACAGTTAACAAAATTTAAAAAGAAAGAAAGAAAATAAATTTATTCAGACAAGCACACAACCACACAACAAAAAAAATATAAAATAAAAAAGTAGATAGTTCACATGGACACACAGCTTAGGTACTCATCGGAACTGCATTCTACAACTATTTTTTTGTTTTTAGATAGTAGCTATTATGTTTGCTGAAATAATAGGTAAGTACTTACCTATCTAAAATAATTTGTATTTTTTTTGTATCAACTCTTTGTAAGGATACGACGGCTATAAATGGAGGACGACATACCCGCAGCAGATCCTGGGTCGGTATTACGCTCGACAATCGTGTTTCAATAGTGTGTCAATAGAATATTAATCGTCATATTTGACGTGTATTTGACACATTTGGCAGTGTCCTATGTTAACTATTCTATCGACACACCACTGCGACACCACTGAGACACCACTGAGATGCCACTGATGGAGTCTCGATAGTTGTCAAAACTCTAATGACAGGATGGATTTTTAACAGACTTGACAGACAGACAGACAGAGAAGGTTGGTTACCATGGTTACTATTGCAATTCCACTGAGACACAATTACGATACTATTGAAGTCTACCAAATTTGTCACAGTCTCGATATAATGGCAATAGTGTGTCGATATAATCGTAATAGTATTGTCATCTTGTGTCATTTAGTGTAATACCGGTCCAGTCCCCTCGCGACCAAGACCGTTGTAACATGGTCGAAACGTCGAGGTAAGAGAATTAAAAAGTAATAATCATGCGATTAAGACCCGGGAAAATATAAAATTATGAGTTCCAATAAGTTTATTCTTTGTAAGGATACTAAAACCCCTACCATGAGTTGGTACGTAAATACATAATGGAACAAATTTGTCAGCCTTGTTGTAAAATGACAATAACAAATATCAATGTCAAAGTTGATAGCGAGCAAACGTAGCGACTAGTTCTTTGAAAGCAATACAACAATCCACTGTGATTGTGCCCATTTGCACCACTTTAGTTGTTTACTGAACCGCGAACCTGTAGCCGTAACAGACGATCGAACCCGCACCTCACCGTACCGTCAAATTATTTAGCGACGATTTTGTATTCTGAGGCCGAACGCCACAGAATTCGTCATAATAGTTGCACATTATTATTATTAGTAGGTCTGCGAACAGTAGACCTCGCGATCAACTTTATTACTAAGTAGTACTTAGTAAGTACAATCTTATTATAGCGACTACAATCTGTAACATATAGTAAAAGGACTTGCTCTATTGGGAGAATTCTAAAAGTGATCAATTTATTTTTTATTTTTCTCAAAATCGTTAGAAATGGATTTAAAACTACCATCTTTTAAATAATAAATAAATAATCATTGAAATCGGTTCTCATATACCAGATCTATCGATTAGGCCATTTTGTGGCCACCAATCAAAAATCCTACACGACAAAAAAATTATAAACTTATATTAATAGAACCTATATAGGTACCAAGTTTCATCATGATCGGTTGATTAATACGACCTGTAGAGAAAATACATACAAACATACTGAAATTTTGTCAGACTTCAAGCCAATACGCTTCGCTCGCACGTTTAACTAATGCCGGTGTGCGGAGGCGGTACGGTTCGATCGTATGTTACGGCTAGAACAGTGCTGCCATCTTGACGGATTATCCATCAGATCTTGAGGGATTTGAGTAGGATTGGAACGGAGAAATGGAGGATTAACAGCCAATTAATAGATAATGGTCTTTAGCAGAATAATTGGATTTTTATCCCGTAGTCGGGGCTGAAAAGAAAAAGAACTTTCCCGTGCACTTCAAATCATAGGTAGTTATCAAGATTGCATTAGTTTTTAGAGTTCCTTACCCAAAGGGTAAAAACGCCACCATTTTACTAACGCAGCGTACTACGAGGGCGATCGGATGCGAACGCAAAGCGGCGCGGTGCGGCGCGGAAACAAGGAACAGTCGATAGCTATTGAAGTGTCCTACGTGACCAAATGCACGTAAAGTGCGATGCGGCGCGACTCTCGACTGTTCCTTGTTTCCGCGCCGCACCGAGCCGCTTCGCGTTCGCATCTGATCGCCAACGTAGTACCTACGCTGCGTAAGACTCCACTGTCCGTCTGTCTGTTACCAGACTTACCAGGCTGTATCTCATGAATCATCATTATCTACAGACTGTCTAAATTGTAAATTTCAGAAGATATATTTCTGTAGCCGCTATAAAATCAAATATTAAAAACAAAATGAGTAAAACAAATATTTTAAGGGGGGTAAAACGCAAAGTTAGCGCGAATTATTTTTACCACTAGTCATAAACTGGCGTCAGTGGTAAAGATACCTAAATGCAAACAGGTGTCGTCGTCCCGTAGTGTCATTTGCACCATTGACCAGCACCATTGATGGTGCAAATGATACTATGATGTACCGTTTGCACCATTGCTCCATTGCTACCATTATTGATGGGGCAAACATATCCAATGGTGCAATTGGCAATTGGCACTTATATTTATTTTAATAACAGAGTCAAGTTTTCAACTACTTTAGAGAGTTAAAAGCACTTGAACAATATAAGTATATTAATATATCCTCCCTCCTTTCTTGAAGTGTTAGAAATTATTTGAAAATTCATTCTAATGACTGACATTCATTGCATTTGTTTCTTGTGTCGTTCATATGATTTGATTTTCATAAAAAGCAGAAAAATGTGCGAATCCGATTTAATTTTTCTGAAACAGAGCCGGGGCCGACTTTTATTACACAATGGGTATCAATACCATTTTCACACAAAGTATAAAAATTTAAACAGTGTATGGAGGTGCCGCTGTTACAAGAAAACAAAATGTAAGGGGACGATTACTATATCACAGGTATGTGTAACTGTCTTTTTGCCCGCAGTGCCACTAGCATCAAATTCTTATTTATTTTTCCATTTATTTAGCTGTATATTGTGTATAAGTATATATATAGTATAAATATTTTTAAAGTTCGTATCTTATGTTTTGTTTCTTTTTTAGGAGGAATCAAAGGTGGTTAAAAAAATTAAGCATTCTGATAACTGCAAGCCAGATGAAAATAAAAACACGGTTTGTGAAATAATAGGGTCCTTCATAGAAAAGGCTACTACTTCAGAAGAAACAGTTCCAGCCGTTTATAAAAAGACTGTAGCCTCAATCAAAAATAAAGGACTTGACATTGTTCAAAAAATACCATCTTATGAAAAATTCAAATCTGTGGCATACAGAAGAATAAGAAAAATTAATGCTGTTAAAAAAATGGCCTATAAAGATGTTACAGAACTTGAAATTCCTCTTGACCATAAGGATTTTTGTTTAGCTGATTATAGTCATGAAGACGAAAGAATTTTAGTCTTTGCATCGGAAGAAGCAAGAGAACTGCTGAAAATTGGTAAAATCTTTTTTTGCGACGGCACTTTCAAGAAATGTCCGAAGCCATTTACTCAGCTCTACGTATTTTTCTGTGACTTAGGAAGCACTGATGACAAAAACTTTGTTGTCCCTGTTGTATATGTGCTTTTGACCAATAAAAAAAAAGAAACATATATTCTCATGATGAATCTCATCAAATCTCAAATCCCAGAATGGGGTCCTTCGAAAATTATATCTGATTTTGAACAATCTTTCATTAGTGCAGCCAAAGTAGTGTTTCCTATGGTTGAAAATCACGGTTGTTTTTACCATTTTCAAAACCAATTGCGGAGAAAAGCTAAAAGTCTCAATTTAAAAAAGACTAACGCTACAAAAATTGTTTCTCTTTGCACCATCTTACCTCTTCTGCCAGAATCAAAAATTGAAGATGGATTCAGATACATCATAGCAGAGAGTGATGGTAACGGAAGTAATAAAAATTTGCAGCAATTTATTAATTATGTGGCTAGATTTTGGATGCCGAAAAAAAAAATCTGGTGTTGTTTTGGTGAGAGGCATAGAACAAATAATGTATGCGAAGGATGGAATGGACATATTAATAACTGCTTTAAAAGAAGACCCGCGACAGTGAGTCACTGCTTAAAAGTGCTTAAGGAGGACGCTGCATTTCATGCAGTGAATGCTCTTACACAAGACCCGTACAAAAAGCGATCAAAGGAGGTTAGGGATCGGAATAATTATATACACTACGTACAGATGCAATTAATTAATAGTGAAATAGATATTCCACTATTCTTGGAAAAATTAAGATACAATAATTAAGCATTATTTGTCATTGATTAGCTGTCATTGATTCTTTGTTATTAATAAGTAATAAAAATACTTTATATTAATAATAAGCGATTCATTCTTCCATTATCATTAGTAAAGTTTTAGGGGATACAGTATTTGTTCATGGGGAGAAAAATTCTGTAAAAAAAAATAAAAAAAAAAAAAATCTCTTCCCTGAGGGTCTCGGGGCGGGGCGGATGGCCATTAAACAGAGCGATAGCTCGAGGAAAGCCTTGAGGCAAAATAAATATATTTTTAATAGTGTCATTTGCACCATTTGCCCCATCGATGGTGTAAACGGTACATGACAGTGTCGTTTGCCCAATTAATGGTGCTGGTCAATGGTGCAAATGACACTACGGGGTCGTCGTTGTGTACACAGATATCGCGTGGTCCTGTGTTTATTTTAGGGTTCCGTACCCATTTGTGATAATGGTACGAAACCTTTCGTGCTTGAGTCCGACTGGTACTTGGCCGGTTATTTTAAATCATAAAATCTAGGTATGAGTTTTTGGCGGGAACGCGGAGACGACATGTCGTGCACCAATTTTGTTTTCGTGAAACTATGTTGTAAACCGGGTTAAATTGTGTAGTTTTGGTGGAATCTTATTAAATTTAGTTCCGTGAATGTGCACAAATGTAGTGAAAACAAAACTGAGTGTTAAACATAGACTTGCTTCATCTCTCCTGTCAAAGCTCCTTTAAGGGTTATGGTAAAGTTGCCACCGCTTTACCATAGCTCCTGACTTGAAACTTTGAGCCCGATCGGGCCAATACCTACTTGGGTGCAGTCGGAAGACCAGCGCTGCTGCAATTTTTTTTTTACACTAGCAGCAGCATTATGCTGGGGCTGCGCCTATTCGGGCAGCGCACTAACTAATCTACGCATAGGTATTTGCTATTTTTTTTATTATTATTATAAGTAAAAATAATGTCTTCATTGTAGTTACTAATAAGACAAGCTGTGTTTCATGTGAACTACCTATCTACTTTTTTATTTTATATTTTTCTTGTTGTGTGGTTGTGTTTGTCTGAATAAATTTATTTTCTTTCTTTATTTCTACTTGATACTGACGAGATGTACAAGATGTACGACGCCAAAGCTAAAAAGTCACCTATCAACCAAAAAAAAACTACATTTAAATCGGTTCATCCGTTCGCGAGCTACGATGCCACAAACAGACAGACAGACACGTCAAACTTACAACTCCCCTCTTTTTCCGTCGGGGGTTAAAAAGAAGAAGAAGAAGGATGCGATAATAAACACGACACTGGCAGATGTGCGAAGTAACAATACTTCGTGGATCGACGCCTTGATAAAGAAAAAAAAAGTCCAGGTATATAAAGATTCAGTAGGTAGGTACGGTCGCGCGCTCTGCAAATTCTCAGTTCCCAATCTAGCCCCACGAGTGTTAACTCAATGTCAATTTGGGGTTTTGGAGGAAGTATTAAATCGTCCGCGGTTCATGATTTGCAGCCGTAGTAAAAATATACCGTAGGTAAACATCTGTTTACACTGAAATTGTAGTAAATATGATGTCCGTGGGACGTCAAATGACTAGGTAAAGTTAAATTAAAGAAACGTAACATGAGTACCTAGTTAAAATTGTAACTAGCATGCAATGCATGATTGTTAACTGCTCCTGTTTAAATTACAGATATCTGTATTAGGACGATTGTAATTTAACAAATGGCCAACAAAAAGAACACGTGGCACTCGGGGACTGCCGCGGTAAAGCTATTGCATAGCATTATCTATCAAGTTATGCAATTATAATTATTTTTTTTATTTTGTACCACGTGCCATGGTAGGCGGAGTAGGGGGGTGTTAGGTTTTTTCGTTACGAAATTTTTTCATTCAATGCTCAAAGCCGATAAAAGCTATGCAATAGCTTAAATTAAAACCCATGAGTTTTTTTTTTATTTTTTAAAAATGTCTACAGCAAAGAAGTTTCATGTCGACAATTTAAGCCATGTACCTATCTGTCACAATTTTAAGCAAAATTATTTGGGAAGTTTATTTTACTTGGGCGTTATGGACGTGGATTTCCATACAAACATAATACCAAAATAAACTAGTTTACATCTCATTTACAAATAAAAAAAATGTTTCTCCGTTTTATTTCATTTCGAATGAATATTTTGGAAAACCTTGTGGTGGGGGGGGGGGTGCTATAAAAATAAAATCCGAATAATATCGATATTAAGGTAGAAAACTAAATTTTTCATAATTTATTTTGGTATTATGTTTGTATGGAAATGGTAACAGTACCCACCCTCTTAAGGGTCATTTAGGTACTATATAAGACCTGAACCACAGCCTGAACTGAAAATTCCTGTCGGATTCATCGAAAATAGTTATTTATTTTCCGACGCAATGTTTTTTAATATTATTGTATTGACATTGTTCTACGTTTTTACGCCATAAAATGATATCCCAAAAATCTAATTTTGTGTTACCAAACAATTATTCAAGAACGAAACGCAGTGCTAGTAGGTACGTGTTATATTTAGCTATTGGCGAACAAAAATATGAATATTTGTGTGTATTTGCCCAGTGTTACCTAGGTAGGTAGGTACTATCAACAACAAAAGTGGGTATCCAGTTAGCCGAAAGATTCGTTTGAACCGAGCGCCGAGCGTGTAATAAGCTATTATACTCACATGAATATAAGTATACTATCTATAAATATCAAGTAGTCAAATCAGTTTAGTTCTGTGTCGCATGCAACCAGACGATAGGTAGTAGGTAGGTAACAATTAAAAATAAATTCGTAGGTATCTTTACTAAGTGAACCTAAATTTACCTTCCAAGCTAAATTAGAGCTTACGGTGGGCAGGCAGTAATGTTGCTGACTGTACATTATATATCAGACCTAAAACATAAATAAAATCACAAGGATACCGCTTGTTCCCTATAAATCTACTAGAATTATGTTCACCATTAATCAAATTCCAACCGTTTCGGAACTCAGTAATTAGCAATGAGAGATATTGAATTTAGAATGAATGATTTATCAAAACATGAATTCCCTCAAATAATGACTCACTCACGAGTGAAGGATAAAGACAACAGTGAATTGAGTTCCGAAACGTCTTCCTTAATGACTGCGCCGGCCCTCTTATCGTTGGATTGATAGATGTGCGGCCCTACAATATCTTTTTAAATCTATGATTAATTGAGATAATATGTATTATGTGGCATTTTCATTTAATTTTAGATGATTTATACAGCGCAGCGCAAGCAATTTCAATTCATGCTTTTTATGGCGTTGTAGTGCCCGGGACATTCTTAGGTGGAGTAGGCTTGCTCAGCACCTATTCCACCCTCCCAGCCTAGTCATCCATGCCCAGAGGAAAGAATAGGTCACTACGTCTGGAGCTAACTCAGCTGTGGGTAGGGCATGAATCCCGGGATCCCGGGATTATCGATAATCCCGGGATCCCGGGATTCATGCCCTATTGGTGACAGAAATTTTGAATTTATTCATTACAAACATACACACTGTACGAGCCATCGTACTATTCTTCACTTAATTAGCAAACTGTAACTTCAGTACAAAACATAGCTGATTAACTAACGCACGTGCCGCGAGAATCGCATTGTTACCTACTGTAACTTAATAGCTATAACAATAAATTCAGGTTTTATTCAAAGTGTTTGTGCTCACTACTTACCTACAACATATATATCTAACTAGCTAGCTACCTAAACTTCTAAACTGTGTGCTAACCAACTGGACGGTACACACACACACACACGCGCGCGCACAAAAACAGTTAATAAATCCATTACGCAGGAAACAGTTGTAAATGCAGTCCTTTTACACAGCTCCTTGTTTTTAATTAGATAACACTCCACGGTGAATACGTTTAAGTCTTATATTTATGCAAATTGTAAAAGATGCAATTACAGAGCGAAATGCGGTGGCTTTGTGGAACAAAACAATGGCGCCATCTGTAACAAGCTTTAAGTGTGTAACCCCATTGATAATTTCAAAATTACTTTTGGAAATCAACACTTTTGTCTCCAGCCTGTAAATAACCATTTTCATAAACGTAGTATCTTTTACAGCCGAATACAGAAACGCGACTTAAAAGTTGATAGCTACTTAAATAATTGAAAAGCTTCTAAATTGCGAATTAGTATGAGATTTTTCGAGTTAGAGAGCTGCTCAGTCGTTTAAGTAGATCTGAAACTTTGAGTAGCGTTTCTGTATTCGGCCGTTATTCTTCTAGCGTAGTATGTTTTCTACGCTAAAAGAAGACGTAAAAGTAGGAAAGCGGACCCCAGACTCACGAGAAGGATGCAACCGGGAACATCGCTCGGTTGATGATTTTCTAGGTTCTATAAGTAACAAGAACAATACCCATTACAGACAAGCAATCTGACGAAAAGAGCATCTGTCAATAAGAAGGATCTGTCGAAACGCACCATAACTACGCCCATAACCGTCATTAATCCCAAGGTAACCCAACATATAATTCCCGCGTTGTTCCCGGGTTCCTTCATCTAAACAAGGGCAAAGTGTAACTCAAACTCCAACACGCCTCCTTACCCAAAGGTTCACTTAACATAACCATTAAAGTTTAGCAGCTGATACATCAGCAATCCCTGACTTGTAATATGTATGTAAAGTACACTAGAAACTTTGTAATTAACTGACTGAACTTTTACTTAAAAAGGTATACTTAGCGATTTTAAAAACCTGAATATGGTTATCAACTTTTGATGTTGAGTGTACCTACTAAGCTTGTCTCTTATTCTAAATGAAAATTCTTACAAAAAGGATTCAATATAAAATTTCGATAAACTACCACGCAAATTACAAGAATAACTTAGCCAAGGGTTGTTGCCTTCAGTGAAAACAATATTTCATTTTGTTTTGTTTATCAACTATTTTTCATTAAAAATTGTGGTTCGGACATTTCGAACGATCTAATTTATTTATTTTGATGTTTATTTAACTGGATCATTGTTTTTATTAAAAGAGTTGAACTGAAAATAAAACAAATGAGTCAAACAAAAGATTTTTTTGGAACTAGACTGTGCCAGCGTCTAAAGGGGTTCCCAAAGTGGGCGATAACGCCCCCTTGTGGGCGCTGCAGGCCTAAAGGGGGACAAAAAGAGGCCCAGAAAAAAAATGGGGGGGTTGTGTAGAGTCTTAGGGGCGATTTGTAATTTTATCTGGCTAGGACTCTTACCGACTGAGCTCTCGACTTTTGACATGTGAACAACTAATATTAATCAGGAAATTGCTCAAACTACTTGAGTTCGATATTTTTCTCCGTGTAGTTCTCATATCTATCCTGTTTTATTGAAGAAATAAAACAAAAATCATGTCAATAGGTCGCTCCGTTTTGAAATGAAAGTAGTTTCATATCCGCTAATATATATTAGAATAGTGAAGTTATAGTGGTTTTTAAGCAGGTGAAAAAAGGGGAGCGCTAAAAAATAATTTACCCTTAAAGTGGACGGTAGACAAAATAAGTTTGGGAACCCCTGGTCTAAAGCTAAGCGTCCACCTTTCGGCATTGTACGCACCGCATCAAACGGATTGTAATATTCTTTGTATAGAAAGTCACAGAAGTGCGTCCACCAATTCGCATCGTACGGATCGCTCGAATCTGCTACTTTCTAAACAAAAATATTACGATCCGTTTGATGCGATCCGCCCGATGCTTGCGATGCAGAAAGGTAGACGCACAACTTAAAAGAATATGGCTACTACGGTATCCCCTGGCCTGGTAAAGGCGACTAAAAGGGTTTTTTTGACAGGAGGCTTTGGCTGCTAATTATAACACGCACACCGGTCTAAGTCGTAGCACCAAGCTTACTCGTCCGTGTTCCGTGTTCATCTCTGAGCTAAACCGCGGCAAGACAGACAGACGCAGACGGACTGACGGACATGACGAAACTATAAGGGTTTTTTGTTGACTACGAAACCCTAAAAACGAAGTTGGTATACTCATAGCTGGGCACCGTTAATCGAATAGTTAACTTCGTTAATCGTTAATCCGCTACAAAAAAAGTTATCTTCGTTAAACGTTAAAGCGTTACATTTCGGAAGAATTAACGCAAGTTAACGTTAATCCGTTAATATGTTTAAAAAGTAATGAAATTATCAAACGAAACAAATCTCTTCGCAGTTTTCTCACTTGCACGCGCCGGACAAATATACCTAGTTTAGTTTTTGTTTCACTCGCTGCCACGCGCCGCCCGGCACTTGTAGAACCGGTTTTTCGCTCCGCGCCGCGGAGCCGTGCGGTAAATAGTAGACATTGGATTAACGATTAACGGACTTCTGCATATTAACGGAAGTTAACGTGTCCATTAACATTTTTAAAAGTTAATCCGTTAATCAAAATGTTAACTTCGTTAATTAACGATTAACGGATTAACGAGTTAATGCCCAGCTATGGATATACTGTCAGTGACCCCGAATAAAAGAAACCGGAAAAGAAGCAGAAGTTGTAACTCGATTCAACTAATATTCACTAAAAAATCAAACCGAATGGGAAACGAGACGTGGCCGTGTCACCAGTCACCATTCCACCACCAGAACCTGGCTCGGAGCCAACCGCCTCTCACATTGATCTTGAATGTTTATTCTTGACATTACATTATGCAAATGCCGTGATACTAATTCGGATTTTGGAGAAAAATTGGGCGACAAGAATCTGGACTGTTTTTTTAGCTTTGATGCGAAAAGTGTAGGTACCTATTTTAAAGTTTTGAACTGTTTTCCTTCATCGTAAGAGCACGTTGATAAATTGAGGAAAAAGGTGAACTGATAAACCATAATTGTGATATTGATAGTGAAATCAATAAATAAAATTCCAAAAATGCATTAGATAAAAGGGAAAATATCTTTTTAATCGCAATATTTTCCCCCTTTACCTAATTACTGGTCTCTTATCCTTATTATGATCCCTAAAATTCTTTGATACAACTTTGACATGAAAGGTCTACGGTCTGCCAGAAACTCATGGATCGAGATAAAAAAAGAATTCTTTATTTTTTTAGGGCTACATAATGTCTTTTGGTGTCAGCACAGTTCTTTCTTCCCTTATAGAAGGAAGAAGAAGAAGAAACATTTGTACATTTTAATTTAAAAAAATAGATACGTGCTTACACTAGTAGGACCTACTCACATCTAGGTTGTGAGGTTACTTGGTTTCTGATGGATCAACTGGAGGCCTTCAGTAAATGGTTAAACCCTGGTTAAACCTAATGAATGATTATGAACCATGTACAATTCAAAACAAAGATCTTGTTTTGATTTTAGGGTTCTGTACCCAAAGGGTAAAATGGGACTATTTTACCAAAACTCCGCTGTCCATCTGTCTGTAATTAGGCTGTTTCTCACGAACCGTGATAGCTAGTAAATTTTAAATCGTGCAAGGGTTTATTGCAATTTATTGGAAATAGCTCATCATTTCTTAATAATACAACAAAATTAATTAATCCAATCATCTTTAGGTATACTACCTAAGTAATCTATACTCATATTTAAAGAGGAAATATTGATTTGTTTGATTGTTTGTTCGTAATTGACTGGACCGATTTCAAAAAATTGTTTTCATAATAGAAACAATAAGTTACTTTTGCTCCCGATATTCCCACAGGATCGGACTTACGCGGGTGTACCTAACTACAAGACGCAGCTAGTAATAGATTAGGAGCCTGTAGTTGGTAATCAAATCATACCTCATCGAGTACCAAGTGGAGACTTAATATAGACATGGTGGAAACAGTAGTAAAAGTTATGCCTAAAAAACTCGGTCAGCCGCGATTCAGCCTGGGCTCGGCTTCAGTCAGCCCGTTTTAAGGGGAGCCATACAGGCTCCTAATCTATAAAGTATAATTATAGGTAGAATGCGTTTTATATCCAAAAACGATAATTTTCAAATAAAATAAAATGTCAATAAGGAAATGGAATATTTTATTTACTTAGGTATAATTAAATTTCCTACATGATTCATTCATTGACACCCAAAATAGATGTCCTTTATGGGTGACATACGGTGATTTTCTCGTGGTGTGAGGTGAAATATTAAATCACCTATTCACTATTGTATAGTAGATACCACGTGTGACGTAACTAAATATTATTATACGTGGTTAGTATATTCTAGAAATTACATGTTTATGTTGTTATAGAAAGGAAAAATTCATAATCTGCTAGGTAAATCCACGTAACACACTTTTTACACTTACCTACACGATTTTCGTCCATCATTATTATTAGAAACACGGGTCTATCTAGATCGCATTGTAGATTATCATTGTTAAAAATTACCTCGACGTTTCGACAAACGAGTCACAGCGGCTGTGGTCACGAGAAGAAGTTGGGTCTTATCGCGACCACGGCCAATATAAGAAATTTTCGCTTTTATATTATATATTATAATATAATTATATATTATAATATAAAAGCGAAAGCGAAGCGAGTGGACGGATGGATGATGGACGAAAATCGTGTAGGTAAGTGTAAAAAGTGTGTTATTATTTAGATTTTCAATAGCGAAATCTCCTTTTTATAGTTCCGTCGGGTACCCAAACGGTAAAACCGGGACCTTTTCACTAAGATTCCACTGTCCGTTTGTCTGTGATAGCTGGACAGTTGAAAATTTCACAGATGATGTATTTTTTATTGTATTTCCGTCGACGTAGACTCGCTTGGGATTACCTGCCATATTATAGAAGAACCAGAACAGGTTAGAACCGTCTTAACCTCCGAGTACAAATTTAAAATATTAGCTGTTAATATAAGAAGTATCAGTAAAAACTTCGACAATTTTAACATCACGCTTAAACGTTTAGACATCATTTATGATGTTATTGTACTATCTGAATGTTGGTTGAATGAATCGTCTGTTATTCCACAGATTCCTAACTTTATAGAATATCACACCAGCAAAATCATAAATCAAAACAGTGGTGTTATAGTTTATGTGCGAGGTGTTTGGAACTCCAAAGCAAGAGAACTGCCGATAGAGGAAGCTAACTGTTTACTAATTAATATACCTGATATAATTACGGTTTTCGGAATTTATCGACCCCCATGCTTTGAGGATCCAAGCAAATTTATTTCATCACTTGGTGATTTCTTGTGTGAGTTCGGGACTGGAAGGAACCTGGTTGTAGCGGGAGACCTGAATATTAATATTCAACTGAATACTGAAGTAAATAGTTTTAAAAAGTCCAAAGGTCAAGATCTCTTAAATCTGATGGCGGAGGAAGGGTTTTTTCCTGCAATTACTGTTCCAACAAGGGAAAAAACTTGTCTCGATCACATTTTCGTGAAGACAAATAGAAACGCCATAGGTTTGCTGTGTAAGACTGATCTGACAGACCATGACATCGTTATGCTAGGGATCTCATTAAGTAAACCCAAATACAAACAACCGACTAAGATTAAAATAAAAAGAAATGTTGAACAATTACTGATAGATCTTAAAAACATCAATTGGGAGCAGATACTGTTTGTAGAAAAATACGATATTAATAAATTAGTTGATATATTTTCCCAAACTTTGCTAGAAAAAATAGAAAACAACACCGCAAAAGAGGTTATTCCTAGATCTAGGCGCGTTATCAAACCTTGGATCACACCTGGTCTGTTACGCTGCATGCGTCATCGTGATCGCTTGCATGCCCGCTCTCGGAGGAACCCCCTTGATCTCGTTCTCAAACTTGTTTACACCCGTTATCGAAACTTTTGTAACAGCTTTTTAAATAAGTTGAAAACAGAATATGAAAGTAGAGAGTTAGATGCTAACAAAAACAATCCAAAAAAACTATGGAAAACTATAAAATGTATTGGCAATCTGGTAACAGCTAAAAAGGAACCCACAGAACTTCTGTTTACACCAGGGTCAAAGGGAACTAAAGACTCACTTGATAAATGTAACACGTATTTTGCAACAATTGGCCATACATTGGCTAACAAAAGTCTTAGTAAATCGGGAACGACCCAGCAAATCCTTGCTCATAAGCTAAAACCTAACAATAACTTTGCAGGCTCTTTCTTTATGCGGCCAACTGATGAGCGCGAGATTGAGGGACTCATTATTAACCTACACAACGACAAAGCTCCTGGCTTTGATGGTCTAACTAACTCCTTAATTAAACAAATAAAACAACACATAGTGGCTCCGTTGGCGTACATTTTTAATAGGAGTTTGTCTACTGGCGTATTTCCTAACCAATGGAAAATAGCTTCGATTACCCCTATACACAAATCTGGATGTCGCGACACTCCTAATAACTACCGACCTATTTCACTGCTAAGCGTCTTTGCCAAACTGCTCGAAAAAGTAGTTAACAACAGATTAGTCCACTACTTAGAAACTAACAGAATAATTTCCAATGCTCAGTTTGGTTTTAGACGTAATCGATCAACTGAAGAAGCTGTGTCCCTTTTATTGCATAAAGTTGTTGCAGCCCTGGATCATCGGAGGGCTTGTGTGGGCGTATTCTTGGACCTTGCTAAGGCGTTCGACACTGTCTCAATTCCCTTACTCCTTAAAAAGCTCGAGAATTCGGGTATTAGAGGAATACCACTCCTGTGGTTTTCGAGTTATTTGTCGGAACGGAGACAGTGTCTTACTGTTGCGGGCCTGTCGAGCTCTCTGCATCTTGTGGATTTCGGAGTCCCACAAGGGAGTATTTTGGGGCCGACACTATTTTTGCTATACATGAACGATCTACTCAATCTCGATCTTAATGCAATAGATATAATTTGTTACGCAGACGATACTGCATTACTATTTTACGGATCCAACTGGCCTAATGCCTTTACTGAGGCAGAAAAAGGTTTAAGGGTTGTTAGCCAATGGTTACAAGATAATCTTCTGACGTTAAACACCGCAAAAACAAATTTCACAACTTTTCATAAGACTAAAGCTTCGATGCCACCGGTAAAATTTGAAACAATTAAAATTCACTCCTGCATCTCTGCCAATGGTAATCAGCTATCCTGTAACTGTCCGGAGATTGAAAAAGTCAATGTAGCTAAATATCTTGGTGTCTTTCTGGATGAAAACTTAAATTTTAAAGAACATATCGATAAGTTCTCTGCTAGGACTCGTAAGATGATAAATGTAATGCGTCAGCTTCGAAACTCTGCCTCTATCAGCACGCTTAAAAACATTTACCTTGCGCTGTGCCAGTCGATCTTAGGCTATTGCATTTCTTGCTGGGGGGGTGCTTGCAAAACGGTTTTATTTCAATTGGAAAGAGCCCAAAGATCAGTGTTAACGACCATGATGAGGAGATCAAAAATATACCCAACTTTTGACCTATACACAGAAGCAGGCATACTTACTGTTCGTCAATTATTTATTGCAAGTGTTTCCCTTAAGGTCCATAGGGAGGTTTTAAATTCTGAATCTTACAAAGACATGCTAAAAAGAAGAACATTTAAAGTACCTAATCCGATAGTTAAAACCGCTTTTGCCCGGCGCTTTTTCCCATTTATTTCCAACTACATCTATAACAAGGTTGTTAAAATGTGTGATATAAAACTTTGTTCTTTTTTTCCAAGCTAAAACTGTTATTAATAAATGGTTAAATAGTCTTGACTATGACTGCACCGAACGACTACTAAATGTTTTAACCTAGACTTTCATTTTTCAGTAGTGTGTGTGAATATGTATTTATGCATGTATATATGTATGTATCTATGTAAGTATATTAGTTAGGTATATATTAAGTTATAGTTATAATAGGATAATTGTATAAATTTTGCAAACTATTGGAGGCTACATTATCTAGTGCATCTTTTCTTGTGATTCATTTTCTAATAATTAATTAACACCGAGGCGTAATTTAAATTGGTAAACATGTTTGGCATCCACGATACAGATTTATCTAGTGTGGGTGCCGCCGATAAACTATTGTGTTACCCTCATTCAGCTAACAATACCTAGGTTAAATAGATCTTAAGATTTAGCCGTTAATTATCGTTGTATGGTTTGTTTGCTGTAAAATTTTTTTTTTTTTTTTTTTTTTTTTTTTTTTTTTTTTTTTTTTTTTTTTTTATTTCTGCTGCCGCTACAATAACGGCAGCCCTATGTACATGATTTCTCCTTATTTAGGTATATCTGTATGTTTTGTGGTGTGTACATTAAAGAATAAAGAAATATATTGTGGACAAAACTACCTGCCGCGGACAAACTACCTTCCCAGTGGAAGATCCTCCCTATGTAAGTATACACTATCTCGTAACTCTTAAGAAACAGCTGATTTTAAAGTACCACTTACCAGGTACTTAGGCTAAACTATAACCTCCACATTTTCAAAGATTTCGTTCGAAATTATTTGCGGGTGATTCAACACCTTTCTCTTTCGACTAATCGATAATACCTATCTATTAGATAATTAATTAATATTGTAATTTTATTTTAATGACGTATGAATACTACAATCCTAATGTTTTTAGTTTTAGCAATAAATTCTGAAATTGATTAGCATAAATTTAAAGTCGTGATTTACAATTTGGCACCTAGATAATTCATTATATTCTAATAACCGCTCGCTTTGATTTGATTTATTATCACAGAATACATAATAGTACAAGGAATTCAATACTACACATGATTAGGGTTTTATTTTGGCCTACTCGGCTAATGGATACGCTATATTACATACCAACCTAACGTTATTATGTTTAAGCTGGGGTCTTATTTTCAGCTCTAAATAACTCACCTAAGCAAGTTATTTCATTAGATCCTGCATTTGAATTGTTTAGATTTTTAAAATAATTGTTCATGGTTCAAATACCGAAAAAATTTAGTATTTTTATTGTTTGGAATGTTTTTTATTTATTTAGGTTACTTATTGTTAATTTGTTTTAAATAAATGGAAAAAATCTAAGGCACTACTTAGCTGATACAATTATTATTTAAAATTGAACGTACCTATCTAAGGTACCCATGTACCTTGGACCTATTATTAAAAAAAAAATTCCTAGGTTTACCATGGAACCTTACCTTCATCAACTTTTATGTCCAATTTGTTCTCGCCGTCACCCATCATCACACTAAGAAAAAGATTTCGGTTAAAAACACTAAAACACTTCACACATCACTCACAAACGGAAATTTTTCACTGCAACAAGTTTCACTGAAAACCGCGGCAAAACGCGCGAGGGACGTAAAACACGAGAACTCATGCGATCGGCGCTCGCGTCTCTCTGCCCCCGACAATCGTCGCAAACTGTTCTATTTATGTGATTTTGTCGAGATCAAGTGCAATTTGATAGAAGTCAATATCAAGGACCGTTACTTTGATCTAGGCATCAACAAGAACATATAAAATGTTGAAATATCAATATTTTATATCTGCTGATCTTCTGTTTTCGCGATGTTGTATTAAAATTAAAGACATCAATCTATCTTGAAGAAGGGACCTGGAAAGATCTCGAAACGTTGAGCGTTATAACAATGCTAAAAGTAATAAAGATCACGCGATTCAAACCGAAAAATGTCTTTAATTTCAATATAAAATGTTGATTAAAATCAAACTGAATCCTGAAAGAATGCTAGAGAACTTACCATAGAACTGGACTGTATTACTGGACTAGAAGGAGAAAGGTCCATTTCCAACTCGTCTCTGACGGACAAGCATCACCAGTTTCAAACTCAAACCATGCTAATAAAAATCCCGACTTCAAAAAAAAAAGTATAAAAAAAAATAATTTAAAACCGACTTAAAAAAAACATAAAATAACTTCGCCTACGTACAGTGCCACCGACTTATCTGTTATGTAATCTGAAGTCGGGCAGCCAAACTACTTACAATCCTACTCAACCAACCCAGTAAATCTGCCCGACTTCAGATTACATAACAGATAAGTCGGTGGCACTGTACGTAGGCGAAGTTATTTTATGTTTTTTTTAAGTCGGTTTTTAATTTATGCTTTTTATTTGAAGTCGGTTTTTAATTTTTTTTAATTATTTTTTTTATTTTATCCTTTTTTAGTGTACTTTCAACTACCACTAAAATCATTAAAATTGTATCCATAACTTTTATCATTGAGGAGTTCTGTGATGAGAAGGTGGTTTCAGATGTG
Organism: Idaea biselata; assembly: GCA_958496205.1. Classification (NCBI taxonomy): domain Eukaryota; kingdom Metazoa; phylum Arthropoda; class Insecta; order Lepidoptera; family Geometridae; genus Idaea; species Idaea biselata. The sequence goes on from OY292399.1 coordinate 1,375,225, forward strand.
GAGATTCCGAAACCATATTCTTATTCATCGGTATCTATTCTTTATGGCCTTATTCTACTGGTGAAAATCAAAAACTGAGCACTTTGCTGCACTCTCGAGGTGCAATCCTGTCCATCACTCCGAAGATCCTCATTCGATCTTCACCAAAATTTTATGGGACCAACTGTGATGTATCTCCTTTCAAACAAAAAAAGAATTACCCAAATCGGTCCAGGCATCTTCGAGTAATCGGGGAACATACATAAAAAAAAACAAAAAAAATAGCCCGACGAATTGAGAACCTCCTTTTTTTAGAAGTCGGTTAAAAAATGAGTTAAAAGTGCCAGACCTGGTGTAAACCATGATTTACTATGCCCAAATCATGGTGTAAAGTCTGGCCTTAAAACTCATTTTACAATAACCATGAAACTGTTAAATTACTCACACGCCTTTAAAAAACATGGATCAAAATTCGTCGTCGTTGTTAGAATACCCACCATCTAGGTAAGGAACCTAGCTGCGCTTGCCGATCTTGTTAAGTCGTGCGGGTTAAGCAACGTCTGGCGTCCTTGAAGGGATGGGTGTGTGGGACAAAGAGAAGGGGAGCTCCTCCGTGCTTCGGCGCGGCACGTTAAGCAGTTGGTCCCCGTCGTTATGTCTGACCTTTATGAAAAGAAGAACTAGATGATCATAAAACAGAGGACTATAGGTATTGCGTTTAAGTCAGTTCGAATTCAGTTCTGACTAACTAATTTGAAACTACTTAATTCTCTCAGCCCAGTGATCTGTAATGTTATACCTACTTAGTATTTTCAATTCTCTGGGTCAGCCTTATAAAAATCGACTTAACGTCATTGAGTTAATAAGTAGTAACTAGAGAAGATGGCCCAACCAAACTTTTTGTAACACGAGTTGGGGCCTACTCCCACCTTTGAATTTAGTCTATGACTGACGCTAGACGCGACGAGACGTGTGTATTCTGTGTATTTTAAAAATTTTAATTGACTTCAATATGCTTTCGTGTGTCCTGAGATAATGTACAAACAGCGCATGAATTACAAATAAAGCCCAAGGAATCACCTTCCATCATTAAGTACACCTTATATTATCGATAGAGAAAAATATTTTATAAAATCACTGTGACATTATGCGCCATTTAGACATTACTCAATGATGCTTTTGACGTTTGATTCGACGCGGAAAAATTAAGCCTTTTAAGCGCTTTATTTAATTTTTACTATAGACGTTACAATATTGTTAGCGTAGCAGCAGCTTTTTTGTAATGGTTTTGTGTAATAGAAACATGGAATTTGTTTGAGATAGCTTCTCTAGGTACTTGTATCTCAATGCTTAACGTTGTGGTATTCATGTCTGGTGAGGATTGCTTTTGCCTACAATTTCTATTTATTTTTGTTCTTTGAAACACCGAATTGTACTTACATGCTAGGTTTAGTTGTGAACCTTTTGCTGTCTTGGTTTTTATTCTCTCATTTCCATTTATCTTCTATTTACTCAAGTTTTATTGATATTTTTCTTTGTTTACTTTTAGTATATTTATGTCATATCAAACATAATTTATTTTCTTTCTGTCATTTTTCACAAAGTTTTTAATGCTTTTACCTTTTTGGTTGCTCTTACCTAAAAAGTCTTATAATGAAATATTTTCAACCTTTCTGATTTAGCCATATCACAGGCCATATTAAAAAAATAAAACTGTTCCAATATTCTTTCGACATTAGATTTTGAATATTTCGGATACCGACCCGATATAAGCCGAACTGGATCACTTCACGATCATTATATCCTCAGCTTTTGAAATGGATAGCCGATAGTATATCTTTGTCCGCTGAAAGTGATTATTATATCCTCGTCTGTTAAACTGTATAGTTGATAATATAATAATATCTTTGCCCGTCAGAACTATAAAGTGAAAATTATTAACTACATACCAGACTTCTTCAGCCTGTAAATTCTGCCTACGGCAGACCCTCTGACGTCCTCCGACTGCATTTCCTCTTAAACCTAGAGGAACCATTTGAATACCTAAGGCAGACCCTCTGACGTCCTCCGACTGCATTTCCTCTTAAGCCTAGAGTAACCATTTGAGTACCTACGGCAGACCCTCTGACGTCCTCCGACTGTATTTCCTCTTAAGCCTAGAGGAACCATTAGATTACGGATACATCATTAAATTGACTATCCTGTTACAGCCTCAAATCACAGAAGAAGACTCCGCTGAATAATCCAACGATATCTACAGCTCCAACTCTTCCAACTCCATTTCTACCCTCACTATTCATTCTTTTTTTTTATTTCTATCTGTTCCTTTATTACATATTTGTTCTTGAAATCTATCTTTTATTGTTCAAGGGCATAAACTGTTAATAGGTAGGTCTCACAACCTGCTTCATTACAACGTGTAGGTAGGTATACCTAATTGGTTTGAGCAACCATTGACTTATTACCCGACTACGGCGAAGCCAAAAGAGGGTAATGTTTTTGGCTGTCTGTTTGTTCTTCCCGGCGTAACGCATAATTCTAATATCAAACATAACCCCTAGCCAGAGAATTGAAAACTAGCACAGAACAGAATTACATACCTAATCTATGCACCTAATAAATAATTATTTATAGAATAGAGAATGAGGATGTTCTCGTGTGCTTTCTTCAACAAAACGTCCCTCTCCACACTGTCAAACGCAACGTCAAGCTTAACTACAACGGCGCTATAGTTCAAAGGCTCAACGACAAAAGACCGCACAGAATGAATCGCCGCCTCACAGCCCAAACGAGTACCAAAAACTAATTGATGAGGCTGCAACAAAATCCGCTATCCAGTCCCTAATCGCTACACAAGCCAACTTCCAACCTTTTGAAGGTACTACCCAACGCGATGGGCCTAAGACCCCCGTCCTTCTTACGAAGGGCACATAAACACAAAGTGGCTCCGTACGAATATGGACAGACCTCTAAGTTGACCTGACCACTCAGCATGAAGCTAACAAAATTAATCAAACTCTCCAGTAAGCGCCAACCATTATCCCCAGCGAAAGCAGACACTAACTCCTTAAGATGTACTGGTTTCAAACCATTAAAAATCCCCTTGGACCCAGAGTAGAAAGAGCTCGAAGTCAGAGCTCAGGTTTACGACCAATATAGGACACGAACATGAAGCTCCAGGAGCAACCGGAAAAAGAGCATATGACCATCTCAGATATTTCCTCTTCCCTAAGCTGCTGGTATTGTTGCTGCAGATAATAATGTTTTATCGAAACTTCAGATGGTTGTTCAACAAGCCTTGCTAGAGATTGTGGTGTACAAAATTCATGTCAATTCATATCGCCGGCTGACTAAGAGGTCTATTAATATGTGTTCTCGACAACACCTAGTTTTAATTACATATTTGTGGGACTGAAGTAAAAATAACACCAGGTTCGTTTATTCTGTCGATATATCTTTGAGATTCTTCTTAAATTTGTTGTATAGTGACGTTGTCGGTATCAGCCTGACTTTGTGTCTTTATAAGAGGGTTAGTATTTAAATGGTCCCTATTTTCTGTGTAACCTCAGGCGAGGAATCAAGTGATGGTGTCTTATATGACTGGTATTCGGAGAAGTGCGGAGAAAAATCTTCGTCGTTGAGAATTTAATGGGGGTACTTGAACTTACCTGTATCCATAGAATCATGAACCATGTTAAGACAACTGCAACGTTTATTTCACATTATTTTATTACTACTTGATGGCATTTCGACCACTATACAAATTCAAACACAATCTGTCTTGAATTGTATTTACTTTCACATTATTATACAATAAAATCAAGAATTAAAACTGTATCGTCCTCACGCCTTGTTTAAGATAACTGGGAATAAAAGATAATGTCATCACAAACTACGCAGGTATGTTCGCAACCCGTAATGTTATGTCTCGTTCCGTCTAACCTAAACAGATCACAATGAGTTCAATCGGTATTTACTTTTGAAATACGAGTTGCAAATAAATGCTTCATTTGTTTACATACTAACAATTGTTTGAAACCTTGTGGTACGAAAAGTAACGCTCACGATAATTACAATTTTATAGATTAAAATTTGCTTACTTATGTCTTGTATCGACTAATATTACACAAAATTGAAAAACATTTAGAGCCCAGATTTAATCTGTTTGTGATATCACTTGCGTTTTAGTCACAAAACTGTTTTTTCGCGAAAAATAGATAATGGCTCAATACAATTTCTACATATTTAATTTTCTGGTGAATTGTGTAATTGTGTAAGACTTATTTATTCGTGGTATGTTCTAATGGTTTAAGATAGATAGATAGATAGAACGCTTTATTGTTCTCACCAAAAATAAATTACAATAAAATAAAGTACAAAGAATCTTAATCTATAGTGGCACAATAGGCGGCCTTACCACTGAGAGTGGTCTCTTCCAGGCAACCTCGGTATGGAGAGGATCACACGAATGATTAAGGGTGAGGTGCGTTATCTTAAAAATAATAAAATAATAGAACAAAAATAATAATTAATTACGTTACATACAACACAGGAACAAGATAATAGTCATTATAAATACCAACATACAATACCAATAATTACATATAGTTCATAATACGTTATTATTATTATTATACAATATACCTACTAAACTATATACGTACCCATCTATAATTCATAATATATTTACATATAACATATATACACCTACAATAACTCATAAATATATCTAAATATATGTTCAGTAACTTCACACTAGTGACAGATAATATTGCTTGACCTGAGATTTAAAAATATTCAAGGATGTAGCTCTTCTGACATCCTCCGGCAACTCATTCCAGAGCAAGACCGCTTGGAAAGTGAAGGAGTTCTGATAGAAAGAGGTAACAGAGTGAGGATAATTAAGAAGTAGGGTGCTTTGAGAACGAAGAGAACGATCGTGATTTGAATGGACAAAACTAAAACGTTCCTTAAGATACTGACACTGAGATACTGGTTTGATACTGCGTAAAGGGCTATTAGTACTTTATTCGTCTTATTGTCTATAAGACTCAAACTACAAACCGAATAAAGACATCTATTGTAATATCTCAGCCATTCATCAGTAAAAAAAAATAAAAAAAATTACATATGTAGACTTGGATATACAGAATCAGATTCTGCAATAAAAATATTTTCGCGTAATACGCCATTACCGCTTTATTCGGTTGACCCGTCGCTATAGCGACTCGTTTCCGCACGTTAAGTCTTCAAAGCAAGGACTTTGATTTTAAAGCCTTCCGTGCCAATACGGCTAAAAAACCAATATTTCTCAAACGCTCCAAAACTATTGCCATTTAAGTCCACGACCTATAGCGACTCGTTTCCGCACGTTAAGTCTTCAAAGCAAGGACTTTGATTTTGAAGCCTTCCGTGACAATACGGCTAAAAAAACAATATTTCTCAAACGCTCCAAAACTATTGCCATTTAAGTCCACGACCTATAGCGACTCGTTTCTGTACAATAAGTCTTCAAAGAAAGTACTTTGATTTTGAAGCGTTCCGTGACAATAGGTATGTCCCATAGGCTAAAAAACCAATATTTCTGAAACGCTCCAAAACTATTGCCATTTAAGTCCACGACCTATAGCGACTCGTTTCCGCACGTTATGTCATCAAAGTATGTACTTTGATTTTGAAGCGTCCCGTGACAATAAGGCTAAAAAACAATATTTTTCAAACGCTCCGAAGCTATTGCCATTTAAGTCCACGACCTATAGCGACTCGTTTCCGCACGTTAAGTCTTCAAAGCAAGTACTTTGATTTTGAAGCCTTCCGTGACAATACGGCTAAAAAAACAATATTTCTCAAACGCTCCAAAACTATTGCCATTTAAGTCCACGACCTATAGCGACTCGTTTCTGTACAATAAGTCTTCAAAGAAAGTACTTTGATTTTGAAGCGTTCCGTGACAATAGGTATGTCCCATAGGCTAAAAAACCAATATTTCTGAAACGCTCCAAAACTATTGCCATTTAAGTCCACGACCTATAGCGACTCGTTTCCGCACGTTATGTCATCAAAGTAAGTACTTTGATTTTGAAGCGTTCCGTGACAATAAGGCTAAAAAACCAATATTTCAGAAACGCTCCAAAACGATTGCCATTTAAGTCCACGACCAATAGCGACTCGTTTCCGCACCTTAAGTCTTCAAAGTAAGTACTTTGATTTTGAAGCCTTCCGTGACAATAGTAGCTATAGGCTCCAAAAATCAATATTCCCCAAACGCTCCCAAACTATTGCCATTTAAGTCCACGACCTATAGCGACTCGTTTCCGCACCTTAAGTCTTCAAAGTAAGTACTTTGATTTTGAAGCCTTCCGTGACAATAGTACCGATAGGCTCCAAAAATCAATATTCCCCAAACGCTCTCAAACTATTGCCATTTAAGTCCACGACGTATAGCGACTCGTTTCCGCACCTTAAGTCTTCAAAGTAAGTACTTTGATTTTGAAGCCTTCCGTGACAATAGTAGCGATAGGCTCCAAAAATCAATATTCCCCAAACTATTGCCATTTAAGTCCACGACCTATAGCGACTCGTTTCCGCACCTTAAGTCTTCAAAGTAAGTACTTTGATTTTGAAGCCTTCCGTGACAATAGTACCGATAGGCTCCAAAAATCAATATTCCCCAAACGCTCCCAGACTATTGCCATTTAAGTCCACGACCTATAGCGACTCGTTTCCGCACCTTAAGTCTTCAAAGTAAGTACTTTGATTTTGAAGCCTTCCGTGACAATAGTAGCGATAGGCTCCAAAAATCAATATTCCTCAAACGCTCCCAAACTATTGCCATTTAAGTCCACGACCTATAGCGACGCGTTTCCGCACCTTAAGTCTTCAAAGTAAGTACTTTGATTTTGAAGCCTTCCGTGACAATAGTAGCGATAGGCTCCAAAAATCAATATTCCCCAAACGCTCCCAAACTATTGCCATTTAAGTCCACGACCTATAGCAACTCGTTTCCGCACCTTAAGTCTTTAAAGTAAGTACTTTGATTTTGAAGCCTTCCGTGACAATAGTAGCGATAGGCTCCAAAAATCAATATTCCCCAAACGCTCCCAAACTATTGCCATTTAAGTCCACGACCTATAGCGACTCGTTTCCGCACCTTAAGTATTCAAAGTAAGTACTTTGATTTTGAAGCCTTCCGTGACAATAGTAGCGATAGGCTCCAAAAATCAATATTCCCCAAACGCTCCCAAACTATTGCCATTTAAGTTCACGACCTATAGCGACTCGTTTCCGCACCTTAAGCCTTCAAAGTAAGTACTTTGATTTTGAAGCCTTCCGTGACAATAGTAGCGATAGGCTCCAAAAATCAATATTCCCCAAACGCTCCCAAACTATTGCCATTTAAGTCCACGACCTATAGCGACTCGTTTCCGCACCTTAAGTCTTCAAAGTAAGTACTTTGATTTTGAAGCCTTCCGTGACAATAGTATAGCGATAGGCTCCAAAAATCAATATTTCCCAAACGCTCCCAAACTATTGCCATTTAAGTCCACGACCTATAGCGACTCGTTTCCGCACCTTAAGTCTTCAAAGTAAGTACTTTGATTTTGAAGCCTTCCGTGACAATAGTAGCGATAGGCTCCAAAAATCAATATTCCCCAAACGCTCCCAAACTATTGCCATTTAAGTCCACGACCTATAGCGACTCGTTTACGCACCTTAAGTCTTCAAAGTAAGTACTTTGATTTTGAAGCCTTCCGTGACAATAGTATAGCGATTAGGGCATGAATCCCGGGATCCCGGGATATCGTAATCCCGGGATCTCGGACGCAAAAGTTCGATATTATAATCCCGGGATTGAGTGATCCGATATCGAGATTTGAGCAATTTACTATTTGGGTATAAATTAAGGTTTTTAGCTATATTTTTCCTCATGGATTGATTGAATAGAACTATTAAAATTAAACCCAAATTAGTCTACCCCTGAGGAAGAGATCTGTAAAGATTTAGAAGCGTAGGGAATTGGTACAATGTTCAAAACAATAAAAGTAACGTGATTCATTGCAATTTTTAAGACAATTATTTTTTATACAAGCTCGCATGCAATTTTTTTCTGCTAACATCATTTTAGTGGTGCGCCTAGAATTTGGCGCGAAAGTTTAGACACTTTCGGGTTTAGGGTATTTGTCCGCCATATTTCCAAAATGATGGGGTGGACGGCCCTCAGGGTAACTTATTTACGTAATGAAACCACTAGAGTCTTAAATATATCAAATATTTTAAATTTAACACATTTTTATTGTATTAAATTCGCCTTTTTCTATGTATAACATGTATGTATTTACAAAAGAAAAATAAATATAAGTATTATATCCGTTGTCTAGTCACCGTAACACAAGCTTAGTCGCTTACCACGGGGCTAGATGGCGCTGTGTGTTGTTCACAGAATTTATTTATTTTATTTATTTTATTTATTTTATTTATTTTATTTATTTTATTTATTTTATTTATTTTATTTATTTTATTTATTTTATTTATTTTATTTATTTTATTTATTTTATTTATTTTATTTATTTTATTTATTTTATTTATTTTATTTATTTTATTTATTTTATTTATTTTATTTATTTTATTTATTTTATTTATTTTATTTATTTTATTTATTTTATTTATTTTATTTATTTTATTTATTTTATTTATTTTATTTATTTTATTTATTTTATTTATTTTATTTATTTTATTTATTTTATTTATTTTATTTATTTTATTTATTTTATTTATTTTATTTATTTTATTTATTTTATTTATTTTATTTATTTTATTTATTTTATTTATTTTATTTATTTTATTTATTTTATTTATTTTATTTATTTTATATCTAAAATCTCAGTATCAATCCCGGGATCCCGGGATTAAGCTCTTAATATCGATATCGTCCCGAGATTGAAAACCTTCCGATATTGCATGCCCTAATAGCGATAGGCTCCAAAAATCAATATTCCCCAAACGCTCCCAAACTATTGCCATTTAAGTCCACGACCTATAGCGACTCGTTTCCGCACCTTAAGTCTTCAAAGTAAGTACTTTGATTTTGAAGCCTTTCGTGACAATAGTATAGCGATAGGCTCCAAAAATGAATATTTTCCAAACGCTCCCAAACTATTGCCATTTAAGTCCACGACCTATAGCGACTCGTTTCCGCACCTTAAGTCTTCAAAGTAAGTACTTTGATTTTGAAGCTTTCCGTGACAATAGTAGCGATAGGCTCCAAAAATCAATATTCCCCAAACGCTCCCACATTATTGCCATTTAAGTCCACGACCTATAGCGATTCGTTTCCGAACCTTAAGTCTTCAAAGTATGTACTTTGATTTTGAAGCCTTCCGTGACAATAGTATAGCGATAGACTCCAAAAATCAATATTCCCCAAACGCTCCCAGACTATTGCCATTTAAGTCCACGACCTATAGCGACTCGTTTACGAACCTTAAGTCTTCAAAGTAAGTACTTTGATTTTAAAGCCTTCCGTGACAATAGTAGCGATAGGCTCCAAAAATCAATATTCCCCAAACGCTCCCAGACTATTGCCATTTAAGTCCACGACCTATAGCGACTCGTTTCCGCACCTTAAGTCTTCAAAGTAAGTACTTTGATTTTGAAGCCTTTCGTGACAATAGTATAGCGATAGGCTCCAAAAATGAATATTTTCCAAACGCTCCCAAACTATTGCCATTTAAGTCCACGACCTATAGCGACTCGTTTCCGCACCTTAAGTCTTCAAAGTAAGTACTTTGATTTTGAAGCCTTCCGTGACAATAGTATAGCGATAGGCTCCAAAAATCAATATTCCCCAAACGCTCCCAGACTATTGCCATTTAAGTCCACTACCTATAGCGACTCGTTTCCGCACCTTAAGTCTTCAAAGTAAGTACTTTGATTTTGAAGCCTTTCGTGACAATAGTATAGCGATAGGCTCCAAAAATGAATATTTTCCAAACGCTCCCAAACTATTGCCATTTAAGTCCACGACCTATAGCGACTCGTTTCCGCACCTTAAGTCTTCAAAGTAAGTACTTTGATTTTGAAGCCTTTCGTGACAATAGTATAGCGATAGGCTCCAAAAATCAATATTCCCCAAACGCTCTCAAACTATTGCCATTTAAGTCCACGACCTATAGCGACTCGTTTCCGCACCTTAAGTCTTCAAAGTAAGTACTTTGATTTTGAAGCCTTCCGTGACAATAGTAGCGAGCGATAGGGTCCAAAAATCAATATTCCCCAAACGCTCCCAAACTATTGCCATTTAAGTCCACGACCTATAGCGACTCGTTCTCGCACCTTAAGTCTTCAAAGTAAGTTCTTTGATTTTGAAGCCTTCCGTGACAATAGTGTGGCGGACGCCCACAGAATCAACTAGATGGCGTTACTAGTATGAAATCCTGAATCGCGCTATCAACATTCTTTCCGAGATAAGCTCATATACAACTCCCGATAGGACATCGTCGGGCCGCGGCCTACCGGGCAAAACCAACTGCCTGGTGGAAGATCTTCCCTTTGGAGGTACACATCATCTCGTACCCCAAACTGGTGACCCCGCACATGGACAAGAGCGCAACCTTCGCCGACATGAGCTTCAACCCCGCACCACCCTCACCTACCCCCTGCATCCTGCCAGCAGCAGCCGACAACCACTTCTAGCCACATTGGTTGGACCACGACGCCTGTGTAGTTACAAGCACTGGTTCACCCTCCAACGGCTACACCACATCGCAACTGGGCACCTGCAGCACGCTGACTACATCCGGAACCTCATCGATTGGCCATCGACATACTGGATCTTCACGTGCTATGCCCCCTTCACATGTCCCGACTCACAGTGGACAACACTGTTCCAACTCACTGGAGCAGCGTCCCGACTCACTGGGATATTCCGTCTCGACTCACTGAGACGCCCGCAACACAACTGGCAACACTGGCAAAAACAACCTGCATCGACCTCCGGTCTCGAGGGGGAGTGGTGTGGCGGACGCCCACAGAATCAACTAGATGGCGTTACTAGTATGAAATCCTGAATCGCGCTATCAACATTCTTTCCGAGATAAGCTCATATACAACTCCCGATAGGACATCGTCGGGCCGCGGCCTACCGGGCAAAACCAACCGCCCGGTGGAAGATCTTCCCTTTGGAGGTACACATTATCTCGTACCCCCAAAATAGTATAGCGATAGGCTCCAAAAATCAATATTCCCCAAACGCTCCCAAACTATTGCCATTTAAGTCCACGACCTATAGCGACTCGTTTCCGCACCTTAAGTCTTCAAAGTAAGTACCTTGATTTTGAAGCCTTCCGTGACAATAGTAGCGATAGGGTCCAAAAATCAATATTCCCCAAACGCTTCCAAACTATTGCCATTTAAGTCCACGACCTATAGCGACTCGTTTCCGCACCTTAAGTCTTCAAAGTAAGTACTTTGATTTTGAAGCCTTCCGTGACAATAGTATAGCGATAGGCTCCAAAAATCAATATTCCCCAAACGCTCCCAAACTATTGCCATTTAAGTCCACGACCTATAGCGACTCGTTTCCGCACATTAAGTCTTCAAAGTAAGTACTTTGATTTTGAAGCCTTCCGTGACATGACAATAGTATAGCGATAGGCTCCAAAAATCAACATTCCACAAACGCTCCCAAACTATTGCCATTTAAGTCCACGACCTATAGCGACTCGTTTCCGCACCTTAAGTCTTTAAAGTAAGTACTTTGATTTTGAAGCCTTCCGTGACAATAGTAGCGATAGGCTCCAAAAATCAATATTCCCCAAACGCTCCCAAACTATTGCCATTTAAGTCCACGACCTATAGCGACTCGTTTTCGCACCTTAAGTCTTCAAAGTAAGTACTTTGATTTTGAAGCCTTCCGTGACAATAGTAGCGATAGGCTCCAAAAATCAATATTCCCCAAACGCTCCCAAACTATTGCCATTTAAGTCCACGACCTATAGCGACTCGTTTCCGCACCTTAAGTCTTCAAAGTAAGTACTTTGATTTTGAAGCCTTCCGTGACAATAGTAGCGATAGGCTTCAAAAATCAATATTCCCCAAACGCTCCCAAACTATTGCCATTTAAGTCCACGACCTATAGCGACTCGTTTCCGCACCTTAAGTCTTCAAAGTAAGTACTTTTTTTTGAAGCCTTCCGTGATAATAGTAGCGCGATAGGCTCCAAAAATCAACATTCCACAAACGCTCCCAAACTATTGCCATTTAAGTCCACGACCTATAGCGACTCGTTTCCGCACCTTAAGTCTTCAAAGTAAGTATTTTGATTTTGAAGCCTTCCGTGATAATGGTAGCGCGATAGGCTCCAAAAATCAATATTCCCCAAACGCTCCCAAACTATTGCCATTTAAGTCCACGACCTATAGCGACTCGTTTCCGCACCTTAAGTCTTCAAAGTAAGTACTTTGATTTTGAAGCCTTCCGTGACAATAGTAGCGATAGGCTCCAAAAATCAATATTCCCCAAACGCTCTCAAACTATTGCCATTTAAGTCCACGACGTATAGCGACTCGTTTCCGCACCTTAAGTCTTCAAAGTAAGTACTTTGATTTTGAAGCCTTCCGTGACAATAGTAGCGATAGGCTCCAAAAATCAATATTCCCCAAACGCTCCTAAACTATTGCCATTTAAGTCCACGACCTATAGCGACTCGTTTCCGCACCTTAAGTCTTCAAAGTAAGTACTTTGATTTTGAAGCCTTCCGTGACAATAGTACCGATAGGCTCCAAAAATCAATATTCCCCAAACGCTCCCAGACTATTGCCATTTAAGTCCACGACCTATAGCGACTCGTTTCCGCACCTTAAGTCTTCAAAGTAAGTACTTTGATTTTGAAGCCTTCCGTGACAATAGTAGCGATAGGCTCCAAAAATCAATATTCCCCAAACACTCCCAAACTATTGCCATTTAAGTCCACGACCTATAGCGACTCGTTTCCGCACCTTAAGTCTTAAGTCTTCAAAGTAAGTAGTTTGATTTTGAAGCCTTCCGTGACATGACAATAGTATAGCGATAGGCTCCAAAAATCAATATTCCCCAAACGCTCACAAACTATTGCCATTTAAGTCCACGACCTATAGCGACTCGTTTCCGCACCTTAAGTCTTTAAAGTAAGTACTTTGATTTTGAAGCCTTCCGTGACAATAGTAGCGATAGGCTCCAAAAATCAATATTCCCCAAACGCTCCCAAACTATTGCCATTTAAGTCCACGACCTATAGCGACTCGTTTCCGCACCTTAAGTCTTCAAAGTAAGTACTTTGATTTTGAAGCCTTCCGTGACAATAGTAGCGATAGGCTCCAAAAATTAATATTCCCCAAACGCTCCCAAACTATTGCCATTTAAGTCCACGACCTATAGCGACGCGTTTCCGCACCTTAAGTCTTCAAAGTAAGTACTTTGATTTTGAAGCCTTCCGTGACAATAGTAGCGATAGGCTCCAAAAATCAATATTCCCCAAACGCTCCCAAACTATTGCCATTTAAGTCCACGACCTATAGCGACTCGTTTCCGCACCTTAAGTCTTCAAAGTAAGTACTTTGATTTTGAAGCCTTCCGTGATAATAGTAGCGCGATAGGCTCCAAAAATCAACATTCCACAAACGCTCCCAAACTATTGCCATTTAAGTCCACGACCCATAAGCGACTCGTTTCCGCACCTTAAGTCTTCAAAGTAAGTTCTTTGATTTTGAAGCCTTCCGTGATAATGGTAGCGCGATAGGCTCCAAAAATCAATATTCCCCAAACGCTCCCAAACTATTGCCATTTAAGTCCACGACCTATGGCGACTCGTTTCCGCACCTTAAGTCTTCAAAGTAAGTACTTTGATTTTGAAGCCTTCCGTGACAATAGTATAGCGATAGGCTCCAAAAATCAATATTCCCCAAACGCTCCCAAACTAGTGCCATTTAAGTCCACGACCTATAGCGACTCGTTTCCGCACCTTAAGTCTTTAAAGTAGTACTTTGATTTTGAAGCCTTCCGTGACAATAGTAAAGCGATAGGCTCCAAAAATCAATATTCCCCAAACGCTCCCAAACTATTGCCATTTAAGTCCACGACCTATAGCGACTCGTTTCCGCACCTTAAGTGTTCAAAGTAAGTACTTTGATTTTGAAGCCTTCCGTGACAATAGTAGCGATAGGCTCCAAAAATCAATATTCCCCAAACGCTCCTAAACTATTGCCATTTAAGTCGACGACCTATAGCGACTCGTTTCCGCACCTTAAGTCTTCAAAGTAAGTACTTTGATTTTGAAGCCTTCCGTGACAATAGTAGCGATAGGCTCCAAAAATCAATATTCCCCAAACGCTCCCAAATTATTGCCATTTAAGTCCACGACCTATAGCGACTCGTTTCCGAACCTTAAGTCTTCAAAGTATGTACTTTGATTTTGAAGCCTTCCGTGACAATAGTATAGCGATAGACTCCAAAAATCAATATTCCCCAAACGCTCCCAAACTATTGCCATTTAGGTCCACGACCTATAGCGACTCGTTTCCGCACCTTAAGTCTTCAAAGTAAGTACTTTGATTTTGAAGCCTTCCGTGACAATAGTAGCGATAGGCTCCAAAAATCAATATTCCCCAAACGCTCCCAAACTATTGCCATTTAAGTCCACGACCTATAGCGACTCGTTTCCGCACCTTAAGTCTTCAAAGTAAGTACCTTGGTTTTTTAAGCCTTCCGTGACAATAGTATAGCGATAGGCTCCAAAAATCAATATTCCCCAAACGCTCCCAAACTATTGCCATTTAAGTCCACGACCTATAGCAACTCGTTCTCGCACCTTAAGTCTTCAAAGTAAGTTCTTTGATTTTGAAGCCTTCCGTGACAATAGTAGCGATAGGCTCCAAAAATCAATATTCCCCAAACGCTCCCAAACTATTGCCATTTAAGTCCACGACCTATAGCGACTCGTTTCCGCACCTTAAGTCTTCAAAGTAAGTACCTTGGTTTTTTAAGCCTTCCGTGACAATAGTATAGCGATAGGCTCCAAAAATCAATATTCCCCAAACGCTCCCAAACTATTGCCATTTAAGTCCACGACCTATAGCAACTCGTTCTCGCACCTTAAGTCTTCAAAGTAAGTTCTTTGATTTTGAAGCCTTCCGTGACAATAGTAGCGATAGGCTCCAAAAATCAATATTCCCCAAACGCTCCCAAACTATTGCCATTTAAGTCCACGACCTATAGCGACTCGTTTCCGCACCTTAAGTCTTCAAAGTAAGTACTTTGATTTTGAAGCCTTCCGTGACAATAGTACCGATAGGCTCCAAAAATCAATATTCCCCAAACGCTCCCAGACTATTGCCATTTAAGTCCACGACCTATAGCGACTCGTTTCCGCACCTTAAGTCTTCAAAGTAAGTACTTTGATTTTGAAGCCTTCCGTGACAATAGTAGCGATAGGCTCCAAAAATCAATATTCCTTAAACACTCCCAAACTATTGCCATTTAAGTCCACGACCTATAGCGACTCGTTTCCGCACCTTAAGTCTTCAAAGTAAGTACTTTGATTTTGAAGCCTTCCGTGACAATAGTACCGATAGGCTCCAAAAATCAATATTCCCCAAACGCTCCCAGACTATTGCCATTTAAGTCCACGACCTATAGCAACTCGTTCTCGCACCTTAAGTCTTCAAAGTAAGTTCTTTGATTTTGACGCCTTCCGTGACAATAGTAGCGATAGGCTCCAAAAATCAATATTCCCCAAACGCTCCCAAACTATTGCCATTTAAGTCCACGACCTATAGCGACTCGTTTCCGCACCTTAAGTCTTCAAAGTAAGTACTTTGATTTTGAAGCCTTCCGTGACAATAGTACCGATAGGCTCCAAAAATCAATATTCCCCAAACGCTCCCAGACTATTGCCATTTAAGTCCACGACCTATAGCGACTCGTTTCCGCACCTTAAGTCTTCAAAGTAAGTACTTTGATTTTGAAGCCTTCCGTGACAATAGTAGCGATAGGCTCCAAAAATCAATATTCCCCAAACGCTCCCAAACTATTGCCATTTAAGTCCACGACCTATAGCGACTCGTTTCCGCACCTTAAGTCTTCAAAGTAAGTTCTTTGATTTTGAAGCCTTCCGTGATAATGGTAGCGCGATAGGCTCCAAAAATCAATATTCCCCAAACGCTCCCAAACTATTGCCATTTAAGTCCACGACCTATAGCGACTCGTTTCCGCACCTTAAGTCTTCAAAGTAAGTACTTTGATTTTGAAGCCTTCCGTGACAATAGTATAGCGATAGGCTCCAAAAATCAATATTCCCCAAACGCTCCCAAACTAGTGCCATTTAAGTCCACGACCTATAGCGACTCGTTTCCGCACCTTAAGTCTTCAAAGTAAGTACTTTGATTTTGAAGCCTTCCGTGACAATAGTATAGCGATAGACTCCAAAAATCAATATTCCCCAAACGCTCCCAAACTATTGCCATTTAAGTCCACGACCTATAGCGACTCGTTTCCGCACCTTAAGTCTTCAAAGTAAGTACTTTGATTTTGAAGCCTTCCGTGACAATAGTAGCGATAGGCTCCAAAAATCAATATTCCCCAAACGCTCCCAAACTATTGCCATTTAAGTCCACGACCTATAGCGACTCGTTTCCGCACCTTAAGTCTTCAAAGTAAGTACTTTGATTTTAAAGCCTTCCGTGACAATAGTAGCGATAGGCTCCAAAAATCAATATTCCCCAAACGCTCCCAAACTATTGCCATTTAAGTCCACGACCTATAGCGACTCGTTTCCGCACCTTAAGTCTTCAAAGTAAGTACTTTGATTTTGAAGCCTTCCGTGACAATAGTAGCGATAGGCTCCAAAAATCAATATTCCCCAAACGCTCCCAAACTATTGCCACTTAAGTCCACGACCTATAGCGACTCGTTTCCGCACTTTAAGTCTTCAAAGTAAGTACTTTGATTTTGAAGCCTTCCGTGACAATAGTATAGCGATAGACTCCAAAAATCAATATTCCCCAAACGCTCCCAAACTATTGCCATTTAAGTCCACGACCTATAGCGACTCGTTTCCGCACCTTAAGTCTTCAAAGTAAGTACTTTGATTTTGAAGCCTTCCGTGACAATAGTATAGCGATAGACTCCAAAAATCAATATTCCCCAAACGCTCCCAAACTATTGCCATTTAAGTCCACGACCTATAGCGACTCGTTTCCGCACCTTAAGTCTTCAAAGTAAGTACTTTGATTTTGAAGCCTTCCGTGACAATAGTAGCGATAGGCTCCAAAAATCAATATTCCCCAAACGCTCCTAAACTATTGCCATTTAAGTCCACGACCTATAGCGACTCGTTCTCGCACCTTAAGTCTTCAAAGTAAGTTCTTTGATTTTGAAGCCTTCCGTGACAATAGTAGCGATAGGCTCCAAAAATCAATATTCCCCAAACGCTCCCAAACTATTGCCATTTAAGTCCACGACCTATAGCGACTCGTTTCCGCACCTTAAGTCTTCAAAGTAAGTACTTTGATTTTGAAGCCTTCCGTGACAATAGTACCGATAGGCTCCAAAAATCAATATTCCCCAAACGCTCCCAGACTATTGCCATTTAAGTCCACGACCTATAGCGACTCGTTTCCGCACCTTAAGTCTTCAAAGTAAGTACTTTGATTTTGAAGCCTTCCGTGACAATAGTAGCGATAGGAGTAGGGATATATTGAGAACTCTGTTCCACTCTTCGAGTGCCACTCTTCGAGTGTTACAGAATTCTCAATATATCATCTTATTTTAACTTATTTCAATAGCACAACATTTACTCATTGAAGTAAAGATTACAATGCGCTACCTATTCAGTTTGCAAATTGCTCTACCGCTACTATAGGCGCTTTATAATCAATAACACAATATTAACTCATTTATGTAAAGATTACAATGCGCTACCTATTCAGTTTGCAAATTGCTCTACCGCTACTATAGGCGCTTTATAAACTAAATTGATACCTACCTAATTAATCCAAACTTAAAACTTTGTACTAATAAGTTTTAAATTTGAATTAATTAATTTAACTATCGTCTTAGCTAGACAACCAATAAAAATGCAATAAATACAAATTAAGTCATTTACTAGTTTTAATTAAATAATACAATAATATAATATTTACTAAACAAAACAAATCAAATCAAGATGTAAGGAATCAGAACCTAAAGATGTGTGCATGAATACCTTGGTTACTGTTCCAAACCGAATTTGAATACAGAGCAATGAAAGTTTACTTCTCAAAATACACTTTCGCATCATGGAAAATGCCATTGTCAATGGATTTAATTAGCTCGTGTAATTTCCTCCATTGCTCTGTGTCTGTATCGATTTGGAACTTTGTTCGAACCAAAGCCTTTAACCACACATCTTTAGGTTCTGTATCCTTAACATCTTCGGTTTTATAAACCTTTAGGTCTACATAGTAGTTCCCGCTGGTTGCCTTGTTTCTTTTTTCTTTCCCGTTTGCCACCGCGTTGACAAAAAAGGATGAAATCACCTTTGGTTTTTCAACGTCGTTGTTTTCGGGATGTTTTGCGCTGGCGCTGACGCCGAATATGTCAGCATCTCTTAGTTTTTTACTGTAACAAATAAATAATTATATTTTTAAATCATTATCATTGCACGACGTTACAGACAGCGCAATCTAGCTCCAAACTAAGCACTAGGCTTGTACTATGAGTACTAAACAACGGATATACTACATTTTATACTTTTTGTAAATACATACATATGATACATAGAAAACACCTAGACCAGAAACAAATACTTATTTTTAAGCATAAATATTTGCATCCGGCGGGAATCGAACCCGCAACCTCCTGCATTGCAATCGGGCCTTCGCCCGCCACACCACAGAGGCTGTCGAAAGAGGAATTAAATTAACTAAAGCTTGTGAACGTAACAATGATATTGCATTGATAATTGTATCAGGCAATTATTCACTGCAATAATAGACACGCATCGAACCCAAGATAAAAATCTAATAGTATCAAATAAACTATAATATACCTTTTTGATGTTGACGCTATAGTCGAGGTGCGTTTTCTAGCTTTAGTGAGGTTCATAGGCGGGGGAAGATCAGATTCGTTTTCCTGATCATAATATTCAGAGTCTGATCTGAAACAAGGATACCATTGTTAGTATATAAATTTAGAATAATGTCACTTTTTACTGAAACAAACTAACAATTAAATAAATTTAGTTTTAGAAAACAAAAAAAAAAAAAAAAAAGATCTAAGAGAATAAGATGAGATAAGATTTATAATAAATAAAATCTATGAACGACACAGTGATATTGCTGTGATATAATTATATCAGGGCGCGTATTCTATAATTAAAATGCTTCAACTATGCTTCAGCTCTGTTCAATTTTCTTCGAAAACGGTTTACTATTTCTTGGTAATTTGGTAATAAATTACTTGCATTTCAAAAAATGGAGAACCGTTTTCAAAAAAAATAAACAGAGCTGAAATATAGTTGAAGCATTTTAGTTCTAGAATACTTGCTCAGATAGGATTCGCTGCAATAATAGAAATCGAACAAATAAGTTAGTAAGACAAAATTCTAATAACTAATAACTCAAATAAAGTATATTACCTTTTTGATATCGACATCACAGACGGTTTGCGTTTTCTAGCTGTTGATTTGGTGCGGTTTGTGGGTGCAGAGAGAACTGGCTCGTTTTCCCGGTGTTCGTATTCTGACTCTGACCTGAAACAAACAAACAAACATTGTTAGTTTAAGTTAGATTAATATTATTGGTTTAGAGCTTATAACTCTAGTAGTGTGTTAAACTTACATTTTCAATGAAGACAAGAACTTCTAAAACAGGTGCTACAGTCGTTTTCTTGCTTCTTGCTAGCAGGGATTGTAGCGTAGGTTCAAAGGCTTCTAAAACAGGTACTAGACTTGCTTCTTGCTAGCAGGCTCGCAGCCCAGCGTTCTAGTAGCAGGCAGGCTCAGTGTTTAACAACACGATCCTTGAATCGTTGTAGTAGACTTGAACTTCAAGTGTTGCCCGATTCATTGAAGTCTTCGTTGTGGATAAAATAAATCCAAAACATAGGGTTTATAACGCAAAACCTTTTGATAATCTACCGCATTTGAAAAACAATATAAGTTGATTGAATAAAGACAAATTTCAGTCACTTTTGTTTGTTCGTGTTATATCTAATATAAATTCGTTAAACTTCAATTTTCGAAATAATAAAATTATGAAGAGTATGTGAATTATTAGGGTTGGCACAAAATGTTGATGTATTACTTTGTAATTAATAGGTAAATATTATTCCAATATATAGTAAGCAATTTTATAATCATCGTTTTGTGACATCCATATTAGAAATTGATAGCTGAAGCACTTTTAACTAAATAGGTATGCTGAATAGACAACGGAAATAAGTAAAGTATATTTCGTAATATTTGATTACCTACATCCGTTTATTGCACTGGAAATTTTTTATTAGCATATCATTATTATTCATAGCTGTTCAAATATTATTTAGACAGTATGCTTAATACAAGGTGTTAATTAAAACTCAAGTAGGTAAGTCATTATTCTCTTACGATTTTTGTTCTATTTTATTTTAAACTGTGTTTAATATAAATAATTTGTGTTTTATTTACAGGTACCTAGCTATATAAATCAAATTTTATCTATTTTCGTACAAAAAGAAAACAGAAGTTTAATCTGAATTTATTTGGAACTAATATTTTGAAAGAAAAAGGTGTGTATATGTGATGTAGTTAATTATATGAGCTATTTATTTTATTTCTTATTTATTTTTTTGAAAATTCTAACAAATTTCATGTTTTATTTACAGATCTAAAACCAATTATCTATCAGATCTAAAAACAATAATGTTTTTTCATACAGAAGAAAAAAACACAAGTTTTATTTGAAATAAACTAATATTTTTAAATCTTGTAAGTACCTATGTGTTTAAAATACATACGTAGTTATATATTTTTTGTTGTAATATTCATCAGCATAACACTTATTTTCTTTTGTCAACAGATCGATTAATACCAAATTAGGATACATTGGAAGTTGGATAAAAGAGATTCGTTTGGCATGCAAAATAATTATTTTTTAATCCTTGTTCTCGAGATTTGCTAACAATAATCAGGTGAGTAATATAATAAGTAATAACATAATATTATTATCTATAATGATTATAATAATACATTTACTTATTTTGAATTTAATATATGTTACAGATTGGATTGAAACAGATAAGTTTACCTTTGATGAGCGATTTCTTCGGAATCATAAGTACCTACTTAGTTCGGATGGTGCATGAATATCAAGATATTTTAGGTAACTCTATCTAATTATAAGACTAGTTATAACTCATAGTATTATCATTGTAAAAGCTAAGTGTTTAATTTAATTTACTTAAAGTGAATATTTAATACTAGCAGCGCTCTGCGGTTTCACCTACAAAGGTCTGAGCTGTAGGAATATCGGAATAAAAAGTAGTCAGCTATCTATACATCGGTTTTGCACGAAAGAGTAACAAACATTCATTCATACATACTTTGCGTTTATAATATCGTTAGGACTAGGATAGGATTGGAATAATATTAAGATAAATTTAAAAAAATTAATAATGCCTTTTTGTTCAAGTTGTAATGTTACTGTAAATAAACGATTATGGACAGGACACTTGCGCAACAATACACATAAAAACAATTGTTTGATTCCATTATACAATAATATTGAAATAATTAATAGTGCATTTAAAAACCGTATTATAAGTTATAAGATTAGTGCTATTAATGACCAAATAAATAGCATTCCTGATCAATTTCTTGTTAATGTTCAGGAACAAATAAAAAGTTTAATTAACCAATCTTTACAAGTTCATACAAATATTAAGATTAATTTAGAATTATTTTCTTTTTTTCTGTTGTTTAAAAATAACCAACAAGAACTAAAATCCTTTTCTACAAAAAATTATGCTATTCATGCTAACTATGATTTTGAACATTTATATAACTCTTGCATTGAAATATTAAAAACGAAAGTTCAAGAATTCGAAGAAAAAGACAGCGGATGGACATTTTTATCCAACTCTCATGTTGAAATAAATATTAATAAATACAACCCTCTTAGTGGTTCAAAATTTTTGGTTTTACCAAAAACCATACAAGCTAAAAAAGCTTGTTTGAACATTAAAAATAGAGACGAGTGTTGTTTTTTATGGTGTATTGTTGCTGCATTATATCCAACAAGAAAACACCCTGACAGGGTTTCATCATATCCACATTTTAATGAAGTTTTAAAAATCGATAACATATCATTTCCAATAACCTTTTCAGATATAAGGGTTTTTGAATCAATTAATCCTTCAATAAATATTTTCGTATACGGACTCAAAAATGGAAAAACTATTATAGGACCTCTTTATAAGTCGAATAAAATTAAACCCAATAGTATAAGAGTTCATTTATTGCTCTTGGAAAATGGTGTTACTTATCATTACTGTTTAATTAAAGATTTACCCCGTCTTGTTAGATCACAGATAAGCAAACATCATGGTAAATTATATTTTTGCGAAATGTGTTTGTTATTTTTTCCTACTAATGATCAGTTTAAAACTCATTTGTGTGGAGGGGTTGCAACAATTCTACCCGATGAGGGATCAATTTTAAAATTCAAAAACTATGATAGAAAACAAGATATACCGTTTGTTATTTACGCCGATTTCGAAACATTACTCGAACCAATTTCCGGTGACGAATTCGACACCGGTAATACGTCCTATTTACAACATCACGTGCCTGCAGCGTTTGCTTATAACATAGTATGTTCCGTAGATAATACCTATAACCAATTTAAAAGTTATCGTGGTAAAGATTGTGTTTCGCAATTTGTCAATTGTATTGAAGAAGATGCAAAAAACATTTTTAGAATTTTATCTAAAAAAGAATCTATGATTTTTACAGAAGATGATGCTATTGATTTTAAAAATTCTATTAAATGTTATATATGTGAAACTTTCTTATGGAACGATAGGGTTAGAGATCATTGTCACTTAACAGGTCGTTATCGAGGCGCTGCACATCGACATTGCAATCTGCAACATAAAGTACCAAAATTTATCCCAATATTCTTTCATAATTTATCAGGATATGATTGTCATTTATTTATCAAAAAGCTAGGAGAAACTCGTGGACCTATAAAAATAATACCTAAGTCTAAAGAAAAATATATGTCATTTTCAAAGTTTATCTACATAACTGATGTAGATTACATTCAGTTAAGATTTTTAGATTCATTTAACTTTTTAGGAACTAGTTTAGACAAACTTGCAAAAACTATGCACGTTAGCGATTTAGTAAATCTGAGATCACATTTTCCTGATGATAGAAAATTTAACTTGTTAACGAGAAAAGGTGTGTACCCATATAACTATATGACTAGTTGGAAATGTTATGAACAAACCACTTTGCCTACAAAGTGCGATTTTTATAACTCATTAACTAATGAAGATATCAGCACTGCAGATTACAATCACGCTCTTACAGTTTGGAATGAGTTCAATATTAATAATTTAGGTGAATATACTGATCTATATTTAAAAACGGATGTAATTTTATTGACAGACATATTCCAAAATTTTCGCAAAACGTGTAAAAAACATTATAAACTTGATCCTGCGTTTTACATAACAACTCCAAGTTTATCTTTTGATGCAATGTTGCTTAAGACAGGCGTTCACTTGGAACTCGTGTCGGACTTGGCTATCGTTAGAATGATACAAAGTGGTATTAGAGGTGGGCTTTGTATGTGTTCACACCGATATGCTAAGGCTAACCATAAATATATATCCGATTTTAATTCATCAGATCCAAATTGTTATATAGTATACCTTGATTGTAATAACCTTTATGGATTCAGCATGTGTCAGTATTTACCTTACTCAGGTTTTAGATTCTTAAATAAAAATGAATTGGATAATCTAGACATTGAAAATGTTTCTGATTCTGCTAAATGGGGATACATTTTAGAAGTTGATCTCATTTATCCTAAACAATTATTCAAAACCCATGACGACCTACCCTTTCTTCCTGAACGGTGTACAGCGCCGGGGTCGAAAACAAAAAAATTAATTGCAAATTTATATAACAAGTATTATTATGTAATTCATTATGTGCATTTAAAGAAATGTATAGAACATGGTTTAGTATTAACTAAAATCCATAGAGCTATTACATTTAGACAAGAACCTTTTTTGAAAAAATATATAGAATTAAACACTCAGTTAAGACAAAAAGCAAAAAGTGCATTTGAACAAGACTTTTTTAAGTTATTAAACAACAGTGTTTTTGGTAAAACCTTAGAAAATACTGAAAACAGAGTCACTGTTCACTTAGTTAATCAGTGGAATGACAAAACTAATATTACAAAAAAAATGAAAACTGCTGAGAAACTCATAGCTAACCCTTACTTTGAAAATGCATATATTTTATCTGAAAATTTAGCTGTTATACAAATGAGACCTAGTCAAGTTATATTAGATAAACCTATTTATATAGGCTTTACAGTTTTAGAATTGTCTAAAGCACATATGTATAACTTCCATTACAATATAATAAAACCATTTTATAAAGATAAAGTAAGGTTGTGTTACACTGACACAGATTCGCTTATATATGAAATTTTTACATCTAACTTTTATAGTGATATGAAATATCACTTTTTAAAATATTTTGACACTAGTAATTACGAAGAGGAAAATGATTTTCATTTACCTTTGCTCAATAAAAAAGTTCCTGGGTTATTTAAAGATGAAATGGGTGGCAAACACATTACGCATTTTATTGGTTTAAGATCAAAACTGTATGCTATAAAGACTTCAAATAAAATCATTAAAAAAGCAAAGGGAGTCAAATCAAGTGTGATTCGAGACCTAAGTTTTTCTGAATACGAAAATGTTTTATTGAATAGTGAAATAATACGTAAAAAAAATATTATGTTCAGATCAATAAAACATGAAATTTTCACACAGAGTGTCGATAAAATTGCTTTGTCAAGTAACGATGACAAACGCGCTATATCTAAGAACAAAATTACAACTCATGCTTGGGGGTATTATTCATTTATTTAACACTAGTTATGGTTCCACCTGAGTGATTTCGGGATCGGGATGTGGGATCGAGATAAAAGGTAATCTGTCTTTCTCCAAGGTTTCACTAAATCTTAACCAAAATTCATCAAAATCGGTTTAACATGTAAAAAAGGTAACAGACAGACAGACAGACAGAGTTACTTTGGATTTATAATATTAGTGGGAAATAAAACTTTATTAAGTTAAATAAATTAAAATAACCTATGTGTATAGATTCAAAAATACTTGTCTACTCATTTTATAAATGCTAATGTTTAGATGTTTGTTTTTTGCATGTTTGTGTTTTAACCACTCAAAAACTACTGAACGGATTGTTATGAAACTCGGTATGCAGATAGCTGGAGATATAGATTAAAACATAGGTTACATTTTATTCCAATATTCCTGTGCAATCGGACTTTGCAGGTGAAACCGCAGAGCGCTGCTAGTTAAATGTTTGTACAGAATCTTATAATTAATTAGTAGGTTAATTAGTTTTTATTTTTTTAATATTATGTACCTATACCTATTTTATGTTTAATAAAATCAATACTTACTAATCCTCGTTTCATTTTCTATAGAAATCTAAAAAGTTGAAATCATGGTTACCATAATTTGTTGTATTGAGACGTGTGGCTAGGTATAGTGGAACACATCAAAACATTCAATCCGATGGTCGTGAGTTCGAATCCCGACCTTGCACTTGCCTTTTTTTACGAAAACTCTTATTTAAATGTTTATTGAAAGACGATATTGTTGTCATAGCTAGTATGAAAGTAATTTAGTTTAAATAATTTAGGTATTAGCAGCTTGATATGAGGAGTTCTAGAACATGTCGGTTTCCTCACAATGTTCATCGTAATAGCATAGTGTTTATTGTACACATAAATTTGTCACTAAGAAAAAAGACATGTGCATGGTTGGGATTCAAACTGACAACCTTTGGATTGAAAGTCTTGGTGTTTCGCCTCAATACAAGTTCGTTTCAGTTTATTGATTTTGCTTAGTTGTCAGTTATGTTTTACCTACTTAGATAGGTATTGCAACGTAATATAATTTTTATTGGATACCTAATAAAATTATTCAATCATATTTGCTGTCAGTAACAAGACGTACCAAATTCTTATACCTACGTTCTTACATTAAACAATGACGACGGTAAGTAATATAAAATTATATTAATAATATCTCTTAAATTATCATTTGAAGAATATATGTATCTATATTAATGATTTATTTATTTGTTACAGATTTCGGATTCTGATTATACGTTCCAATGCGCACAAGACCCTCTCGAAGGATTTAGTCAGATGTTTCCAGAACATTCGAGTAGTAATAAGAAGAAACAACGCCGTGCTCGTGGTGATAAAATAGTGAAATCCTCTTTCTTCAACAAGAAAGAAAAAAAAATAAAATCGTTTGTAAAAAGTCGACAAGATTTTTCTGGTTTAAAATTAATAAAAATTTCAATAGTCGATCTCACGGAAAATTCGTCTTCATCCTGTGATAGTGACTGTGAATCGGATAATACTTTAGTTAGTGCACAGTACATCGTAAAAAATGTGGTTGACAGTGTCTTAGACGAGACTCATGCATTAGTTAAAAAAATTTCAAAATCGTTGATAGATAATTATGATATTTAGTGTTCTATTAATTGTATATATTGTTATGTTTATTGTTATAATAAAATTATTTTAAAATTAAGATTTTTGTAATCATTTTAGTTGTAAGTTAGTATAATAAATAAAAGATTTTTATAACTATTAAAATATTTTATTTACCATTTTAAATGCTTTTTAATACATAACACATTTTTCAAAGCACAGTGTTTTAAATGATTATTACAATTAAAGTTAAAGTCATAATATTTTTTATACAATTCATTAAAATTAGGACATTTTTTTTCATCAATATCATATACATTACAATTTACACAAAGCTCTTTAACCCATTTCACTTTTTCTAAGCCTTTAACAATAATTTCCTTATTTTCTAAATATGATACTATTATTCGTTTAAATTCCCTGTAATCAATATAGCCTTCGTTCCAATATATTCCTCTATTTGCTTGTAACCATTCAACTTGTTTCTTTTCATTGTTAGATAGATATTTAAATAAGTAAGGTGGTTTTATTAAAAAAGTTTGGGTGTAGTCTAGACATGCAAAAGCTAATTCTTTCACTATAAAATTGTTATTCATATCTTTAAAACCTTGAAGGTCTAAAATGATTTGATTTGAATTCATGATATTTTTCGTACTATGTTACTTAATGGTTTATATTCAATTATACAATCATTCAATATAAGACAGTAGGCAGAAGTCTGATCAGGTATAGCTTTATTGCTTTCAAACTCTACTCGAACATCTACAACTGGTCCTGCTATGAGATTATCTATCTGACGAGAACAGTCGATCACAAACAATGGTGCTATATTCATAAAATCTTTTGCATTTAACAAAGGTTCTGAGCGACGACCATAGTATGACTGTTGAAAACGAGCATACTGTTCGTATAATAAAGCAAAGTGATGGTTAATAAAATCACTACTGATATTTTCGTATGGATAGTAATTAGAATTTAAATAGACTTTCACATCGCGTAACGTACAATGATCAAATCGTGACATGTCTGCTTCAGCATTATGTTTTCTATTTGTCTGTAACCCAATAATGACGTATCTCGGTTTTTCAATTTGAGATGAGGTTTTGATAGACCATGTGTGCTTCGTAGTTTGAGGTAATAAAGGATATTCATACAGATCCCAGTTCCTAAAGACAACCTGAAGTGAACGATCCTTTTCTAAAATTTTTATTAGGTTTAATTTTTCTTTATCGCACACCTTAACATGAGGTACCCTCCAAACAATTTTTTTAATTTGAATACCCTCTATGTATTCACCTTTTTTTAACTTCACAGCGTTTAGGTCTGTATTACTTCGTAATAAAATTAATTCATGTTTACAATTAATGATGACTTTTTGATAATCTTCACAAAATCCTAAGATATTACTCAAAGGTATAGACACTGAAAATGATCCATCAGCACTTTTGATACCATGAATATCCCATCCCCAAGCTTGAGAGGTCTTAGACTCGCTTTCAGTCATCGACAACAACGATTTCATAGTTGTTGTTATACCCGCATTTTTTATCTTATCGATCTCTACTCCATTTAATTCGTAACGAATATCTTGAAAAAGATACATCAATGGATTATTAGTGAATTCTACAGGGATTCCATCTTTTTTATCGCCACTGTGTACATTCACAAAACCTTCTAAATACAAAGTACTAGCTGACGGTAGAACATATAGATCTTTTTGATTAATCGGTATGCGAATCTCATCATTTCTATTAAAACTCGTTATGTAAGGTTTATAAGAATGATATTCGATACCTTCGATGGTATTATCATAAGAAGGTGATGATAAAACGTTTAAAATATTCATTTTAATAAACCTATTAGTTTAAGAAATTTTATATTTTCTTTGTTAAGCTTTTGTTTCTGGTTGTTATTTAATGTAGCTTTTGTGGTAGATCGAGTCTTACTGATCTTTTTAACAGCTGTCGTGTTATATTTATATAATGTACAATAGTTAATCATTTTCGTTTGAGATGTAAATATATCTGTACTTCCTCACCTCGCAAATTAAGTGGATTATTATTACCGTCTAATAGTCTTATGTGTACACTGTTTATAATATTCTGATTTATTGGAAAATATATAATATTTTTAGGTACTTCTATGATTCTATATCCTGGTGGAACGCTTGGAGCAAATTCATGTATGATGTGACTAGCATTACCATTAATATATGATCCGCTAACAATATCACATTCAACCCTTATCACTGTTGTAGATAAAATGGCAACTGGAAACTTAGACACGTGTAATTTATTCGGTTCTAGGATGTTTTTATCAAAACCTAATAGTTTTCCAATAGCACCTTTCTTAGTAAAATCAACTGGTTTTGAACAATAAATCATTGTTTTAAGTGTATTATTATTGCACTGTAGTTGAAAACTCGAGTCTTTAATTTCTGATTTTATGTAATCGGTAATATCTTGCAGCTCGTAAGCACCTTCAGGAATTACAATACATTCATTTTCGCCGTAGTAAAATTTATTATTTCCATCATCAACGTTTGGAATAGAATTAAATGTAGATAGATGTAACAATGCACATTCATATTCTCCTTGGAGTTGTAAATTTGGAGAATAGTACGTTGATAATATCGATGAATTACTAGTTATAGATAGGGTGAAAGACATTTTACAACTAATGATAATAAAAATAAAGATTAATTTATATAGTTTTATTATTATTCCAAAAATTATACAGAAATTTTAAACATAAGTGTCCACAATTTACAGTATTAAAGTTTTGATATCTAATATAGTTATAAAAAATAGTACATTTTTTTAAATAATGAACTAATTCTTGCGGTGGTTTCAAATCACCAAAGCTATCAAAATATTTACAATATTGATTTACTTTTACATAGGCTACCCAATGTGTTCCTTTGTTTTCAAAATTGTCTAAGTTCACAACACCGCACTCGATTGATCTTGCATTTTTAGGTAGACGATTTTTCATAAATACACCTCGAAAATATGGAATATTCTGTGCATAGTGTTCGATTTCTATGTTGCTTAGAGCATGATTAGGTAACCTTGTGTTTAGTTTTTTGAAGGAGTTAAAAACAAACCGTTGCCAGTCTTATATGGCTTAATGTATAATCCTTTGCCTAATGCTATACCTTCCATAACTTTATTATGACGTTCAGATTCTTGTAAGTTTTGTTTTGCACTTTTGTAATCGTTAACTGTTTTTGCAATACCAGCTGCACCGCCCGCTAAAGTGCCTAATGCAGATAATCCCGCAAATATTGGTATCAATGGTAAAATTCCTCCAGTTTTTGGCAAAGGTATAATTCTAGGTATTCGAATCCGATGATTTGAACGCGTAGGATATAAATTCTTTGCAGCTAAGTAAGCATGCTTAATAATATCTTGGTTGTTTTTCGATTTTTTTATTTTCTTTTTTAGGTTCGATCGAATTTTAGTAACTAGAGATTTAAATGATTTCAATCCTGATCCTGTTTTCAGTTTAGTATTCATCACTTTACTAACGACCCATGAAGCTATTTTTTCACCTTTTCCTGAGTCTTTAGCATTCAAACGTTTTTTAGCCATATTTAATAACTGTAAATCAGCTTTATGACGATTGGATAAGTCAGAATGTGTTGAATAGGCTATATCGTGTTCTTTACAGGCTTCATCCAATTGGTTTACACCTCTATCTCCTCGTAATAATCTTTTATTAAGTTTAGTTCCAGGTCCACAGTAGTTATACCCAGGTAAGTGTAGTTCGAATGGTAATTTATTTATTATTGTATTTACTAGTCCTCCTCCTCCTTGCATAGTTTAATATGAAATGTAGATTTTTTTTTATAAAATTAAGTAATATACTTTAAATTATTAATTCACTACCTTTTTCTTGTCAATCCATGAATTTTCTGTATCGTTAAGACCTAGCCATTTCACGAAAAGTTTATTACCTTTCTTTTTTAAAACTTTTTCGATTAAGTAGATATCAGGATAATTAGTTTTTTGAATTTCAAACTCATAAAATGAACCCATGATAGGATGTTTATGAGCATCTTCAATGCAGTATGTTATAGGATTTGTATCATTTACCTTAGTTATTTTAAAAATTTCTGTAGTCCAATTAGGAGTATAACCTTTTTGAAAACAGTTTTTGTATTTACTAATACGAACATAATCACCTATTTTAAATCTGGTTTTCTGCTGTGGTTCTAGTTTTCGTGATTGTGACAGAATTCTTTTTATAACATGTTCATTTTTAAAATTAACTTCGATGGGCTTATGTTTTATGGTTCTGTGTTTTGAATTGTTATAATCATTCACAACATTTTCTAATGTTTTCCCTATCCATTTATAACTACCATTGAAGCTAAATGTTTTAAAAAGTTTGTGTTTTAAAGTTTTTATTAATCTTTCAACAATTGATGCCTTTTTAGTCGAATAGGAAGAATAATGGTTAATTTTCATTGTTTTCATTAATTTAGAAAATATATCATTATAAAATTCAGTGCCCAGATCAGTTTGCAGATTAGTTGGAGAGCGATTGCTTATTTGAAAAATTTTGTTAAAAGCATTACATACTTCAGTTTTACTTTTTGTTTTCAAAGGTATAGTCCAAGCAAATTTTGAAAAGCAATCGATTACTACTAAAACGTAAGAAAATCCATTATTATATTTTTTAATAGAGTTTAAATCAATGAGGTCCGCTTGCCATAGATCTGCAATACCTTTTAAAATAACAGATCGACGAGGAAAATTCTTGCGTGCTGATTGATGTATTTCATTAACCACTTGCTGTTTTATCATTTTGATCGACTTTAGTCTTCTTTGTCAAAGGTGTATTCATATTCTGATCAATATACAAATGTAAAGAAGTTTTTAAATGATCTAAGGAACGTTGAGTTTCAGATAATATTTCATGTTTCGTTTTGTCTATTAAATTTTGAACGTCATTTTTGTTACAATAAGATTTAATTTTACTATCAACATAACGTTTATTAGAGACATGATCATCTTCCACAGGATCTATCACACCTCGAATCCGATTCAATTGCAAATCAAATTCACCGTTAGCTGATTTTATGATCGTTTTATCACTAAAATTTAAAATATCTGCTAGTCGCATTCTTTTGTGAATATGATGACCAAACTTGTCAACGTTCATTTTAGTTGTGAATGTGATACAAGATGAAATAGAAATGAAACAAATTTAATGAATATAGATATTTATTAAGGAATGATTTTGCTCTCACGCAGTTCTTCTATGATTGAAATAATTTCGTTATCCAATCCAGTATTTCCCGCATCACGAGAAGCAATCAATAGTTTTAATCTTTCAACCAACTCATTCGGATCATCCCAATAGACATAACCAACATCATTTAAGGTTTTCCATTTCATTAGAGTTTGTAAACCACGTCCAGTTGTATTTGTATTGCAACCCTCATCATCAGTTAATTTGAATAAAGGTTTAATTATATGTATGTACCGTTTGCCTTTATTACTTTTTATAGGCTTTTTAGGATCAAAATCGCGTCTATGAGCATTGGTAGCTAGTAACATCAATTTGTAGTTGTGTTTGTCTGCTTCAGTAACTAAATTTAAATCAGGATCTCTTTTTAACAAAAGTTCTCTTAGACCTGGTGTATTTCCATAATCAACTTTATTAACATTAATAGTTTTATCATTAATCTTAACTTTAGCTTTGCCAAACATTAAATTTCCTTTATCAATCCTTACTCCAAAAGGAACATCTTCATAGTTTTCGGAAGATAGTGACCAAGACGATGAATTAGGTTCGATACTGTCAGAGGTTGCGTCTGCGAATGTTTCTAAATTGTTATAAACATCATCATTGTCTTGGTTTTCATCATCATTATAATAATTGTCTTTGCTGTATTGGATTTCATTATCAATACTAGGAGTCTCATCTAACTTTTGAATCGAGTTTTCATCTTTAATCCCGATACTTTTGATATCAGAAGTATGATCAATCTCATTATCATAACGTTTACTCTTTGATGATAGTTTATTAAGAGGTTTAATGAGTGGTTTGAAAACAGTTTCCATGGCTTTTTCATTGTCTATCTCCATATTCCTTAATTTTTGTACCTTTTTCTTAACTGCTTCAGCTGCACTAATAATTTGTCTTTTAATTGTTTTATCCATTGCAAATATTTTACTATATACTTCGTTAAATATGTTAAATGGAATAACAGGTTTGTAATTATGAAGTGATATTTATACG
Organism: Idaea biselata; assembly: GCA_958496205.1. Lineage (NCBI taxonomy): Eukaryota > Metazoa > Arthropoda > Insecta > Lepidoptera > Geometridae > Idaea > Idaea biselata. The sequence continues at coordinate 1,408,227 of OY292399.1, forward strand.
TGTTATATTTCAATCTAAAACTATGAAATTATCAAATTGTTTACGATAACATCCTTCGTTCTTTCGACAATCTTTATTTATAACCAGATAACTATAAGGATCTGACCACACACGTGAACACATTTCGCGAAACTCGTTCCACTTCATATCTGTGTTCACATGTTCATCGTAAACATGCTTCAGATTAATATCATCTTGCTTAAAAAGTATAACGAGATTCGCGTTATCTCTGATAAGTTGTTTAGGAACTTTGCTGTATGTTTGATTTAAATAGAAACAATCTATATTTTTATGTCTCCCCATTGCAAAATAATCTCTCATATTATTTTGATTTTCACATGCCACATCATCGAATATAAAAATTGAATTATTCTTAGCATCTTGTGGACTTAAAACTTCTTCGTTGTCCTTGTATTTAAAAAATGATATGTTAGGAACCATATCAAAAACCTTTTCTAAAAATAAATACTTTGGCTGATTTAAGGTTTTAGAGTAAAGGTAAACATTATGATATTTTAATCCATCTTTGTGCAAAAGTAACCCAATAATCAAATTAGTTTTTCCACAATTTGATGGTCCACAAATAATGCATCTTATTGTACTTGGTAATAGTTTTCCATGTCTAATATTTTGATTTTTTGTGTCAACACAAATTGGATCAAAAGTAAGCGAATCAGGTTGTTGAATAAATTTCATTGCAATGCGTCTTAAACTAAATAAAATGTTTTTATGAATAATGAGCAGCGTTTGTAAAAATCATTTATATACTAACCCGAAATCAGAAAAAGACATATTGAATTCATTCTGGAGAAGGAGGTTAGTATAAGAATTATTAGGACAAATTGTCTTTTCATAGTTCTGAAACGCCTATGAATAGTTAAAGTGCAATATTCATGCAGAAATGTGCGTGACGGATATAATAATAATCAGGTAAATTTTGTTGTTGGTTAAATATTGTGCTATTGAAATAAGTTAAAATAAGATGATATATTGAGAATTCTGTAACACTCGAAGAGTGTCACTCGAAGAGTGGAACAGAGTTCTCAATATATCCCTACTGATAGGCTCCAAAAATCAATATTCCTTAAACACTCCCAAACTATTGCCATTTAAGTCCACGACCTATAGCGACTCGTTTCCGCACCTTAAGTCTTCAAAGTAAGTACTTTGATTTTGAAGCCTTCCGTGACAATAGTACCGATAGGCTCCAAAAATCAATATTCCCCAAACGCTCCCAGACTATTGCCATTTAAGTCCACGACCTATAGCAACTCGTTCTCGCACCTTAAGTCTTCAAAGTAAGTTCTTTGATTTTGAAGCCTTCCGTGACAATAGTAGCGATAGGCTCCAAAAATCAATATTCCCCAAACGCTCCCAAACTATTGCCATTTAAGTCCACGACCTATAGCGACTCGTTTCCGCACCTTAAGTCTTCAAAGTAAGTACTTTGATTTTGAAGCCTTCCGTGACAATAGTACCGATAGGCTCCAAAAATCAATATTCCCCAAACGCTCCCAGACTATTGCCATTTAAGTCCACGACCTATAGCGACTCGTTTCCGCACCTTAAGTCTTCAAAGTAAGTACTTTGATTTTGAAGCCTTCCGTGACAATAGTAGCGATAGGCTCCAAAAATCAATATTCCCCAAACGCTCCCAAACTATTGCCATTTAAGTCCACGACCTATAGCGACTCGTTTCCGCACCTTAAGTCTTCAAAGTAAGTTCTTTGATTTTGAAGCCTTCCGTGATAATGGTAGCGCGATAGGCTCCAAAAATCAATATTCCCCAAACGCTCCCAAACTATTGCCATTTAAGTCCACGACCTATAGCGACTCGTTTCCGCACCTTAAGTCTTCAAAGTAAGTACTTTGATTTTGAAGCCTTCCGTGACAATAGTATAGCGATAGGCTCCAAAAATCAATATTCCCCAAACGCTCCCAAACTAGTGCCATTTAAGTCCACGACCTATAGCGACTCGTTTCCGCACCTTAAGTCTTCAAAGTAAGTACTTTGATTTTGAAGCCTTCCGTGACAATAGTATAGCGATAGACTCCAAAAATCAATATTCCCCAAACGCTCCCAAACTATTGCCATTTAAGTCCACGACCTATAGCGACTCGTTTCCGCACCTTAAGTCTTCAAAGTAAGTACTTTGATTTTGAAGCCTTCCGTGACAATAGTAGCGATAGGCTCCAAAAATCAATATTCCCCAAACGCTCCCAAACTATTGCCATTTAAGTCCACGACCTATAGCGACTCGTTTCCGCACCTTAAGTCTTCAAAGTAAGTACTTTGATTTTAAAGCCTTCCGTGACAATAGTAGCGATAGGCTCCAAAAATCAATATTCCCCAAACGCTCCCAAACTATTGCCATTTAAGTCCACGACCTATAGCGACTCGTTTCCGCACCTTAAGTCTTCAAAGTAAGTACTTTGATTTTGAAGCCTTCCGTGACAATAGTAGCGATAGGCTCCAAAAATCAATATTCCCCAAACGCTCCCAAACTATTGCCACTTAAGTCCACGACCTATAGCGACTCGTTTCCGCACTTTAAGTCTTCAAAGTAAGTACTTTGATTTTGAAGCCTTCCGTGACAATAGTATAGCGATAGACTCCAAAAATCAATATTCCCCAAACGCTCCCAAACTATTGCCATTTAAGTCCACGACCTATAGCGACTCGTTTCCGCACCTTAAGTCTTCAAAGTAAGTACTTTGATTTTGAAGCCTTCCGTGACAATAGTATAGCGATAGACTCCAAAAATCAATATTCCCCAAACGCTCCCAAACTATTGCCATTTAAGTCCACGACCTATAGCGACTCGTTTCCGCACCTTAAGTCTTCAAAGTAAGTACTTTGATTTTGAAGCCTTCCGTGACAATAGTAGCGATAGGCTCCAAAAATCAATATTCCCCAAACGCTCCTAAACTATTGCCATTTAAGTCCACGACCTATAGCGACTCGTTTCCGCACCTTAAGTCTTCAAAGTAAGTACTTTGATTTTGAAGCCTTCCGTGACAATAGTAGCGATAGGCTCCAAAAATCAATATTCCCCAAACGCTCCCAAATTATTGCCATTTAAGTCCACGACCTATAGCGACTCGTTTCCGAACCTTAAGTCTTCAAAGTATGTACTTTGATTTTGAAGCCTTCCGTGACAATAGTATAGCGATAGACTCCAAAAATCAATATTCCCCAAACGCTCCCAAACTATTGCCATTTAGGTCCACGACCTTATAAGGTGGGACCAAGTAAACGACTGTGTTGACTGAAGATATGATTTATTCTAATTGAAATTAATGTTACAATATAGCTCGCTTCTTAATTAGGATACATGCTTACAGTGCTAACTGGGTACAAACACTACACGACCCTTCTTAAAAAAAAATAAAAAATACAAAGTAGTTTTTTTTTATGAATAATAAGGTTTTGTTCTGTTTTTGTGTACAATTTCTTCTTTATCATTTTTATTGATTTTTACATTTGGTGACATATCTGATATAACTTTATAAGGTCCTGTAACATAAATAACTAATAATCACAATAAAACAAATAAAAACGACACACGGAATGAACAAGCAAATGCAATCATCAAACAAACTGCAAAGAAACTTTAGTTCCAAAAAATTATAAGAGATGGCGCTAGTAAGAGAAACGCATATTCCTAGATCACGCTATCGTTGCGTCGAGCACATTGAGTTAGGTTGGTTGTAAGATTTTGTTTTGTATCGAATCTACTACTGGCTTCGGTGCTACGTATGAGTTGTGTACGGTTTCCTGGACCTTCCTATACGTAGTACCTGCAGCTATATTCGGTGCTTCCTCGTAGAGTGTACGGAGTCCTGGACCTCTACGAGAAGCTTCGTAGCCCCTACGTCATTGATTGTAGACCCGCTACGAAAAGTAATAAAACCCCTTCGTCCCGCAACCGGAGTCTCATTACCTCCCCTCTACCCCTCACCGGTAAACCCTCACGTTACACTGGCAGCCCAACGTCGGACCCGAATCCTCAAGTCTTGAGTAGAGTCGTCGGAAGAGTCACCGGTAGAGTCACCGGTAGAGTCGACGGTAGAGTCGACGGTAGAGTCGACGGTAGAGTCGACGGTAGAGTCGACGGTAGAGTCGACGGTAGAGTCGACGGTAGAGTCGACGGTAGAGTCGACGGTAGAGTCGACGGTAGAATCGACGGGAGAGTCGACGAGAGAGTCAACGTTGAGTCAACGGGAAAGCCGTTTCCTGACACCCAACGACTAGCAGCGTACACCCTGGAGGCCAACACGTCACAAAACACGCCAAAAGGACCCCGACTACGCGTAAGGAAGCCACCGAGGAAATTGTTGGAGAAACGATCCGGAGGCAAAAATTCTTCGAAACAAGTTCCGAAGAAAAATACGAAAGCAATGGCTAACGTAACAATGTCCGCGGAGCAGTTACAAGAGTTGGTGTCGTCCATCACGGCAGCAGCAGTGCAGGCTGTATCCAGCCGCACGTCAGCTTCGACGACTTCTTCAGGCTCTTTCCCCACCGCGATATTACAATACCACGGTGAAAGAGACAGCGCTATTGTCGACGAGTTTCTGACGGCAGCCACCATCTACAAGAATGCAAACGCGCTGACTGATAAGGACGCCCTAGCTAGCCTACCACTTATCCTAAAAGGTGATGCCGCCACATGGTGGATGGGTGTAGGGGCTCGCGTCGACACATGGCAAGATTTCGACAAACGTCTGCGCTACGCCTTTGCACCAACCAAACCTGGGCACATGGTGTTTAAAGAAATAATCTCTTATAAACAGACTGATGAGTTGACAGAGGTGTACCTGGCTAAGCAGCGGGTACTCCTCGCGCAGCTGCCAAAACCAGGCCTTACGGAGGAGCTACAACTGGATCTACTTTACGAACTGCTTCACCACAGCCTGAAAGAAAAGGTTTCCAGGTTGTCCTTCGCCACCTTCGACGAACTTCTGAGCTAGGCACGCAGCGTTGAACACCTGTGGCGTGAAGTAAAAGAAACTCCGAAACCAGAAAAGAAACCACGCTGTGGATATTGTAGAGTGATCGGCCATACCACAGACGTATGCCGGAAAATGGCCAAGAACGCTGGCAGCGTTCTTGGCCAATTGAAAGCCCCGGTAACCGCTACACCACAGTTTCGCACCACAAATCCTATCACGTGCTACGGATGTTGTACACCAGGGGTCATCCGAAGCAAGTGCCTCAAATGTACCGGTGATAGAGCACCCCGTGTCAAAACTGAGAGTGTCGACTTCAGTGCGTTAAACGTCAGAATGGACGTAAGGGCCAGACCTATTGTTGGCATTGGCATTTATGATGTCAACGGAACGGCCTATCTGGATACGTGTGCTAAATCCAGCGTGGCCTCATATCGGCTGTACCGTTGCCTACTAGATAGAGGATGCCGCTTCGGGAAGGAGTACGTGAACGTAACCCTAGCAGACGGGACTTCAAAGAAAGGCAACGTGCTCACCGTCCAAGTCCCAATTAAAATATGCCACAAGACAGTACTAACCACCCTACTCGTACTGCCAGAAGCCCACGAGAACAAAACTTTGCTCGGAGTAGGCTTTATCCAGGACGCAGGAATTGTAATCAACCTGCCTCAACTAAATTGGCACCTGGTGGACCAACCCCAGAAGGTGTACGACCTGCAGCTAGAGGAAATGGATAGTGTCACCATTGCGCAGTCCAAGGATAACCCTCATTCAGCAGAGAGGACAATTATACCCCATAAAAGACTTGTCCCTGCTGAGGGTGGCGTGACAGTTGAAAGTTGCTCTTCGAGCAAACAGCCTAAAATTACATCTGCGAGTCCCAACCAGCCAAAGTCACGAGCGCAGCAAGTAGTATTCGATGGATTCTCACCAAGATTCGTCGACTTTATGTACGAAGATGCAAAACAAGCCATTAGCGAGTTTGATGGCATAGATTTACACCTGTCACCACGCTCCGCCATGCTCTTTGATAGAGACATCGAGCTTAATGCTTTTGATGTGGATTGCGGAGGCGCTACAAATGGGCAAATAGAGACGCTTCAAGAGCTGCTGGAGGACTTCCGAGAGATATTCGCACCTAGTAATCAACCTACTACCTTGGCAGAACACTCAATCGATACAGGCGACCATCGACCGATATCTGTGCCGCCATATCGACTATCACCTGCACGAAATAGTATTTTAAATGAAGAAATAGCCAAGATGCTGACAGAAGAGATCATTGAACCCTCTTCCTCTCCCTGGTCTTCTCCTGTTGTGATGGTGCCTAAGAAAACTGGAGACATACGTGTGTGCGTTGACTATCGTCGACTCAACACTATCACGGTAGCAGACACATACCCAATGCCACGGATTGACGACCTCCTGCATGAAGCCAAGCCCACAGCCTACATGACAACTTTAGACTTACGCGCAGGCTATTGGCAAGTAAAGGTGAATGAGACAGACCAGGATAAGACAAGTTTCATAACTCCATTTGGTATTTACAAATTTCGCCGAATGCCGTTTGGCTTAAAGAACGCCCCCGCTACATTCCAGAGATTGATCGACCGAGTCAAGGTGATGGTTAAAGATGTAAAGATGCTGGCTTACCTAGATGATCTGATAATCCTATCCACATCTTTCACGACCCACATGCAGGACATTCGGACGGTATTCATGGTCTTCCGCGAAAACCACCTCACAGTCAATCTGTCAAAATGTCATTTCTGTTGCGATAAAGTCAAATACCTCGGTCACTATCTTACCCCCAGGGGACTGGAAGTAGACCCTGAAAAGGTCGCAGCCATTGCCCAACTCCCAGCGCCCCGGAACGTGAAACATCTTCTGTCCTTCATACAAACTTGCTCGTGGTATCGCCGTTTCATCCAGGACTTTGCAAAGATTAGCGAACCACTTACCAAGCTTACAAGAAAGGCCAGTCAATGGCTATGGAATGAGCCCCAAGAAACTGCATTTCAAGAGCTCAAAAAACGGCTTACCATGGCTCCAGTTTTAAAGCAAGCTGACATGAATGCCCCATACATAATAAAAACTGATGCTAGCAGTTATGCCATCGGCGCTGTTTTAGTGCAGGGGGAGCGTGAAGAGGAGCACCCGATAGAGTATGCGAGTAGACTATTAAACTCTGCAGAAAGGAACTACACGACCACAGAACGTGAAGCCCTCGCTGTTGTATGGTCATTACTGAAGATTCGTGGCTACATAGAAGGGACATCGATTACTGTTTTAACTGATCACCAGGCTTTACGCTGGTTATTATCTCTCAAGACTCCAACAGGAAGACTGGCCAGATGGGCTCTTACAATTCAAGCCTTCGATGTTGAAATCAAATACGCACCCGGGCGAAACAATGTCGTCGCGGACACCCTATCTCGTCCCTTTTGTGAGAAAGAGACCGAAGATAAGTGTGGCGTTTGCAGCATCGTTATTGACCTACCAACACGAAGCGCAGCTGAAATTCGTCAGGAACAGCTGACGGACGATTTTATAGCACGCGTAGTCAAGGCTCTGGAAACTGATTCCAATGAAGATGCCATCTACTGGAGCAATAAAGGCTACCTTCTCAATAATGGCATCCTCTACAAGTACAACCCTGATGTTACGGAAGACGATGCCCAATTAGTGGTACCTGAACATGAGAGAATCAACATATTAAAAGTTTACCATGACGACCCGTTAGCCGGCCACTACGGCGTCGATAAAACCTACCAGAGGATTGCCAAACGTTACTACTGGAAAGGGATACGCAAATATGTCGAAAGTTACGTCAAGAGATGTATTGCTTGCCAGAGATACAAACCTACGAGTCTCAAACCAGCTGGACTGCTACAATCAACGGCAGTTAACCAAAGATTCGAGACTCTGGCATTTGATTTATTTGGACCACTCCCGACCTCTGCAACTGGGCAGAATTGGATTTTAATTATAGAGGATATCGCCAGTGGTTGGGTTGAACTATTTCCTATAGAGACTGCAAATGCTCAAACCTGCGCTACTGTACTGATAGACGAAATATTTCTACGATACGGTATACCACGACGAGTACACAGTGATAACGGGCCCCAATTTGTGAGCGCCGTTATGCAACATGTAGTTTTTTGCCTAAAGATACAACAAACGTTCACACCCGTATACTACCCTGTGGAAAACCCAGTCGAACGAAAAAACAGAGATCTCAAGACCCAACTATCCATCTTTGTGCATGACGACCATAGATGCTGGTCTGAGAAGCTACCTGCTATACGGTTTGCAATGAACACAGCATGCAGCCTGGTGACCGGGCACACACCAGCTTACCTAACCTTTGGTCGAGAGTTGCGAACCCCAGAGGACTGTTACCTCAACTTTAGACAAATAATATGCTCCGAAAACTTCGTTGCTGAAATCACCCCGAAACTGATTCTTCTGGCCGACACTCTTCGGAGAGCCAAAGAAGTACGAGAAGATAAACAATCCGATCGGAAACTACAAACTGATAAGAATCGCAGGCCAGATCCTAATTATAAGCCAGGCGACATGGCATTGGTCACTACACATCCAATAAGTAAAGCTGCACAAGGAGTTAGTGCCAAATTTGCACCACGTCGAGACGGCCCATACATTATCAAAGCAGTAAAGGGTTCCACTTCCTATCTCTTGGCAAACCCTGAACACCAGGAACAAAACATCGGCACATATCATACGTCGGCACTCACACCATACTGTGCCAACGACGACAGTGTCATACCAAACCCTGTTCAGCCTATCAGAAAAAGAGGACGGCCACGAAAGAATGCTATTAAGCTTAACAACAGTGGAGACCGATCACGAAAAACCAGAACATGATTTTTTTTTATTTTAACTTTTTCTTTCTTTTTATTTTTAATTATTTTACTGTCCTGTTCGTCGGGACGCCTTCACGGACAGAGGGGGAGAATGTAACATAAATAACTAATAATCACAATAAAACAAATAAAAACGACACACGGAATGAACAAGCAAATGCAATCATCAAACAAACTGCAAAGAAACTTTAGTTCCAAAAAATTATAAGAGATGGCGCTAGTAAGAGAAACGCATATTCCTAGATCACGCTATCGTTGCGTCGAGCACATTGAGTTAGGTTGGTTGTAAGATTTTGTTTTGTATCGAATCTACTACTGGCTTCGGTGCTACGTATGAGTTGTGTACGGTTTCCCGGACCTTCCTATACGTAGTACCTGCAGCTATATTCGGTGCTTCCTCGTAGAGTGTACGGAGTCCTGGACCTCTACGAGAAGCTTCGTAGCCCCTACGTCATTGATTGTAGACCCGCTACGAAAAGTAATAAAACCCCTTCGTCCCGCAACCGGAGTCTCATTACCTCCCCTCTACCCCTCACCGGTAAACCCTCACGTTACAGTCCTAAATAAACATTATCAAATTTACTACATATTTCATTTTTAACAAGCAACAAATCTCCTTCTTTATAAGTAATTGGTTTCAAATATGTATCATAAGTACATTTTCTAACTTCTTTACTTATTAGTCAATTATTTTTAGCTTCAAGCTGTGCTTGTTGCAGTCTATATTTAAGTTCTAAAGGATAATTATCACTATTATATAATGGATCTACATGATCGCTTATTAAATTACTAGGTATTCTACATCGCCTACCAAATACAAGTTCATACGGTGTGTATTTCGTTTCTGTGTGAACAGAGGTAAAAACGGAACCAAAACGGAAGCCATTTACTCCAATATCTAGGATCATTATCACATTGTATTCTAAGGAAAGCATTCAATGATTTGTGGGAATTCTCCAACGAACCTATTGATTCATGATGATATGCTGTGGAAGAAATTTGATTAATATTCAAGAGTTTACATACTTCTTTCATAGTCGTCGAGATGAATTCTGTCCCTCGGTCAGTGGCTATTTCTCTCGGTATTCCATATCTTAATATAAAATTTTCTACAAAAGCCTTAGCTACACTTACGCTATCCTTAGATTCTAGTGGATATGCTTCTACATACTTACTTAATTCGCACTGTAGTGTGAGTATATAAGAACAGTTATAGTAATCCTTATCTAGTGGTCCTACAATATCTAAAAAAATCTTATCTAAAGCCGACTCTGCAGTAGTCGTTATTGTCATAGGTTCTTTAGTACGTAAGGAATGTTTCTGCTTTTGACACTTGTCACACTTCTTTACGAACTTTCTTACATCTTCGTCCATATTACTCCAATAATAATATCGTTTTATATTATTTAGCATACGTCTCATACCGGCATGTCCACTACTTGGAAGTATGTGGAAGTCGTTAAGTATAACCTTTTTATTATCATCGTCATTTATTTTCACTATAGTATCTTTAAGTACATTTACCCTGAGCCCAGTATTATTATTATTATTCTTTACTTCATCTTATATCCATTTTATATATTTTTTATTTTCATCTTTCTTGATTATACATACTTCACTTACATTATTTCGTCTACAAAATAACTCGAACTCTCTCACGAAAACGTCTCGCGCTGAACATGATCGAGAATTCGGATTAATATAAATTATCGATTTAGTTGTACAGTAAGCAAAACAATCTGTTTGTACCGTTTTTTCATCAACTTTTATTCTTTTTCCATTCTGATGTACCACTAACTCCGTACAGTTCCTTGGTTTTTTAAGTACTTCTACGATCTTCGGTTGATCAGGCCGTTGATCTGTCGAAATATCATCGACCAAGTCTTTGTCTCGTACTGTCTCATTTTCCTTTCTTGCCATACTCCTAGTCATAACATTCACTACTTTCAAGCTCATCTCTTTCAAATCATCTGATGTTAGTACTATTCGCGATAAAGCATCTGCTGCACAATTATTCTTTCCTTTCACATATTCTATCGTATAGTCATATTCTTCCATAATCAATCTGAATTTTATTAATCTACTTGTTGGATTATTCATACTAAAGAGATAAACTAGTGGTTTGTGGTCTGTCATAAATTTGAATTTTTTACCGTAAAGGTATGGTCTAAAGTATTTAACTGACCAAACCATTGCTAGCAGTTCTTTTTCAATTGTTGGGTAATTTAATTCGGCTTTATTTAATGAACGACTGGCATAAGCCACTGGTAAGTTATCTTTATTACACAAAACTGAACCAATTGCGAATCCAGATGCATCTGTATACAAAATGTATTGATTATCTTCAGCAAAATTTGGGTTCTATTAGTGATTGTTGTAATTTTCGAAAAGCATTCTCACATTCATTTGTCCATGCAAAATTACTATTTTTACGGCAAAGTTTATTTAAAGGTAATGTTATTTCTGCAAAATTCGGTATAAATCGCCTATAATAATTTGCAAACGCAACAAAACGTCTAACATCATCTGGATTTTTTGGAATAGGATAACTTTGAATTACTCTTATTTTTCCTGGATCTGGTTGAATACCTTTATCGGAAACTACGTGACCTAAATATAATAGCTCTTTCTTTAGAAATTGTCATTTTTCAGGGTTTACTTTTAGATTAACTTTACGTAATCTTTCAAAAATATCTATTAGGTTTTTATTATGTTGCTCTAGATTCCTTCCAAAGCAAATTAGATCATCTAAATATACAAGACACTTATCATAGTTTAAACCTGACATTGCTACAGTCATTAGTCTACTAAATGCACTCGGGGAACTCTTAAGTCCCATTGGTAGTCTTTTCATTTGATACTGCCTATCAGTCGTGAATGCTGTGTATTTTCTACTGGATGGTTCTAGCTTTAATTGATAGTAACTTTGGCTAAGATCTAGATGAGAAAAATAAACTGCTCCCGACAATGAATCGAATATTTCTACAATGTTGGGTAATGGGAACTTATCATCCTTTATTATTTCATTCAACTTTCGGTAATCAATCACAAGACGCCATTTCTTTTCGCTCATACTATCTGCTTTCTTAGGTACTAAAAGTACAGGGCTAGACCATTCACTCTGGCTTTCTTCTATTATATCATCCTCTATCATTCTCTTAATTTGTCTGTTTATTTCTGATTTCTGACTATGCGGCAATCTATATTGTTTTACATACGATGGAACGACATTATCTTTAATCTGTATAGACTGTTCATATAAATTCGTAACTCCTAACTTATCTCCTTCTACAAAGAACACGTCTGAATATTTGGCACAAATATTTTCTATGCTAATTTGTTCCTCTCGATTCAAATGATTTAATTTTAAAATAGAAAATATTTTTTTTACTCTGACTGAAGTTACTACTTCTTTCTCAAATGTACAAATGTTATAATTTTCTAAATCGGAATGTTCTATACTAAAATAACTTAATTGAATATCTTGGTCTCGTGTATTCAATATTTTTATTGGAATTTGTCCATTAGTAGGGGTCACTAAAGTACTTGCCAAAAATATTCCGTCACCTAATTCTTTTGGATGTATTACGCTATCGTATGTCAAATGCGTTTTTACGTAATGGATTGATTCGCTTCGTGATGGTATCGTTATAAAGTTAATTCCTAGCTGACCGGTATTTAAAGGTAGTACAACTGTGTTATTTGTTGTTTCATTTTTTAATTTCAACAAGTTGTGTTCATAGTCAATGTTACATTGAAATTTCCGGAAAAAATCTAAACCTAATATACCATTTGTGCGACATGGCAACTCTTTGAAAATGTAAAATTTTTGTAGAAATTCTTTATCACCTGAGCAAAGTTTTAAAAATAAATATCCCTCTGAATAAACATATCCACCTATACCTTTTATTCGGATTCTCTCTATATGGTATGGAATGCAATGCTTGACCAAAACGTCGAGCTTGACAACCGACAATGAGGCACCGGTGTCAATTAGCCAAGTGTAAGGTACGTCTGATATGTAAAATGTAACCGAACTTAGATTGTTACAATTATTATTAAAATGATTATGCCCGAAAAAACAAATTATGAGTTTCTGTTTGTTGATTTGTGCTAGAATTTTGTTCTTCATTGTTTGATTGCGCTACGTTTACCTGATGACCACTGTTTTGCCAACTAAATCCACGATTGTTATTGCCTCTAGTATAAAATCGACCATGTCCCCTACCATGAGTCTGGTTTCTCGAATTGTTCTCGAATCGATTATTTTGGTACAAATTGGCGTTGTTGTATGTTCCACGTCCTCTCGACTGGCCTCCAAACGAACTACGCGCTGTGTATGAATTTCGGCCTCTCTGATGGAAATTTCTATTATTATGGAAATTCGTCCTACCTCTTCCTCGATGATATGACAATACCTGGCCTTGTGAATCCTGTGTTCCCGTTGAGTGTAACTCTTCATCCAGCGCTCCTTGAATTGCCTCCTTCAGTGATTTATAGTTCCTAGAAGCTACAATAATACTTGTCCGATTATTTCTTAAGCCATCGGAAAATATTTTAATCGCATTTTTCTCATTGATAGGCTTTAGCACGTCATATTTACTTTGATCGCCATTGGCTTGAGAAATAGTCAAATCGACAAACATCTCCTCTATATGCTTACCATAATCCTCGATACCCATCCTGTTTTTCTTCGCGAGCTGCAGTCTTTTCTGAATAGTAGTATTAGATTTTTTTGACAAAAGATACTGCCTCATATCTGTTAATAGCTCTGAAACAGACGAATAAGTTTCGGACATACGCAGTTTAGCGCTCTCCGACAATCTCGATTTTAACACAAAAGTAATCAATGATTGCTTTCCATTATTTTCTATCATTTGATCGTACATTTCGATATTAGAGATTAATTGTTTTGTAACCTTTTCGTCGTCATTCATTAATGGTAATAAGGATACCGCGGTTTTTAAGTCAAAACGCTCCATGTTTTCTGTCTTGGTCTCTACTCTAGTTTCTTTACATAATTCCGTAATTTTTTTGTAATATGTTTTAATGTTACTACTTAAATTTTCTATATTTTCTATATCAGAGGTCTTAATTTTTCCCTCAGAAATTTCCTTTTCAATTATTTCCTTTACTTTATCCCTTAATTTGACGGATTTTTTTTTAAATTAAATTTATCAAATTGTTACAGATTTCGTTTCTTAGCTTGTATAGAACCCTAGGAAAAATACCTAAAAAAATCTAGCTCTTTTAGTTTCCTGGAAAACCTACGTCCATTATACTGGACATTATCAAGTACATAAGAAATTGATGCACTCTAACCCTGTGCAGTATACTTCCCATTGACAAAGAGAAGGAATAAAAGAAACTAATGATTCCGTAGGATATTTTAATTGTATTTTGGTAAATTATACTCATAGTAACATTGGTTTATGCTTACAATACTAATAGTAACTCTGAAATCTTAGAATTAAAAAATCACACGTATGTTTTGAACATAATCATTAGTTATCTATAAAGTCTTCATAATAATTAACATTTAGCTTATTCAAAAATAATCAGTCTTATAGTTAAAGTAAGTATCAAAAATATCAATAATCTAGCTTACCTACTTACTTATTGTGGAAATTATAAAAGCAATTTCTTTTGGCTACTAAGCACAACCTTTGCTTGCATTTGGAACAATGTATGTTCGTTTTATTGTTCTTGCAAAACTTACAACGTCCATATGTCGTATATTCAGGCCAGTGGTTGTACCCATCATAACGCACAGAAACTGGGGGCCTTGGAGCACTTGGGTTTTGTATCAGCGCTTTTTTCGGTAGAGGACTTGGTGGAACCGTCTCAATCAATCTTCCCGTTTGCCTCAATTCGACTGCCAACCTCTGTCTAAACTTTTTCAGGCTTATGTTTTTCAGACTCTTTATGTTGCATTTTCTCCTGTAGAGCAGCCAAGCATTGTTAACACATATATCTAACATTTGGCCAAAGATGTTCATGTACCAACGACGGCTCTTGAAAGATGTTCTGTAGAGAGCTATCAACATGTCGCACAGGTCAACGCCTCCCATATGTTGATTATAGTGTCTAACTAACTGCGGACACGTGACACCAAGTTTTTTTTTGTGTTCTTTGCTCCATCTTTTCACTTCTTGAACTGGGTAAGCATCTGCATAAGAACAAGCTAAAGTAACAACTTTATTGTCGAACCATTTGACAATGGTGATCTTTTTGTCGTTATCTACAACTTGGCTAAAAGAACCTCTGCCCCTTTTTTTTAGTTCCTTGTCACTTAACAGTCCTTTGCATCCTTTCAATCTATTTTGGCGTATAGTTCCGAGACTAAAAATCCCCCGGTGTTCACGTAGATACCAAATCAAGTCGAGTGTTGTGAAATAGTTATCGAAATAAACAGCACTTCCTGGGGTTTGAATTGTCTTGCAAAGGGCTAATACCAATTTAGCACCTAGTGTCATTTGCTCTTCCTCCTCACTAAAATCGATATACCGAAAAGTGTCATCACCACCGTACAATAGAAAATCATAGACGATTCCAGATGCACCAGCGCGTACTACGTTCTTGAATCCCCATTTGTTAGATTTCATGGGGTTATATTGTCTCCGGTTTCCGGCTTTAGTACCCTTATACGGTATTGTCATCTCGTCGATGCTAAACTTCGTCTCTTCTTCCGTTGCGAGGCAGTTTCTCCTTATTTTTTCGACTAACGGTCGTATCTTCCAATACCTGTCCTCGTCTGAATGAGTGTTGTCCACAAAATGAATATTGCGTCGAATGAGCTCGAACCGTTTCAACGGCATGATGTCAGCCACTTGAGCGTATCTGAATTCTCTAGACCAATAGTCTAGATAGGACGGCATGTTTACTATACCCATTATCAGAAGAATAGCAAGAAAGTTTTTTAACTCTTCGGTAGTGATTTGTATGCATTTGCCCGTTCTTTGGGTTGAGTATAAGTTTGTGCTGTCGACGATATCAACAAGTATATCCAGGGAGAAGAACCGATGAAAAAAGTCCAACGGAGAGTCTGTATCCGGTAAATCAAATACGAAGTCATTTGATGGAATGTCCGCCTTATGTCTAAATTGTCCTTTTTTCCATTTGTAACTAACAATTAGTGTCTTCTTGCTCTTTTTCGTTTGGACATTTGGCACAGCCCTTATTGGTAAATTTCTTTTACGCCTGGTTATTCTTGATGTTGATGGACTAGCTATAGGGGAAGCATCTGTTGACGGAACTGATAATAATGAAGCCAAACTTGGTAAAGCATTATAATTTACTTCACCAGTCGGAGGTAGCACATTGTTAATAACAGGGGTCAACGGAGGTCGTCCATAGTTAAAGTTGTCGTCGACTTCTAACACAGGATTTTTCTCACTGCCACTGACGCTAGGGTAGCTCTCTGTTTGAAGATTTTCATCTCCTGTCTCCATGAAAGTATCACCGTCAAAGTTAGTCTCATCACTGTCGGTTGAACTATTGTCTTGTGTATCATTTTCAGAGTTGTCTAATAAATTCATGCGCTGTATACATGAATCGATAGAAGGGCAGGGCGAGGAGGAGTACTCTTCTATTCTATAAACAGTAATATCCTCTTCATTATCAGGTTCAGAACCAGTATCTATATCAGAATGAGCATTTTCGGGCGGCACCAATGCAACTATGCGTTGTCCTCTAGACTTGAAGCTCTGAAAAACGAAAAAATAGTAAGGCACAAAATATTTTATATGCGGATCCCTAAAATAGTATTATGAGAAACAACAAAAGTCAATTTTATAATAACATGGCAACGGGAAGAATACTAGACATACGATATTATATTTAGTTTTCTACTACTTTGACAAGGGGATAAATACTGGACATAGTAATTAGCAGGTACTTTACTAGTAATTCGACGGCGGGAAGTATACTGGACATGCAAGTTGTCGATGTCGTAAAAACTAAATAAAACTCAGTGAGACAATAAAAACATTATAGGTAGCTAAGCGGTTATTTTTTCTATGGTTTTTAATAATATTACAACAAAATAAGCGGGAAAACAATGAATAAAATGCAACTCACCGAGAGCCCGCGCAGCGCGTCCCTTCTCCCCGTCATCTCGCCGGCGACTGCTCGCGTCCCGTCCCCGTAGTGTCATTTGCACCATTGACCAGCACCATTAATTGGGCAAACGACACTGTCATGTACCGTTTACACCATCGATGGGGCAAATGGTGCAAATGACACTATTAAAAATATATTTATTTTGCCTCAAGGCTTTCCTCGAGCTATCGCTCTGTTTAATGGCCATCCGCCCCGCCCCGAGACCCTCAGGGAAGAGATATTTTTTTTTTTAATTTTTTTTTACAGAATTTTTCTCCCCATGAACAAATACTGTATCCCCTAAAACTTTACTAATGATAATGGAAGAATGAATCGCTTATTATTAATATAAAGTATTTTTATTACTTATTAATAACAAAGAATCAATGACAGCTAATCAATGACAAATAATGCTTAATTATTGTATCTTAATTTTTCCAAGAATAGTGGAATATCTATTTCACTATTAATTAATTGCATCTGTACGTAGTGTATATAATTATTCCGATCCCTAACCTCCTTTGATCGCTTTTTGTACGGGTCTTGTGTTAGAGCATTCACTGCATGAAATGCAGCGTCCTCCTTAAGCACTTTTAAGCAGTGACTCACTGTCGCGGGTCTTCTTTTAAAGCAGTTATTAATATGTCCATTCCATCCTTCGCATACATTATTTGTTCTATGCCTCTCACCAAAACAACACCAGATTTTTTTTTTCGGCATCCAAAATCTAGCCACATAATTAATAAATTGCTGCAAATTTTTATTACTTCCGTTAGCATCACTCTCTGCTATGATGTATCTGAATCCATCTTCAATTTTTGATTCTGGCAGAAGAGGTAAGATGGTGCAAAGAGAAACAATTTTTGTAGCGTTAGTCTTTTTTAAATTGAGACTTTTAGCTTTTCTCCGCAATTGGTTTTGAAAATGGTAAAAACAACCGTGACTTTCAACCATAGGAAACACTACTTTGGCTGCACTAATGAAAGATTGTTCAAAATCAGATATAATTTTCGAAGGACCCCATTCTGGGATTTGAGATTTGATGAGATTCATCATGAGAATATATGTTTCTTTTTTTTTATTGGTCAAAAGCACATATACAACAGGGACAACAAAGTTTTTGTCATCAGTGCTTCCTAAGTCACAGAAAAATACGTAGAGCTGAGTAAATGGCTTCGGACATTTCTTGAAAGTGCCGTCGCAAAAAAAGATTTTACCAATTTTCAGCAGTTCTCTTGCTTCTTCCGATGCAAAGACTAAAATTCTTTCGTCTTCATGACTATAATCAGTTAAACAAAAATCCTTATGGTCAAGAGGAATTTCAAGTTCTGTAACATCTTTATAGGCCATTTTTTTAACAGCATTAATTTTTCTTATTCTTCTGTATGCCACAGATTTGAATTTTTCATAAGATGGTATTTTTTGAACAATGTCAAGTCCTTTATTTTTGATTGAGGCTACAGTCTTTTTATAAACGGCTGGAACTGTTTCTTCTGAAGTAGTAGCCTTTTCTATGAAGGACCCTATTATTTCACAAACCGTGTTTTTATTTTCATCTGGCTTGCAGTTATCAGAATGCTTAATTTTTTTAACCACCTTTGATTCCTCCTAAAAAAGAAACAAAACATAAGATACGAACTTTAAAAATATTTATACTATATATATACTTATACACTATATACAGCTAAATAAATGGAAAAATAAATAAGAATTTGATGCTAGTGGCACTGCGGGCAAAAAGACAGTTACACATACCTGTGATATAGTAATCGTCCCCTTACATTTTGTTTTCTTGTAATAGCGGCACCTCCATACACTGTTTAATTTTTTATACTTTGTGTGAAAATGGTATTGATACCCATTGTGTAATAAAAGTCGGCCCCGGCTCTGTTTCAGAAAAATTAAATCGGATTCGCACATTTTTCTGCTTTTTATGACAATCAAATCATATGAACGACACAAGAAACAAATGCAATGAATGTCAGTCATTAGAATGAATTTTCAAATAATTTCTAACACTTCAAGAAAGGAGGGAGGATATATTAATATACTTATATTGTTCAAGTGCTTTTAACTCTCTAAAGTAGTTGAAAACTTGACTCTGTTATTAAAATAAATATAAGTGCCAATTGCCAATTGCACCATTGGATATGTTTGCCCCATCAATAATGGTAGCAATGGAGCAATGGTGCAAACGGTACATCATAGTATCATTTGCACCATCAATGGTGCTGGTCAATGGTGCAAATGACACTACGGGGTCCCGTCGATGTGAGTGCGTTACCGATTTTTGACAGCGTGGATAGATAGTTCAAGGTGCAATTATACACCTTGAATTCAAGATATACGGTCTAATTTTTTATGCAGATTTTTTTTTCATTGAGCGGGAAGTATACTGTACGACGTCGAATTAAGGGTTATAATACTCGTCATACAATAAATTCGTCAAAGTTAGTTTTTCTTCTCTTATTTTTTCAGTTCTACGTGTTGGTCCGAGCTTAACAAGATTTTCTTTAATTGATTTTATGTTCTCATGTAATTCTTTTAGTCGTAAGGCCATAACAAAAATATTTTTTTTACTCGATTAAATAAGAGTTAAACTCACCCGATGTATTAATTATGATCATCATATTAAATGTATGTGGGGAAATTACGTTCTATTTTAAAGTCTCTAAATAGTCTCTAATAAGTCAGTTTTCTCTTATAAATTTCACATTTTACTAACTTTTCCACTCACTTTCACTACACTTTTTTTTCTTGATGGAAAAATACAAAATCCTAAATCACATGCAGTTAGACAACTTCGGGTGTAGCTGGTGCAGGGCGGCGCGGGCGGCGTAACGAATAACGTAGGGAAAAGTTATTCATCTCCCTTTGTATCCACTCGTTATGACAATTCTTATAATAGCGATGTAGCATATATAAGACTCCCAAGATGATCACGGCGCAGATGACTCCCAGCAGGATATTTGTGGTGCTGACGTGTACCATGAGCTGGTCTGCATTAGCGGTGTTACTTCCTCCGGCTGCATTTTGGGCGATTATCACCTCCTCTTTTTCTTTAGAAACTGTTTTCCCCATTTTCACAAATTACGTTTTGTAGGTAGATAATATATAATATTGTATTTTTCGTGAAACTATTCACTAATTTAATCTTTCATTTTTATTATCTTTCACTTAGTTATGATGTTTAATTATAAAGTCACTGGTACAAAGTTCATTGTTCGTATTTGGGCAATGGAATGCACTAGCCAAACGCGAACGCGGGCAGGGTCGCCATATAAGGTGGGACCAAGTAAACGACTGTGTTGACTGAAGATATGATTTATTCTAATTGAAATTAATGTTACAATATAGCTCGCTTCTTAATTAGGATACATGCTTACAGTGCTAACTGGGTACATACACTACAACCTATAGCGACTCGTTTCCGCACCTTAAGTCTTCAAAGTAAGTACTTTGATTTTGAAGCCTTCCGTGACAATAGTAGCGATAGGCTCCAAAAATCAATATTCCCCAAACGCTCCCAAACTATTGCCATTTAAGTCCACGACCTATAGCGACTCGTTTCCGCACCTTAAGTCTTCAAAGTAAGTACTTTGATTTTGAAGCCTTCCGTGACAATAGTATAGCGATAGGCTCCAAAAATCAATATTCCCCAAACGCTCCCAAACTATTGCCATTTAAGTCCACGACCTATAGCAACTCGTTCTCGCACCTTAAGTCTTCAAAGTAAGTTCTTTGATTTTGAAGCCTTCCGTGACAATAGTAGCGATAGGCTCCAAAAATCAATATTCCCCAAACGCTCCCAAACTATTGCCACTTAAGTCCACGACCTATAGCGACTCGTTTCCGCACTTTAAGTCTTCAAAGTAAGTACTTTGATTTTAAAGCCTTCCGTGACAATAGTAGCGATAGGCACGAAAAATCAATATTCCCCAAACGCTCCCAAACTATTGCCATTTAAGTCCACGACCTATAGCGACTCGTTTCCGCACTTTAAGTCTTCAAAGTAAGTACTTTGATTTTGAAGCCTTCCGTGACAATAGTAGCGATAGGCTCCAAAAATCAATATTCCCCAAACGCTCTCAAACTATTGCCATTTAAGTCCACGACGTATAGCGACTCGTTTCCGCACCTTAAGTCTTCAAAGTAAGTACTTTGATTTTGAAGCCTTCCGTGACAATAGTAGCGATAGGCTCCAAAAATCAATATTCCCCAAACGCTCCCAAACTATTGCCACTTAAGTCCACGACCTATAGCGACTCGTTTCCGCACTTTAAGTCTTCAAAGTAAGTACTTTGATTTTGAAGCCTTCCGTGACAATAGTAGCGATAGGCACGAAAAATCAATATTCCCCAAACGCTCCCAAACTATTGCCATTTAAGTCCACGACCTATAGCGACTCGTTTCCGCACTTTAAGTCTTCAAAGTAAGTACTTTGATTTTGAAGCCTTCCGTGACAATAGTAGCGATAGGCTCCAAAAATCAATATTCCCCAAACGCTCTCAAACTATTGCCATTTAAGTCCACGACGTATAGCGACTCGTTTCCGCACCTTAAGTCTTCAAAGTAAGTACTTTGATTTTGAAGCCTTCCGTAACAATAGTAGCGATAGGCTCCAAAAATCAATATTCCCAAAACGCTCCCAAACTATTGCCATTTAAGTCCACGACCTATAGCGACTCGTTTCCGCACCTTAAGTCTTCAAAGTAAGTACTTTGATTTTGAAGCCTTCCGTGATAATAGTAGCGCGATAGGCTCCAAAAATCAACATTCCACAAACGCTCCCAAGCTATTGCCATTTAAGTCCACGACCTATAGCGACTCGTTTCCGCACCATAAGTCTTCAAAGTAAGTACTTTGATTTTGAAGCCTTCCGTGATAATGGTAGCGCGATAGGCTCCAAAAATCAATATTCCCCAAACGCTCCCAAACTATTGCCATTTAAGTCCACGACCTATAGCGACTCGTTTCCGCACCTTAAGTCTTCAAAGTAAGTACTTTGATTTTGAAGCCTTCCGTGACACTGACAATAGTAGCGATAGGCTCCAAAAATCAGTATTCCCCAAACGCTCTCAAACTATTGCCATTTAAGTCCACGACGTATAGGGACTCGTTTCCGCACCTTAAGTCTTCAAAGTAAGTACTTTGATTTTGAAGCCTTCCGTGACAATAGTAGCGATAGGCTCCAAAAATCAATATTCCCCAAACGCTCCTAAACTATTGCCATTTAAGTCCACTACCTATAGCGACTCGTTTCCGCACCTTAAGTCTTCAAAGTAAGTACTTTGATTTTGAAGCCTTCCGTGATAATGGTAGCGCGATAGGCTCCAAAAATCAATATTCCTCAAACGCTCCCAAACTATTGCCATTTAAGTCCACGACCTATAACGACTCGTTTCCGCACCTTAAGTCTTCAAAGTAAGTACTTTGATTTTGAAGCCTTCCGTGACAATAGTAGCGATAGGCTCCAAAAATCAATATTCCCCAAACGCTCTCAAACTATTGCCATTTAAGTCCACGACGTATAGCGACTCGTTTCCGCACCTTAAGTCTTCAAAGTAAGTACTTTGATTTTGAAGCCTTCCGTGACAATAGTACCGATAGGCTCCAAAAATCAATATTCCCCAAACGCTCCTAAACTATTGCCATTTAAGTCCACGACCTATAGCGACTCGTTTCCGCACCTTAAGTCTTCAAAGTAAGTACTTTGATTTTGAAGCCTTCCGTGACAATAGTACCGATAGGCTCCAAAAATCAATATTCCCCAAACGCTCCCAGACTATTGCCATTTAAGTCCACGACCTATAGCGACTCGTTTCCGCACCTTAAGTCTTCAAAGTAAGTACTTTGATTTTGAAGCCTTCCGTGACAATAGTAGCGATAGGCTCCAAAAATCAATATTCCCCAAACACTCCCAAACTATTGCCATTTAAGTCCACGACCTATAGCGACTCGTTTCCGCACCTTAAGTCTTCAAAGTAAGTACTTTGATTTTGAAGCCTTCCGTGATAATGGTAGCGCGATAGGCTCCAAAAATCAATATTCCCCAAACGCTCCCAAACTATTGCCATTTAAGTCCACGACCTATAGCGACTCGTTTCCGCACCTTAAGTCTTCAAAGTAAGTACTTTGATTTTGAAGCCTTCCGTGACAATAGTAGCGATAGGCTCCAAAAATCAATATTCCCCAAACGCTCTCAAACTATTGCCATTTAAGTCCACGACGTATAGCGACTCGTTTCCGCACCTTAAGTCTTCAAAGTAAGTACTTTGATTTTGAAGCCTTCCGTGACAATAGTAGCGATAGGCTCCAAAAATCAATATTCCCCAAACGCTCCTAAACTATTGCCATTTAAGTCCACGACCTATAGCGACTCGTTTCCGCACCTTAAGTCTTCAAAGTAAGTACTTTGATTTTGAAGCCTTCCGTGACAATAGTACCGATAGGCTCCAAAAATCAATATTCCCCAAACGCTCCCAGACTATTGCCATTTAAGTCCACGACCTATAGCGACTCGTTTCCGCACCTTAAGTCTTCAAAGTAAGTACTTTGATTTTGAAGCCTTCCGTGACAATAGTAGCGATAGGCTCCAAAAATCAATATTCCCCAAACACTCCCAAACTATTGCCATTTAAGTCCACGACCTATAGCGACTCGTTTCCGCACCTTAAGTCTTCAAGGTAAGTAGTTTGATTTTGAAGCCTTCCGTGACATGACAATAGTAAGTATAGCGATAGGCTCCAAAAATCAATATTCCCCAAACGCTCCCAAACTATTGCCATTTAAGTCCACGACCTATAGCGACTTGTTTCCGCACCTTAAGTCTTTAAAGTAAGTACTTTGATTTTGAAGCCTTCCGTGACAATAGTAGCGATATGCTCCAAAAATCAATATTCCCCAAACGCTCCCAAACTATTGCCATTTAAGTCCACGACCTATAGCGACTCGTTTCCGCACCTTAAGTCTTCAAAGTAAGTACTTTGATTTTGAAGCCTTCCGTGACAATAGTAGCGATAGGCTCCAAAAATCAATATTCCCCAAACGCTCCCAGACTATTGCCATTTAAGTCCACGACCTATAGCGACTCGTTTCCGCACCTTAAGTCTTCAAAGTAAGTACTTTGATTATGAAGCCTTCCGTGACAATAGTAGCGATAGGCTCCAAAAATCAATATTCCCCAAACGCTCCCAAACTATTGCCATTTAAGTCCACGACCTATAGCGACTCGTTTCCGCACCTTAAGTCTTCAAAGTAAGTACTTTGATTTTGAAGCCTTCCGTGATAATAGTAGCGCGATAGGCTCCAAAAATCAACATTCCACAAACGCTCCCAAACTATTGCCATGTAAGTCCACGACCTATAGCGACTCGTTTCCGCACCTTAAGTCTTCAAAGTAAGTACTTTGATTTTGAAGCCTTCCGTGACAATAGTAGCGATAGGCTCCAAAAATCAATATTCCCCAAACGCTCCCAAACTATTGCCATTTAAGTCCACGACCTATAGCGACTCGTTTCCGCACCTTAAGTCTTCAAAGTAAGTTCTTTGATTTTGAAGCCTTCCGTGATAATGGTAGCGCGATAGGCTCCAAAAATCAATATTCCCCAAACGCTCCCAAACTATTGCCATTTAAGTCCACGACCTATGGCGACTCGTTTCCGCACCTTAAGTCTTCAAAGTAAGTACTTTGATTTTGAAGCCTTCCGTGACAATAGTATAGCGATAGGCTCCAAAAATCAATATTCCCCAAACGCTCCCAAACTAGTGCCATTTAAGTCCACGACCTATAGCGACTCGTTTCCGCACCTTAAGTCTTCAAAGTAAGTACTTTGATTTTGAAGCCTTCCGTGATAATAGTAGCGCGATAGGCTCCAAAAATCAACATTCCACAAACGCTCCCAAGCTATTGCCATTAAAGTCCACGACCTATAGCGACTCGTTTCCGCACCATAAGTCTTCAAAGTAAGTACTTTGATTTTGAAGCCTTCCGTGATAATGGTAGCGCGATAGGCTCCAAAAATCAATATTCCCCAAACGCTCCCAAACTATTGCCATTTAAGTCCACGACCTATAGCGACTCGTTTCCGCACCTTAAGTCTTCAAAGTAAGTACTTTGATTTTGAAGCCTTCCGTGACAATAGTAGCGATAGGCTACAAAAATCAGTATTCCCCAAACGCTCTCAAACTATTGCCATTTAAGTCCACGACGTATAGGGACTCGTTTCCGCACCTTAAGTCTTCAAAGTAAGTACTTTGATTTTGAAGCCTTCCGTGACAATAGTAGCGATAGGCTCCAAAAATCAATATTCCCCAAACGCTCCTAAACTATTGCCATTTAAGTCCACTACCTATAGCGACTCGTTTCCGCACCTTAAGTCTTCAAAGTAAGTACTTTGATTTTGAAGCCTTCCGTGATAATGGTAGCGCGATAGGCTCCAAAAATCAATATTCCCCAAACGCTCCCAAACTATTGCCATTTAAGTCCACGACCTATAGCGACTCGTTTCCGCACCTTAAGTCTTCAAAGTAAGTACTTTGATTTTGAAGCCTTCCGTGACAATAGTAGCGATAGGCTCCAAAAATCAATATTCCCCAAACGCTCTCAAACTATTGCCATTTAAGTCCACGACGTATAGCGACTCGTTTCCGCACCTTAAGTCTTCAAAGTAAGTACTTTGATTTTGAAGCCTTCCGTGACAATAGTAGCGATAGGCTCCAAAAATCAATATTCCCCAAACGCTCCTAAACTATTGCCATTTAAGTCCACGACCTATAGCGACTCGTTTCCGCACCTTAAGTCTTCAAAGTAAGTACTTTGATTTTGAAGCCTTCCGTGACAATAGTAGCGATAGGCTCCAAAAATCAATATTCCCCAAACACTCCCAAACTATTGCCATTTAAGTCCACGACCTATAGCGACTCGTTTCCGCACCTTAAGTCTTCAAGGTAAGTAGTTTGATTTTGAAGCCTTCCGTGACATGACAATAGTAAGTATAGCGATAGGCTCCAAAAATCAATATTCCCCAAACGCTCCCAAACTATTGCCATTTAAGTCCACGACCTATAGCGACTTGTTTCCGCACCTTAAGTCTTTAAAGTAAGTACTTTGATTTTGAAGCCTTCCGTGACAATAGTAGCGATATGCTCCAAAAATCAATATTCCCCAAACGCTCCCAAACTATTGCCATTTAAGTCCACGACCTATAGCGACTCGTTTCCGCACCTTAAGTCTTCAAAGTAAGTACTTTGATTTTGAAGCCTTCCGTGACAATAGTAGCGATAGGCTCCAAAAATCAATATTCCCCAAACGCTCCCAGACTATTGCCATTTAAGTCCACGACCTATAGCGACTCGTTTCCGCACCTTAAGTCTTCAAAGTAAGTACTTTGATTATGAAGCCTTCCGTGACAATAGTAGCGATAGGCTCCAAAAATCAATATTCCCCAAACGCTCCCAAACTATTGCCATTTAAGTCCACGACCTATAGCGACTCGTTTCCGCACCTTAAGTCTTCAAAGTAAGTACTTTGATTTTGAAGCCTTCCGTGATAATAGTAGCGCGATAGGCTCCAAAAATCAACATTCCACAAACGCTCCCAAACTATTGCCATGTAAGTCCACGACCTATAGCGACTCGTTTCCGCACCTTAAGTCTTCAAAGTAAGTACTTTGATTTTGAAGCCTTCCGTGACAATAGTAGCGATAGGCTCCAAAAATCAATATTCCCCAAACGCTCCCAAACTATTGCCATTTAAGTCCACGACCTATAGCGACTCGTTTCCGCACCTTAAGTCTTCAAAGTAAGTTCTTTGATTTTGAAGCCTTCCGTGATAATGGTAGCGCGATAGGCTCCAAAAATCAATATTCCCCAAACGCTCCCAAACTATTGCCATTTAAGTCCACGACCTATGGCGACTCGTTTCCGCACCTTAAGTCTTCAAAGTAAGTACTTTGATTTTAAAGCCTTCCGTGACAATAGTATAGCGATAGGCTCCAAAAATCAATATTCCCCAAACGCTCCCAAACTAGTGCCATTTAAGTCCACGACCTATAGCGACTCGTTTCCGCACCTTAAGTCTTCAAAGTAAGTACTTTGATTTTGAAGCCTTCCGTGACAATAGTATAGCGATAGGCTCCAAAAATCAATATTCCCCAAACGCTCCCAAACTATTGCCATTTAAGTCCACGACCTATAGCGACTCGTTTCCGCACCTTAAGTCTTCAAATTTAGTACTTTGATTTTGAAGCCTTCCGTGACAATAGTAGCGATAGGCTCCAAAAATCAATATTCCCCAAACGCTCCTAAACTATTGCCATTTAAGTCCACGACCTATAGCGACTCATTTCCACACCTTAAGTCTTCAAAGTAAGTACTTTGATTTTGAAGCCTTCCGTGACAATAGTAGCGATAGGCTCCAAAAATCAATATTCCCCAAACGCTCCCAAATTATTGCCATTTAAGTCCACGACCTATAGCGACTCGTTTCCGAACCTTAAGTCTTCAAAGTATGTACTTTGATTTTGAAGCCTTCCGTGACAATAGTATAGCGATAGACTCCAAAAATCAATATTCCCCAAACGCTCCCAAACTATTGCCATTTAGGTCCACGACCTATAGCGACTCGTTTCCGCACCTTAAGTCTTCAAAGTAAGTACTTTGATTTTGAAGCCTTCCGTGACAATAGTAGCGATAGGCTCCAAAAATCAATATTCCCCAAACGCTCCCAAACTATTGCCATTTAAGTCCACGACCTTTAGCGACTCGTTTCCGCACCTTAAGTCTTCAAAGTAAGTACTTTGATTTTGAAGCCTTCCGTGACAATAGTAGCGATAGGCTCCAAAAATCAATATTCCCCAAACGCTCCCAAACTATTGCCACTTAAGTCCACGACCTATAGCGACTCGTTTCCGCACCTTAAGTCTTCAAAGTAAGTTCTTTGATTTTGAAGCCTTCCGTGATAATGGTAGCGCGATAGGCTCTAAAAATCAATATTCCCCAAACGCTCCCAAACTATTGCCATTTAAGTCCACGACCTATAGCGACTCGTTTCCGCACCTTAAGTCTTCAAAGTAAGTACTTTGATTTTGAAGCCTTCCGTGACAATAGTAGCGATAGGCTCCAAAAATCAATATTCCCCAAACGCTCTCAAACTATTGCCATTTAAGTCCACGACGCTCTGAATATGACCGCACCCTGGACAGAATCTGTACGTTGGAGCAAGAGTTGGTTGAGGCACACCGGTACATTGCCTCTCTAGAAGAACAATGCCACAACTACACAGTCACCCAAAATCAAAGTCTATTCGATGAATTAGTTAGTGCGGACCCGCAGTTTGTTTCTAATGGAATCGATGAAAACTGTCCTGTGGTTATAAATCTCACTCAAAATAAAAGAATGCCTAGTGAAACAGACGGCCCGGTACGTCTAATCGGTTGCAGTAGAAATAAACTTAAAAAATATATTAAAATCAGTAAATTTATTAAAAAGAAAGTTAAATTAATTAAAATCCATAAAAGATTTTATAAAAGTGTAAAACTAAATACTAAACGATTACAAACTATTGAAAGTCTAAAAATGTACTGTACACAATTAAAAAATAAGCAGCTGAAGTATGAAACTGACACACAGACTTGGGAGTTTGAGGTTAAAGATCTTAGGGAGTCATTGAACTCAGCGCTCAAGAAATATGAATCATCACAAAGTGTTATCAGTGAGTATTCATTGGCTATGGATGCCCTTGTTAAAGATCTTAAATACAACGCAGATCGATATGATTCCCTAATGGCTTCTCAAACATGTCCATGCCCACACGTTGACCCGACTCCAACAAGCAGTTGTACTAATGATAATCCCTCATCGGTTGAGTGTGACAGTTTCCATAAGACAGCACATTTAAGTAAAAGTAATATAAATACACAAAATAAATTAAATAATGTAAGCCAAAGCAACCTCCTTCTAAACCAGCCGTCAATTTTAATGTACTCCGACGAAATCGGCCAACATATGGGCTCAAAATTAAATTTGTTATTAAAGGAACAAATAATAATAAATAACTGTTTTCCTAATACTTGTTTTAAAAATATAATAAGAAAAGTAATTAATTCAAAAAATTCTTTTAATAATGCCTCAAAATTAATTATTTTAGTGGGAGATAGTGGCAATGTGGACAGAAAAGAACTGATATCTTACTGTGACTCCCTTAACAATTTAAATGTAAACAAAATTGTAATGTTCACATTCCCCTACATAAAAAACATGCCAGAAGCAGAAAACCACAAAAGGTACATGCTAAATTGTATGTTACATACCATAGCATGTAATAACAATAAATTTGACCTCATTGATTCTAACTCAATAGTTAGTAATTATTATTATATGACAAAAGGTAAATACTACCTTAATAATAGGAGTAAACGACAGATAGCTTGTTCGCTATCCTATTTTTTAAATATTTCAGCCAAGAACTTGGCTAATAACCAGGCTGTCTCTATTGAGCAGTATGACATTTTGAATAGTGACACTTCTGATGAAAACCTTTCATCGAATAATTTAAATTACAATCTGAGACAATAGAGGTATCCTCTAGCTCATTAGTGGTAGAAAATAATAAGGACATTGCTCAATTTTTAATAGCATTGTCCAAAAAGTCAAATAATAATGGTTACCTAAATAAATGCCCTCAATCAAATAAAATTAAAAATAATACTAAAATTAATTGTAATATAAACCTGGTGCATCTAAACATTGATCGTTTGACAAAGGGCAAGATACTAACACTGGAATTATTCATGAACTCGGATAATATTGATATTGTATGTTTAACTGAGCATCACCTGCGGGCACACGAGCTCATGTTTAATTTCAGCAATCACCAGGTCGGTAGCGCATTCTGCAGAAAGAGCATGGCAAAGGGGGGATCTCTTGTCTTATTAAATAAAAATTTAGTATTTAAAGAAAGAAAAGATGTTGTGTCTCTCTCTGTAGAGAGTGTCATAGAAATAGCTTGTGTGGAATTGGAGCAATTAATAGTGGCTAGTGTATACAGAAGGCCTGTTGATAATTTTAACGTATTTATTGAAGTACTTGATGCTTTGCTAGGAAAGTTATCTAATTCTAAGAAACAACTGGTTGTATGTGGTGATTTTAATGTAAATCTCTTTAGAGTTTATTCTTTTTCAAATAAACTCCTAAATTTATACAACACATACAACCTGTCCAATGTCTTCCTGGAGCCTACTAGAGTAACGGATACTTCGGCAACATGTATTGATAATATCTATGTTTCAGAAAGTGTAAATATAAACAGTAAATGTGTTTTTAAAAAAATTAAATCTGATCACTATGGTCAATTAATAAATTTCGCCATCGTTATAAAACCTATACCTAAGAGGAAGATAACCTATGTACCAGTAACTTTAGCTCGTCTTGAGAAATTAAAATTAAATTTAACTAACATTATACCATTTCTTCCGTGTGAAATGGATCCAAATGTATTGTATAATAATTTCTTCTCGGTACTCAATGACCAATTTAAATCAATTTTCACTCCTCGAACAATGGTACTTTCTAACAAACGCGAATTTAGTGACTGGGCAACAGTTGGAATCCATCGAAGTAGACAAAAACTATATGAGCTATACGCGGAAAGACAGTTCAATTTTTCAGAGGAGTTTAAGGTTTATGTTAAAAATTATTCCAAAATATTTCACAGAGTATGTGTGCTTGCTAAATGTTTTTCCATTCAAACAAAAATCAAAAATAGCAATAATATAATTAAAGACTCTTGGAAAATTATAAATGCTGAAACAGGGAGAACCACAGCTAAAAATAGTACATTTAAATTAAAGATAGATAATAAGATAATCATTAATGATGTAGATGTTGCAAGCGAATTTGAATCCTTTTTCACAAGTATACCTATTACTTTGACAAAAACTTTGAACTCCTCAACCCCCATTGCAGAATCTTTGTTAAAAAGTCATGTACTCGAATGCAACACAAAATTTAAATTTCAACATGTAAGAAATCATGATATTATGGTAAGCCTTAAGCAAATAAATCTGAAGAAGACTAAAGATCTATGGGGGATCTCCGTGCCTATTGTAAAGTCTATTATTGAACATATTGTGCCAGATTTAGTCATGATTTTCAATAGGTGTATTGACTGTGGTGTATTTCCTGATCTAATGAAATTAAGTAAAATTACTCCCTTATTTAAATCGGGTAGTACGTCAGATCCCACTAATTTTAGACCAATTTCTGTACTACCATCACTTAGTAAAATCTTTGAAAAAATTATTTTAAACCAACTTTTAAAACATTTTCATGATAATAATATTCTCCACAATAAACAGTTCGGTTTCAGTAAGGGACGTTCAACTACTGATGCAGGTATTGCATTACTTCAAAGTATATATAAAGCCTGGGAGGAGTCACACGATGCCTATGGGGTGTTCTGTGACTTATACAAGGCATTTGATTGCGTTAAACATGATACATTGATCATGAAACTACATCACTATGGTATTAAAGATAGCGCTCTGGATCTTATTTCCTCCTATTTGAGCAATAGGGTTCAGTGTGTCGATGTCAACGGAAAACGATCCCCCGGCTCTCCTGTAACAATGGGGGTTCCTCAAGGATCCATATTAGGACCATTCCTGTTTTTAGTTTATATTAATGACCTACCTTACCTAGTAAGGGACAAACATGAGATAGTATTGTTTGCAGATGATACCTCATTGGTATTTAAAGTTAAAAGACGCCAATTAAATATAGACGACGTGAACAATGCTCTCTCTAAAATAGTATATTGGTTCAATACCAATAATCTTTTACTGAATGGATCCAAAACAAAATGTATTAAATTCACACTTCCTAATGTTAAACATGTCAAAACTGTAGTGAAAATTAATAACGAGGAAGTCGAAAAGGTTGAGAAGGCTGTCTTTCTAGGTATAACTCTAGACTCTAAGCTTCAATGGGGCCCACATGTGGAAGCTTTGTCCGCTAGACTAAGTTCTGCAGCTTACGCTGTTAAGAAAATTCGTGAATTCACAGATATTAAGACTGCCCGCCTGGTCTATTTCGGCTACTTCCACAGCATTATGTCATATGGCATCCTGCTGTGGGGGTGTGCTGCAGATATTAAGGATATCTTCATTTTACAGAAGAGAGCGGTTCGAGCTATCTACGGGTTGGGCCCTAGAGAATCACTTAGAGAAAAATTTAAAGAAATAAATATTTTAACAGTATATTCACAATATATTTACGAAAATCTTTTATACGTCCATAAAAATAAGGACAAGCTTGTTAAAAATCGGGACATACATTTATTTAATTTAAGAAATAAAGATGATCTAACTGTGCCCTGGAGTAGGCTCCAGAAAATAAACAGGTCCTTCTCTAGCTCATCTATGCTCTACTATAATAAGTTACCCAAGAATGTGTGTGACATGTCAATTAATAAATTTAAAACATATATTAAAAGCAAACTGTACAGGATGGCATACTATAATACATCGGATTATATTAACGATAAAAATCCATGGAAATGAATACTTTATTGAAAGACGGGGACAGACAGGGGCACGGTCGCGTTCGCGAATGCTTGGTTCGTTCGGCTCGGTTCGGTTCGTCCTGGGGCGTATTCATGGAGTTCTGTGGTAAAGTAGCAGGATAAGTTATGGAATGGAGTAAATAGATGGTTCTACCTACGAATTTTATAATAAAATTCTAGAGTGTAGGAAAGGAATGCAAGGCTGGCACCACGGAACTCTGATGGTGGGTCCCGGGGCGGTTTGGGCGGTGTTGGGCGGGTTGTGTGTTTGTGGATGAGATAGTGTTTTAAGTAAATAATTTTTTTTATGTTTATTATTTTGTATATTATAACTTATTTGAACAGATAGACAAACAGACAGAGTTACTTTCGCTCTTGTAATGCTAGTAAGGATTATTATAGCAAGTATGGATTATTGCTCCAGTTCCACTTTTCTTCAATAATATTATATATGCGACAATGTAAATCACATGATTACTGCAAAAAAAAAAAATATACAAAAAAAAAACCCCATGAGTTTCTTGTGTCTTCTTCTCATGTCATGGAGGTCGCGATCCGAAGACATAGTAGAGTAGATTAAATAAAAAAAAAATGACATGTCAAAGAGATATCTTGCTAATATCCGAATGAATAAACGTACTTTGATTTTTTTTGATTTTGATTGACGTATAGCGACTCGTTTCCGCACCTTAAGTCTTCAAAGTAAGTACTTTGATTTTGAAGCCTTCCGTGACAATAGTAGCGATAGGCTCCAAAAATCAATATTCCCCAAACGCTCCCAAACTATTGCCACTTAAGTCCACGACCTATAGCGACTCGTTTCCGCACTTTAAGTCTTCAAAGTAAGTACTTTGATTTTGAAGCCTTCCGTGACAATAGTAGCGATAGGCACGAAAAATCAATATTCCCCAAACGCTCCCAAACTATTGCCATTTAAGTCCACGACCTATAGCGACTCGTTTCCGCACTTTAAGTCTTCAAAGTAAGTACTTTGATTTTGAAGCCTTCCGTGACAATAGTAGCGATAGGCTCCAAAAATCAATATTCCCCAAACGCTCTCAAACTATTGCCATTTAAGTCCACGACGTATAGCGACTCGTTTCCGCACCTTAAGTCTTCAAAGTAAGTACTTTGATTTTTAAGCCTTCCGTGACAAAAGTAGCGATAGGCTCCAAAAATCAATATTCCCAAAACGCTCCCAAACTATTGCCATTTAAGTCCACGACCTATAGCGACTCGTTTCCGCACCTTAAGTCTTCAAAGTAAGTACTTTGATTTTGAAGCCTTCCGTGACAATAGTAGCGATAGGCTCCAAAAATCAATATTCCCCAAACGCTCCCAAACTATTGCCATTTAAGTCCACGACCTATAGCGACTCGTTTCCGCACCTTAAGTCTTCAAAGTAAGTACTTTGATTTTGAAGCCTTCCGTGACAATAGTAGCGATAGGCTCCAAAAATCAATATTCCCCAAACGCTCTCAAACTATTGCCATTTAAGTCCACGACGTATAGCGACTCGTTTCCGCACCTTAAGTCTTCAAAGTAAGTACTTTGATTTTGAAGCCTTCCGTGACAATAGTATAGCGATAGGCTCCAAAAATCAATATTCCCCAAACGCTTCCAAACTACTGCCATTTAAGTCCACGACCTATAGCGACTCGTTTCCGCACCTTAAGTCTTCAAAGTAAGTACTTTGATTTTGAAGCCTTCCGTGACAATAGTATAGCGATAGGCTCCAAAAATCAATATTCCCCAAACGCTCCCAAACTATTGCCATTTAAGTCCACGACCTATAGCGACTCGTTTCCGCACCTTAAGTCTTCAAATTTAGTACTTTGATTTTGAAGCCTTCCGTGACAATAGTAGCGATAGGCTCCAAAAATCAATATTCCCCAAACGCTCCTAAACTATTGCCATTTAAGTCCACGACCTATAGCGACTCATTTCCGCACCTTAAGTCTTCAAAGTAAGTACTTTGATTTTGAAGCCTTCCGTGACAATAGTAGCGATAGGCTCCAAAAATCAGTATTCCCCAAACGCTCTCAAACTATTGCCATTTAAGTCCACGACCTATAGCGACTCATTTCCGCACCTTAAGTCTTCAAAGTAAGTACTTTGATTTTGAAGCCTTCCGTGACAATAGTAGCGATAGGCTCCAAAAATCAATATTCCCCAAACGCTCCCAAATTATTGCCATTTAAGTCCACGACCTATAGCGACTCGTTTCCGAACCTTAAGTCTTCAAAGTATGTACTTTGATTTTGAAGCCTTCCGTGACAATAGTATAGCGATAGACTCCAAAAATCAATATTCCCCAAACGCTCCCAAACTATTGCCATTTAGGTCCACGACCTATAGCGACTCGTTTCCGCACCTTAAGTCTTCAAAGTAAGTACTTTGATTTTGAAGCCTTCCGTGACAATAGTAGCGATAGGCTCCAAAAATCAATATTCCCCAAACGCTCCCAAACTATTGCCATTTAAGTCCACGACCTATAGCGACTCGTTTCCGCACCTTAAGTCTTCAAAGTAAGTACTTTGATTTTGAAGCCTTCCGTGACAATAGTAGCGATAGGCTCCAAAAATCAATATTCCCCAAACGCTCCCAAACTATTGCCATTTAAGTCCACGACCTATAGCGACTCGTTTCCGCACCTTAAGTCTTCAAAGTAAGTACTTTGATTTTGAAGCCTTCCGTGACAATAGTAGCGATAGGCTCCAAAAATCAATATTCCCCAAACGCTCCCAAACTATTGCCATTTAAGTCCACGACCTATAGCGACTCGTTTCCGCACCTTAAGTCTTCAAAGTAAGTACTTTGATTTTGAAGCCTTCCGTGACAATAGTAGCGATAGGCTCCACAAATCAATATTCCCCAAACGCTCCCAAACTATTGCCATTTAAGTCCACGACCTATAGCGACTCGTTTCCGCACCTTAAGTCTTCAAAGTAAGTACTTTGATTTTGAAGCCTTCCGTGATAATAGTAGCGCGATAGGCTCCAAAAATCAACATTCCACAAACGCTCCCAAACTATTGCCATTTAAGTCCACGACCTATAGCGACTCGTTTCCGCACCTTAAGTCTTCAAAGTAAGTTCTTTGATTTTGAAGCCTTCCGTGATAATGGTAGCGCGATAGGCTCTAAAAATCAATATTCCCCAAACGCTCCCAAACTATTGCCATTTAAGTCCACGACCTATAGCGACTCGTTTCCGCACCTTAAGTCTTCAAAGTAAGTACTTTGATTTTGAAGCCTTCCGTGACAATAGTAGCGATAGGCTCCAAAAATCAATATTCCCCAAACGCTCTCAAACTATTGCCATTTAAGTCCACGACGTATAGCGACTCGTTTCCGCACCTTAAGTCTTCAAAGTAAGTACTTTGATTTTGAAGCCTTCCGTGACAATAGTAGCGATAGGCTCCAAAAATCAATATTCCCCAAACGCTCCCAAACTATTGCCACTTAAGTCCACGACCTATAGCGACTCGTTTCCGCACTTTAAGTCTTCAAAGTAAGTACTTTGATTTTGAAGCCTTCCGTGACAATAGTAGCGATAGGCACGAAAAATCAATATTCCCCAAACGCTCCCAAACTATTGCCATTTAAGTCCACGACCTATAGCGACTCGTTTCCGCACTTTAAGTCTTCAAAGTAAGTACTTTGATTTTGAAGCCTTCCGTGACAATAGTAGCGATAGGCTCCAAAAATCAATATTCCCCAAACGCTCTCAAACTATTGCCATTTAAGTCCACGACGACGTATAGCGACTCGTTTCCGCACCTTAAGTCTTCAAAGTAAGTACTTTGATTTTTAAGCCTTCCGTGACAATAGTAGCGATAGGCTCCAAAAATCAATATTCCCAAAACGCTCCCAAACTATTGCCATTTAAGTCCACGACCTATAGCGACTCGTTTCCGCACCTTAAGTCTTCAAAGTAAGTACTTTGATTTTGAAGCCTTCCGTGACAATAGTAGCGATAGGCTCCAAAAATCAATATTCCCCAAACGCTCCCAAACTATTGCCACTTAAGTCCACGACCTATAGCGACTCGTTTCCGCACCTTAAGTCTTCAAAGTAAGTACTTTGATTTTGAAGCCTTCCGTGATATGACAATAGTATAGCGATAGGCTCCAAAAATCAATATTCCCCAAACGCTCCCAAACTATTGCCATTTAAGTCCACGACCTATAGCGACTCGTTTCCGCACCTTAAGTCTTTAAAGTAAGTACTTTGATTTTGAAGCCTTCCGTGACAATAGTAGCGATAGGCTCCAAAAATCAATATTCCCCAAACGCTTCCAAACTATTGCCATTTAAGTCCACGACCTATAGCGACTCGTTTCCGCACCTTAAGTCTTCAAAGTAAGTACTTTGATTTTGAAGCCTTCCGTGACAATAGTAGCGATAGGCTCCAAAAATCAATATTCCCCAAACGCTCCCAAACTATTGCCATTTAAGTCCACGACCTATAGCGACTCGTTTCCGCACCTTAAGTCTTCAAAGTAAGTACTTTTATTTTGAAGCCTTCCGTGATAATAGTAGCGCGATAGGCTCCAAAAATCAACATTCCCCAAACGCTCCCAAACTATTGCCATTTAAGTCCACGACCTTTAGCGACTCGTTTCCGCACCTTAAGTCTTCAAAGTAAGTACTTTGATTTTGAAGCCTTCCGTGACAATAGTATAGCGATAGGCTCCAAAAATCAATATTCCCCAAACGCTCCCAAACTATTGCCATTTAAGTCCACGACCTATAGCAACTCGTTCTCGCACCTTAAGTCTTCAAAGTAAGTTCTTTGATTTTGAAGCCTTCCGTGACAATAGTAGCGATAGGCTCCAAAAATCAATATTCCCCAAACGCTCCCAAACTATTGCCATTTAAGTCCACGACCTATAGCGACTCGTTTCCGCACCTTAAGTCTTCAAAGTAAGTACTTTGATTTTGAAGCCTTCCGTGACAATAGTAGCGATAAGCTCCAAAAATCAATATTCCCCAAACGCTCCCAAACTATTGCCACTTAAGTCCACGACCTATAGCGACTCGTTTCCGCACCTTAAGTCTTCAAAGTAAGTTCTTTGATTTTGAAGCCTTCCGTGATAATGGTAGCGCGATAGGCTCCAAAAATCAATATTCCCCAAACGCTCCCAAACTATTGCCATTTAAGTCCACGACCTATAGCGACTCGTTTCCGCACCTTAAGTCTTCAAAGTAAGTACTTTGATTTTGAAGCCTTCCGTGACAATAGTAGCGATAGGCTCCAAAAATCAATATTCCCCAAACGCTCCCAAACTATTGCCATTTAAGTCCACGACCTATAGCGACTCGTTTCCGCACCTTAAGTCTTCAAAGTAAGTACTTTGATTTTGAAGCCTTCCGTGATAATGGTAGCGCGATAGGCTCCAAAAATCAATATTCCCCAAACGCTCCCAAACTATTGCCATTTAAGTCCACGACCTATAGCGACTCGTTTCCGCACCTTAAGTCTTCAAAGTAAGTACTTTGATTTTGAAGCCTTCCGTGACAATAGTAGCGATAGGCTCCACAAATCAATATTCCCCAAACGCTCCCAAACTATTGCCATTTAAGTCCACGACCTATAGCGACTCGTTTCCGCACCTTAAGTCTTCAAAGTAAGTACTTTGATTTTGAAGCCTTCCGTGATAATAGTAGCGCGATAGGCTCCAAAAATCAACATTCCACAAACGCTCCCAAACTATTGCCATTTAAGTCCACGACCTATAGCGACTCGTTTCCGCACCTTAAGTCTTCAAAGTAAGTTCTTTGATTTTGAAGCCTTCCGTGATAATGGTAGCGCGATAGGCTCTAAAAATCAATATTCCCCAAACGCTCCCAAACTATTGCCATTTAAGTCCACGACCTATAGCGACTCGTTTCCGCACCTTAAGTCTTCAAAGTAAGTACTTTGATTTTGAAGCCTTCCGTGACAATAGTAGCGATAGGCTCCAAAAATCAATATTCCCCAAACGCTCTCAAACTATTGCCATTTAAGTCCACGACGTATAGCGACTCGTTTCCGCACCTTAAGTCTTCAAAGTAAGTACTTTGATTTTGAAGCCTTCCGTGACAATAGTAGCGATAGGCTCCAAAAATCAATATTCCCCAAACGCTCCCAAACTATTGCCACTTAAGTCCACGACCTATAGCGACTCGTTTCCGCACTTTAAGTCTTCAAAGTAAGTACTTTGATTTTGAAGCCTTCCGTGACAATAGTAGCGATAGGCACGAAAAATCAATATTCCCCAAACGCTCCCAAACTATTGCCATTTAAGTCCACGACCTATAGCGACTCGTTTCCGCACTTTAAGTCTTCAAAGTAAGTACTTTGATTTTGAAGCCTTCCGTGACAATAGTAGCGATAGGCTCCAAAAATCAATATTCCCCAAACGCTCTCAAACTATTGCCATTTAAGTCCACGACGTATAGCGACTCGTTTCCGCACCTTAAGTCTTCAAAGTAAGTACTTTGATTTTGAAGCCTTCCGTGACAATAGTAGCGATAGGCTCCAAAAATCAATATTCCCAAAACGCTCCCAAACTATTGCCATTTAAGTCCACGACCTATAGCGACTCGTTTCCGCACCTTAAGTCTTCAAAGTAAGTACTTTGATTTTGAAGCCTTCCGTGACAATAGTAGCGATAGGCTCCAAAAATCAATATTCCCCAAACGCTCCCAAACTATTGCCATTTAAGTCCACGACCTATAGCGACTCGTTTCCGCACCTTAAGTCTTCAAAGTAAGTACTTTGATTTTGAAGCCTTCCGTGACAATA
Source organism: Idaea biselata (assembly GCA_958496205.1). NCBI lineage: Eukaryota > Metazoa > Arthropoda > Insecta > Lepidoptera > Geometridae > Idaea > Idaea biselata. The sequence continues at coordinate 1,447,519 of OY292399.1, forward strand.
GTAGCGATAGGCTCCAAAAATCAATATTCCCCAAACGCTCTCAAACTATTGCCATTTAAGTCCACGACGTATAGCGACTCGTTTCCGCACCTTAAGTCTTCAAAGTAAGTACTTTGATTTTGAAGCCTTCCGTGACAATAGTATAGCGATAGGCTCCAAAAATCAATATTCCCCAAACGCTTCCAAACTAGTGCCATTTAAGTCCACGACCTATAGCGACTCGTTTCCGCACCTTAAGTCTTCAAAGTAAGTACTTTGATTTTGAAGCCTTCCGTGACAATAGTATAGCGATAGGCTCCAAAAATCAATATTCCCCAAACGCTCCCAAACTATTGCCATTTAAGTCCACGACCTATAGCGACTCGTTTCCGCACCTTAAGTCTTCAAATTTAGTACTTTGATTTTGAAGCCTTCCGTGACAATAGTAGCGATAGGCTCCAAAAATCAATATTCCCCAAACGCTCCTAAACTATTGCCATTTAAGTCCACGACCTATAGCGACTCATTTCCGCACCTTAAGTCTTCAAAGTAAGTACTTTGATTTTGAAGCCTTCCGTGACAATAGTAGCGATAGGCTCCAAAAATCAATATTCCCCAAACGCTCCTAAACTATTGCCATTTAAGTCCACGACCTATAGCGACTCATTTCCGCACCTTAAGTCTTCAAAGTAAGTACTTTGATTTTGAAGCCTTCCGTGACAATAGTAGCGATAGGCTCCAAAAATCAATATTCCCCAAACGCTCCCAAATTATTGCCATTTAAGTCCACGACCTATAGCGACTCGTTTCCGAACCTTAAGTCTTCAAAGTATGTACTTTGATTTTGAAGCCTTCCGTGACAATAGTATAGCGATAGACTCCAAAAATCAATATTCCCCAAACGCTCCCAAACTATTGCCATTTAGGTCCACGACCTATAGCGACTCGTTTCCGCACCTTAAGTCTTCAAAGTAAGTACTTTGATTTTGAAGCCTTCCGTGACAATAGTAGCGATAGGCTCCAAAAATCAATATTCCCCAAACGCTCCCAAACTATTGCCATTTAAGTCCACGACCTATAGCGACTCGTTTCCGCACCTTAAGTCTTCAAAGTAAGTACTTTGATTTTGAAGCCTTCCGTGACAATAGTAGCGATAGGCTCCAAAAATCAATATTCCCCAAACGCTCCCAAACTATTGCCATTTAAGTCCACGACCTATAGCGACTCGTTTCCGCACCTTAAGTCTTCAAAGTAAGTACTTTGATTTTGAAGCCTTCCGTGACAATAGTAGCGATAGGCTCCAAAAATCAATATTCCCCAAACGCTCCCAAACTATTGCCATTTAAGTCCACGACCTATAGCGACTCGTTTCCGCACCTTAAGTCTTCAAAGTAAGTACTTTGATTTTGAAGCCTTCCGTGACAATAGTAGCGATAGGCTCCAAAAATCAATATTCCCCAAACGCTCCCAAACTATTGCCACTTAAGTCCACGACCTATAGCGACTCGTTTCCGCACTTTAAGTCTTCAAAGTAAGTACTTTGATTTTGAAGCCTTCCGTGACAATAGTAGCGATAGGCTCCAAAAATCAATATTCCCCAAACACTCCCAAACTATTGCCATTTAAGTCCACGACCTATAGCGACTCGTTTCCGCACCTTAAGTCTTCAAAGTAAGTAGTTTGATTTTGAAGCCTTCCGTGACATGACAATAGTATAGCGATAGGCTCCAAAAATCAATATTCCCCAAACGCTCCCAAACTATTGCCATTTAAGTCCACGACCTATAGCGACTCGTTTCCGCACCTTAAGTCTTTAAAGTAAGTACTTTGATTTTGAAGCCTTCCGTGACAATAGTAGCGATAGGCTCCAAAAATCAATATTCCCCAAACGTTCCCAAACTATTGCCATTTAAGTCCACGACCTATAGCGACTCGTTTCCGCACCTTAAGTCTTCAAAGTAAGTACTTTGATTTTGAAGCCTTCCGTGACAATAGTAGCGATAGGCTCCAAAAATCAATATTCCCCAAACGCTCCCAAACTATTGCCATTTAAGTCCACGACCTATAGCGACTCGTTTCCGCACCTTAAGTCTTCAAAGTAAGTACTTTGATTTTGAAGCCTTCCGTGACAATAGTATAGCGATAGGCTCCAAAAATCAATATTCCCCAAACGCTCCCAAACTATTGCCATTTAAGTCCACGACCTATAGCAACTCGTTCTCGCACCTTAAGTCTTCAAAGTAAGTTCTTTGATTTTGAAGCCTTCCGTGACAATAGTAGCGATAGGCTCCAAAAATCAATATTCCCCAAACGCTCCCAAACTATTGCCATTTAAGTCCACGACCTATAGCGACTCGTTTCCGCACCTTAAGTCTTCAAAGTAAGTACTTTGATTTTGAAGCCTTCCGTGACAATAGTAGCGATAGGCTCCAAAAATCAATATTCCCCAAACGCTCCCAAACTATTGCCATTTAAGTCCACGACCTATAGCGACTCGTTTCCGCACCTTAAGTCTTCAAAGTAAGTACTTTGATTTTGAAGCCTTCCGTGACAATAGTATAGCGATAGGCTCCAAAAATGAATATTCCCCAAATGCTCCCAAACTATTGATATTTAAGTCCACGACCTATAGCGACTCGTTTCCGCACCTTAAGTCTTCAAAGTAAGTACTTTGATTTTGAAGCCTTCCGTGACAATAGTAGCGATAGGCTCCAAAAATTAATATTCCCCAAACGCTCCCAGACTATTGCCATTTAAGTCCACGACGTATAGCGACTCGTTTCCGCACCTTAAGTCTTCAAAGTAAGTACTTTGATTTTGAAGCCTTCCGTGACAATAGTATAGCGATAGGCTCCAAAAATCAATATTCCTCAAACGCCCCTAAACTATTGCCATTTAAGTCCACGACCTATAGCGACTCGTTTCCGCACCTTAAGTCTTCAAAGTAAGTACTTTGATTTTGAAGCCTTCCGTGACCTAATAGCGACTCGTTTCCGCCTTAAGTCTTCAACCTTAAGTCTTCAAAGTAAGTACTTTGATTTTGAAGCCTTCCGTGACAATATATACTTATTTATGTTTTATTTATTTTTTTTAATTTTCCCTTTTTTTTCAATTAAAATAACATTATAAGCTTGAATAATAATCAAAATACAGAATTGTTCGGTTAATTTAATAGGTCATAGTAAACAATGTTAGTTTAACAATGAAAATCTTTTTTATTTAAACGTAAAAAAAAAATTGAATAAAATATTTATGGACTTACTTTCTTACATACTACAATAGGGTTTTGTACGGTTTTTATGTACCGTGTCTACAATATTATCCTTTAATATCTTAACATTAGGTTCAATATGTTCAATTACTTGATACGGTCCGTCATACAATTTATCCATTTTATTAGCACTTTCGTTCTTTAATAAAATTAAATCATTTTTCTTATAAGTAATCGGGCGTATATTTTTATCATACATATGTTTCCTATGTTTCTTACTATCTATTAATCTTTTTCTAGCATCCTTATGCGCTAATTGAAGTCTATATTTTAATTCTAAAGCATAGTTATCTACGTTGTACAACGGTTCTAAATCATCTTTTAATCTACTAGGAATATTGCATGGCTTACCAAAAACAAGTTCATACGGCGTATACTTTGTTGCTGTGTGTACGGTCGTATTAAATGAGAAACACCAAAAGGGTAACCAATAACTCCAAGTGTAAGTATGTTCTTCACATTGAATACGCCAAAAGTTTCGCAGGGTTTTATGTGTGTTTTCTAAAGCTCCTATGCTTTGATGATGGTAAGCTGTGGAGTTAATTTTGTCTATCTCTAATAACTTACATATTTCCGTCATAGATGAAGACATAAACTCCGCTCCTCGATCTGTTGCAATTATTTTCGGCACGCCATACCTTAATATAAAATTACTAACTAAAGACCTCGCTACTACAGCTGTTTCCTTTGTTGGGAGAGGGTACGCCTCCACATACTTTGTTAGCTCACATTGGATAGTGAGTACATACTTATTACCTGATTCGTCCATGTCGAGTGGGCCGACAAGATCTAAAAAGATCTTTTCGAACGCTGAGCTTGCCGTGGTTGTTATCACCATAGGTTCCTTGTAACTAGGTAAATGCTTCATTACTTGACACTTAGTGCACTTACTTACAAAATTTCTCACGTCGTTTTCAAGTCCTGGCCAGTAGTACTTACCTTTAATGTTGTTCACCATTCGTCGAACGCCGGCATGTCCGCTCGAAGGTAACAAATGATAGTCGTTAAGTATGATTGTTTTTTCGTCTTTATCAATAATTCTCCTTACATTTCTTAATATATGAATTTGCGGTCCGGACCATTTATTTCTACCACTTATTTCTTCACATAATTCTTTTATAAATAACTCGTTATTTTTTTCTTTTATTATACAAATTTCTTTTACATTTATTTTGTTACAAAAATCACTCAAAATATTCACAAATACGTCTCGCGTGATTTGCGACATAAAATTGAGGTTAATGTAAATTATCAGCTGATTTTCTACATATGCTAAACATTTTTCCTTTTTACTTATTAATTGGTTTTCTCTTAGTTTATTTAACTCTTTTCCTTCTATAGATTTCATTTCTACCGAGTCAATTGGTTTTCATCCCATCTATTCGAAAAGTGTCGCTTTGGTCCTCTATAAGTGCGACCAAAGTAGCTCTTTTCTGTTAAGATAAACAGCCGGGAGCAAAGTAAAACAGCCGGGAGCAAAATAAAACAGCCGGGAGCAAAGTAAATTTGAATTTGGAACATATGTATCATTCATAGAAATCAAACGTAAATTATATGAATTACTGGCTTACCACGGGGCTAGATGGCGCTGTGTGTTGTTCACAGAATTTATTTATTTTATTAGTTTCATTAGTGTCATTAGTTTCAGTTTCATTAGTGTCATTAGTTTCATTTGCTTCATTAGTTTCATTAGTTACATTTGTTTCATTAGTTTCATCAGGTTCATTAGTTTCATTAATTTCATTAGTTTCATTAGTTTCATTAGGTTCATTAGTTTCATTAGTTTCCTTAGTTTCACGAGTTTCATTAGTTTCATTGGTTTCGTTTGTTTCGTTTGGTTTATTAGTTTCATTAGTTTCATGAGTTTCATTTGTTTCATTAGTTTCATTAGTTCATTAGTTTCGTTAGTTTCGTTAGTTTCGTTAGTTTCGTTAGTTTTGCTAGTTTTGTTAGTTTCGTTAGTTTCGTTAGTTTCATTAGTTTCGTTAGTTTCGTTAGTTTCATTAGTTTCATTAGTTTCATGAGTTTCATGAGTTTCATGAGTTTCATGAGTTTCATTAGTTCATTAGTTTCATTCGTTTCTTTAGTTTCATTTGTTTCATGAGTTTCATTAGTTTCATTAGTTTCATTAGTTTCATTAGTTTCATTAGTTTCATTAGTTTTATGAGTTTAATTAGTTTCATTAGTTCATTAGTTTCGTTAGTTTCGTTAGTTCCGTTAGTTTAGTTAGTTTCATTAGTTTCATTAGTTTCATGAGTTTCATGAGTTTCATGAGTTTCATTAGTTCATTAGTTTCATTCGTTTCTTTAGTTTCATTAGTTTCATTTGTTTCATGAGTTTCATTAGTTTCATTAGTTTCATTAGTTTCATTAGTTGCATTAGTTTCATTAGTTTCATTAGTTTCATTAGTTTCATTAGGATCATTAGTTTCATTAGTTTTATGAGTTTCATTAGTTTTATAAGTTTAATTAGTTTCATTAGTTCATTAGTTTCGTTAGTTTCGTTAGTTTCGTTAGTTTCGTTAGTTCCGTTAGTTTCGTTAGTTTCGTTAGTTTCGTTAGTTTCATTTGTTTTATTTATTTTGCTTATTTTTTTAGTATTTATATGAAATTTTCACAGATGATGTATTTCTGTAGCCGCTATAACAACCAACAAATATTTATAGAGGGCTTCTGTATAATAAACGTGATATTAAAATTTTATACCCAACATTTTTGTTTAAGTAAATAGGTATATTCACGAATTACGTAACATCATATCTTATTTATTTTCTCATAGAAGGGGATGAAAAGTAGAGTATATGACTCGAGAGCAAATTATTTTTGCCTCGGGCGATGTATACTTTGAATCCCTCGCTGCGCTCAGAATTCTACGTTAGAATCCCTCGCTACGCTCGGGATTCTATTCTAGAATTCCTCGCTTTGCTCGTGATTCAAAGTAACGCCCTCGCCGTAAAAATACTATTTTGCTCCCTTGTTATACAATCTACTATTTCTTAATATCTCCGCGATTTTTGGTTGATCAGGCCTTAAATCAGTGGGTTTACTAGGAAAATCCAATGAGCTCCCTTCATCTTTTAATTGTTTTAATCTATTTTCTTCACATATTTTCTTACTCTGAGCTCGTGTTGTCACTAAAATATTTTCATTATATTTTTTCAGGTCGTCTGAAGTTAAAGTTATTCTACTTAGCGCGTCTGCTATCACATTATCTTTTCCTTTTATGTAAACAATCTTATAGTCATATTCGTCTAAGTATAAACGGAATTTTAATAATCTACTGGATGGGTCTTTTATACTAAATTAATAAATTAAAGGTTTGTGGTCTGTCATAATTGTAAATTTCCTTCCAAATAAATATGGTCGAAAGTATTTGACACTCCATACTACTGATAAAAGTTCTTTTTGGATTGTCGGATAGTTTAACTCAGCTTTATTTAAAGGTCTGCTCGCATATGCGATAGGTTTTAGATTTTTGTTACATAAAACTGATCCTGTAGCTATTCCTGACGCATCTGTCTGAAGTATGAATTCGTTTTCTGTCGAAAAATCTGGATACTGTAAAATAGGTGGGGAAATTAGTGCTTGTTTCAAAATTTCAAATGATGTTTGGCATTTTTCTGTCCACTCAAATTTTATATTTTTTTTACAAAGTTTATTTAATGGACTTGTGATATCTGCAAATCGGGAAATAAACTTTCGATAATAATTACACATTGCTACGAAACGACGTACCTCATCTGAATTTTGCGGTGTTGTATAATTTAGTATGGCCTTCACCTTTTCAGGGTCTGGTAAAACACCTTCAGCAGTTACAACGTGACCTAGATATAATAGTTCTTTCTTACAAAATTCACATTTTTTCGGATTTATTTTTAAATTTACTTTTCTCAATCTTTCAAGGACATTAATTAAATTTTGATTATGTATTTCAAGGTTTCTGCCGAATATTACAAGGTCATCCATGTATATAATGCATTTTTCAAAATTTAAACCTGACATTGCTATTGACATGACACGAGAGAACGCACCTGGGCTTATTTTGAGTCCCATTGGTAGGCGCTTCATTTGGTACTGTCCTGAGCTAGTAGTGAAAGATGTTACGTTCCTGCTTTGTGGTTCAAGGTCAACTTGATAATAATTTTGACTCAAATCTAAATGACTAAAATAGGTACATCCTGATAGTGAATCTATTATTTCTGTAATGTTGGGCAGTGGGAATTTATCATCTTGTATTGACTCATTTATTTTTCTGTAATCTATAACCAATCTCCATTTCTTTTTATTGTCATCAGACTTTTTTGGAACAAGAAGTATAGGGCTATTCCATTCACTGTTAGTCGGTTCAATGATATCATCTTGTAGCATTTGCTTAATTTGTTTATCAATTTCAGTTTTTGTTGATTGCGGTAACCTGTATGGTTTTGTGTAAATGGGTTTCGCATTTGATTTTAAATTAATTGACTGATTCATTATATTCGTGGTACTTAATTTATCACCTTCTAACTGAAAAACGTCTGCGTATTTTGCGCAAATAGATTCAATAGTTTTTTGTTCATCTGGCTGTAAATAATTTAACTTTAACGTTGACAAAAGTAGTTTCACTCTGTCTGCGTTCGTTTGTGTTGGGCTATACTGGCATACAATGTAATCGCACAAATGTTCTAATTCGGGTTTAAAAAATGGTAAGTTAACATCTTCTTCGCTTGTATTTAAAAATTTTATCGGAATTATGCCATTTCTTGGTTGCACTATACTTCCTGCCAAAAAAATGTGTTCCGTCAATTGTGTTGGTATAACTACATAATCATCTTGTGAAATTGATTGTAAAGGAATAATATGTATTGATTCGCTTCTACGTGGTATTAATAAATTTTGGTAGTCGTTATTTCGATATATTTTCGTTATGAACTCTACTTGATTGTTCTGTAATATCAACAAGTTATTCGATAAGTCTATGTTTGCGTTATAAGTTCTAAGGAAATCTAAACCGATAATTCCATCCGCCTGGCATGGCATGTCATTTAATACATGGAACCTAAATGTAAACATTGCTGATTCGTTGTAAGTTGGTTTCGAATCAAAGTCCCATTGTAACGTTAAATCAGCTAATTTATTGGAATGTATGTTCCTATGCCTTTGATTGTTATGTTATTACTTTGTAACTTAATATAATGTGGGATTTTATTTTTATTTATTACGGATAAAGTTGCACCTGTATCGATTAAAAACGAACATATTTTGTTCCCTACTCTAAATTTAACGCAATCTAGTCCTTGGCATGTTAATATTTTATGCTCGAAAAAACGTACTAAGGTTATTCAACTCGCGATTTTCGGATACACTTTCTACCTGGTGTTCTTGTTGGTCAGCTACGTATGCTCTATGTTGTTGATTGCCACGACCATAATATTGCCGTGATTGACCTCTAAATCCGCGTACGTAACCTGTTGGTGACTGAAACCTTGGTATACCATTACCTGGTCCTCGACGGTAGAAGTTATTTGCTCTACCTCTGTAGTTTGTATTACCGTTCGTGGATCTGGCATATCTATGATAGTAATTAGTATTATTATTACCTCTATAATATTGACCTCGGTTGTAGAATCCATGGCCGCGATTATATTGCCATCTTCCTCTGCTCCTTGGCTTACCTCGTAAATGCATTACCGCTTGTTCTGCTGACGTCGTCTTGACCTCGTCTTGGGCTGCACGAATGGCATCCTTCAGCTGCTGGTAATCACGGGCTGCTATGATAGTTCCAAGTCTTCTGTTTCTCAGGCCATCTGAAAATCGTTTTATTGCGAACTTTTCATTTATCGGTTGTAAAACGTCACTAGCAGCTTCGTTGTCGTTTGCTTGGGATATAGTTAAATTTATAAATAGCTCTTCTAATTTATTACCGAATTCAGTTATACTCAAGTCATTTTGTGATAATTTATTCATTTGCATAAGTAATGAATTTGGTGACTTTTTTGTCAATAGATATGATTTTATGTCTGTAATTAAAGAAATCGTACTAGAATAATTTGTTAAAAACAACACTTTAATTTTGCTAACTTTGATAATCGGGTTTTTAGCACAAAAGTAATCAGCATTTGTTTATCTGCTGCTGCTGTTAAACAAGAATCGTACATTTCTATACCTAGGATTTTTTTGCGTAGTTTCTTCGTTGCCATCCATTACCGGTATTAGTGAACTTGCCGCTTTCAAATCGAAATTTGCCATGTTGTCTGATGTTTTAGAGCCACTGTAACTTAATATTTTTACATAAGTTTCCTCTATTGATTTACATAAATTGTCAATTAATAGTCCTGAATATTCAGTAGTCAAATGTTTTACTTCTAACGCGTTAATACATATTTTATATGAGTCATATAATTCTTTTGCTTTTCTAATTTTTATTTGACCTTTTTCTTTCAAACGTCTCTCTGGACCTAATTTTCCAAGACTTACTCTGATATAACCCAGTTCTTTATCTATGTTGTTTAATTGTTTTTCCATAGATCACACTTATTAAAATTAAAATTAATCACTTAAAGTTCTTAAATGTTCTTACAAACTTTCTGTACTCACGACGACGAAAAGATAGTTATTGTTTTTTTTTTTCACTTCACTTAATGTTTTTCACTTAATTTTTATTTTTTATTTTGTATTGTACCTATTTATTTTATTTTGTCAAAAAAAATAATGGAGTAGGAAATATTTTTAAAGAGGACATTTCTTCAAGGGACCTATTTTTAAGTGGGCATTTCTTCTGGGGACCTACTAAGAGGGCTTTTCTTCTGGGGACCTACGCTTACTCCATCATTGTGCTTCCTCGTCCGCAGGGCGGCCTCGTCTTCGTGTTGACAGTCTTTCTTGTAATCTTCTTATGAATTCCGCCTGCATCCCTTCATTCATTCCATCTAGCACCCATGCACTGTGGCAGTTCTTGTATCTCTTGTAAATGATGTATAGTATTGCTCCTGAACATATCGCTAACACCACTGCTAGGAGGATCGTATTATTTTGTATGTGTTCTGACGCATCCGTGCTATTATCTCGTCCCTGTTGTGTTATCACTGTTTCCTTATTCTCGCAAACACACTTACTACACTGTTTTCCCATTTTGGTGTGTACTACACGATGCACTCGTTTTTCATTTAAAGTTTATTAAAACTGTTCACAAAGTCACTCTTATCGCGGTAGTCGTGCTCAAAATTGCTAACTGGACACATTCTCGCGTCGCGACTCGCGACACGTCGTCGCGTCACTGGCAGGGTCGCCATGTACAATATTAATATTATGTATTGTACTCCGGAATGGAAATGAGAGACGTGTGACTTATTCGAAATACATTTAATGACTACTTCTTACTCTTACAGTGTTCTACAATTTAAGGACTTACATACTACAGTAGCGATAGGCTCCAAAAATCAATATTCCCCAAGCGCTCCCAAACTATTGCCATTTAAGTCCACGACCTATAGCGACTCGTTTCCGCACCTTAAGTCTTCAAAGAAAGTACTTTGATTTTGAAGCCTTCCGTGACAATAGTATAGCGATAGGCTTCAAAACTCAATATTCCCCAAACGCTCCCAAACTATTGCCATTTAAGTCCACGACCTATAGCGACTCGTTTCCGAACCTTAAGTCTTCAAAGTATGTACTTTGATTTTGAAGCCTTCCGTGACAATAGTATAGCGATAGGCTCCAAAAATCAATATTCCCCAGCCCCAAACGCTCCCAAACTATTGCCATTTAAGTCCACGACCTATAGCGACTCGTTTCCGCACCTTAAGTCTTCAAAGTAAGTACTTTGATTTTGAAGCCTTCCGTGACAATAGTAGCGATAGGCTCCAAAAATCAATATTCCCCAAACGCTCCCAAACTATTGCCATTTAAGTCCACGACCTATAGCGACTCGTTTTCGCACCTTAAGTCTTCAAAGTAAGTTCTTTGATTTTGAAGCCTTCCGTGACATGACAATAGTATAGCGATAGGCTCCAAAAATCAATATTCCCCAAACGCTCCCAAACTATTGCCATTTAAGTCCACGACCTAGAGCGACTCGTTTCCGCACCTTAAGTCTTCAAAGTAAGTACTTTGATTTTGAAGCCTTCCGTGACAATAGTAGCGATAGGGTCCAAAAATCAATATTCCCCAAACGCTCCCAAACAATTGCCATTTAAGTCCACGACCTATAGCGACTCGTTTCCGCACCTTAAGTCTTCAAAGTAAGTACTTTGATTTTGAAGCCTTCCGTGACAATAGTACAGCGATAGGCTCCAAAAATCAATATTCCCCAAACGCTCCCAAACTATTGCCATTTAAGTCCACGGCCTATAGCGACTCGTTTCCGCACCTTAAGTCTTCAAAGTAAGTACTTTGATTTTGAAGCCTTCCGTGACAATAGTAGCGATAGGCTCCAAAAATCAATATTCCCCAAACGCTCCCAAACTATTGCCATTTAAGTCCACGACCTATAGCGACTCGTTTCCGCACCTTGAGTCTTCAAAGTAAGTACTTTGATTTTGAAGCCTTCCGTGAGAATAGTAGCGATAGGCTCCAAAAATCAATATTCCCCAAACTATTGCCATTTAAGTCCACGACCTATAGCGACTCGTTTCCGCACCTTAAGTCTTCAAAGTAAGTACTTTGATTTTGAAGCCTGAAAATTTAAATTAACTTCTAAGACAAAAGAGGCACGCTCTTGCATTAAACACAATGACATAAATGTTAGTTTGTCTAAAATAGATTCTGCGACAATGGAGGTATCCTCTAGCTGTAATAGTCAACTTTTAATTGCGCTATCCGATGAGTCGAATAATCATAATTACCTTAATAATTGCCCTCAAATAAAAAAATGTAAAATAAACTATGTAAATAATATCAACCTGGTGCATCAGAATATCCGTGGCTTTGCAGAGGGCAAAAGACTAACACTGGAACTGTATATGAACTCTGAAAATATTGATATTGTGTGCTTAACTGAGCATCACCTCCGGGCTCACGAGCTCATGTTCAGTTTCAGCGATCACCAGGTTGGCAGCTCATTCTGCAGGGTAAATACGAAGCAAGGAGGTTCTCTTATTTTATTGAATAAACAGCTAAAATATAAAGAAAGAAAAGATATCGTATCTATGTCTGTAGAATGTGTAACTGAAATAGCTTGTGTAGAACTGGAGCAGTTAATAATAGCATGTGTGTACAGACGACCAAAGCCGTACAATTTTAAGAAATTTATTGACATATTAGATACAATGTTAGCAAAACTAACAAAATCAAAAAAGCAATTGATTGTATGTGGGGATTTTAATGTTGATTTACTTAAAGTATCTTCTTTCTCCACCATACTTTTAAATTTGTCTCAATCACACAAACTAACTAATTTGTTTCTGGAGCCTACCAGAACTACTGAAACTACTGCAACCTGCATAGATAACATCTTCATATCCGAAGATGTTACTGCTATTAGCAAATCTGTTATAAACAAATTGCAATCAGATCATAGTGGCCAGTTAGTCAATTTTGTAATAGTAAAAAAACCAATACCCAAAAGAAAAATAACATATGTGCCAGTAACTGCCGTTCGACTAGAGAAACTTAAATTGAATTTGGCTAACGTCATGCCATTTCTACCATGTGATATGGATGCAAACATATTATACAACAACTTTTTTTCAGTTCTTAACGAACAGTTTCAATCTATTTTCACGTCCAAATCAATGGTGGTATCAGGCAAGCGTGAGTTCAGTGACTGGGCCACGGTCGGCATTCATAGAAGCAGACGAAAACTTTACGAGTTGTACGCAGAGAGACAGTTTCATACTTCAGAGGAGTTTAAGGCTTACGTTAAAAATTATTCAAAGATATTTAAAAGAGTTTGTATATTGGCGAAGTCCTTACACATTAAATCTACAATACAGAATAGTAATGATAAAATTAAAGCCACTTGGAAAATAATAAATGCTGAAACTGGTAAAGTCTTTAACAAAAATATTGATTTTAAGTTGAACATTGGCGGAAGGATGACAAACACTGACCAAGATGTTGCGAATGAGTTTGAGAATTTTTTCACTAATGTGCCTACTACTCTGACAAAAGCCCTAAACTCCTCTACCCCCATTGCTAAATCTCTTTTAGAAGCAAATGTACCTGAATGTAGTAAAGCGTTTCAATTCAAATATGTTAAAAAACATGATATTTTAGTAATTTTTAAACAAATCAATGTAAAGAAAACCAAAGACTTATGGGGGATTTCTGTTCCTATTGTTAAATCCTTGATAGAAGTTATTGTACCTGAGCTTGTTATTATATTCAATAGGTGCATAGATTGTGGCGTGTTTCCTGATCAAATGAAATTTAGTAAAGTAATTCCATTATTTAAATCCGGTAGTACATCGGACCCCTCTAATTTTAGACCCATATCAGTACTACCTACATTAAGCAAAATTTTTGAAAAAATTATATTGAACCAGCTACTAAAGCATTTTGATGACAACAATATTTTACACAATAAACAGTTCGGTTTTAGTAAGGGTCGCTCGACTACTGATGCGGGCATTGCATTAATTGAAAACATATTTGATGCTTGGGAGGAGTCGCATGATGCATATGGCGTATTCTGTGACCTCTCCAAAGCGTTCGATTGTGTTCGACATGATACTTTGATCATGAAGCTACGACACTACGGTATCGGGGACGGCGCATTGGATCTTCTTTCTTCTTACCTGAGTGATAGGATTCAGTGTGTCGACATTAACGGTAAACGTTCCCCTGGATCACCTGTAACTTTAGGAGTTCCTCAAGGATCCATATTGGGACCTTTTTTATTTCTAGTATATATTAACGACTTACCTTTCCTCGTGAAGGAAAATCATGGGATAGTATTGTTCGCAGATGATACCTCATTGGTATTTAAAGTAAAAAGACGACAATCTAACATTGACGACGTGAACAATGCTCTCTCTAGATTAGTATATTGGTTTAATGTTAATAATATGCTACTAAATGGATCTAAAACTAAATGTATTCGATTCACACTACCAAATGTAAAACAAGTTAAAACTTCTGTAAAAATTGATAATGAGGAGATCGAAATAGTCGATAAAGCTGTCTTTCTGGGTATAACTTTAGACGCTAAGCTTCAATGGGGCCCACACGTGGAAGCTCTGTCGAAAAGGCTTAGTTCCGCAGCTTACGCAGTTAAGAAAATCCGGGAATACACAGATGTTGAGACGGCCCGCCTAGTCTACTTCAGTTACTTTCACAGCATCATGTCATATGGTATCCTGCTGTGGGGGTGTGCTGCTGACATAGAAACCATTTTTGTTTTGCAAAAGAGAGCGGTGCAAGCTATCTACAAAATGGGCCCCAGGGAATCGCTTGAAGAAAAGTTTAAAGAGATAAACATTTTAACTGTTTACTCTCAATACATTTATGAAAATCTGCTATACGTACATAAGAATAAATCAAGTAAATTTCACAAATACAGTGATGTCCGTCAGGTTAATTTGAGACACAAGGATGATCTGACTGTGCCCCATAGTAGGCTCCAGAAAATAAGTAAGTCGTTCTGTAGCACTAGTGTACTTTATTATAATTAACTACCTGAAGACGTATTTGACATGTCCATTACAAGATTCAAAAAATATATTAAACTTAAATTGTGTAATAAGGCGTACTATAGCACGTCAAAATATTTTGATGAGAAGAATCCATGGACGTGATTGTTAACTGCTCCTGTTCAGATTAAGATCTGTATTATGACGATTGTAATATAAAACATGATAAAAAAAATAATTGGAAAAAAAAACCCCATGAGTTTCTTGTGGTTTCTTCTCATCGGAGGGCGCGTTCCGAAACCTCGGTAAATTAAAATCTCGACGTTTCAAAACGTACGTATGTGTGTATAATATACGTTCTAAATGAATAAAAAAATTTTGAGTTTTGAGTTTTTGAGTTTTCCGTGACAATAGTAGCGATAGGCTCCAAAAATCAATATTCCCCAAACGCTCCCAAACTATTGCCATTTAAGTCCACGACCTATAGCGACTCGTTTCCGCACCTTAAGTCTTCAAAGTAAGTACTTTGATTTTGAAGCCTTTCGTGATAATAGTAGCGCGATAGGCTCTAAGAATCAATATTTCCCAAACGCTCCCAAACTATTACCATTTAAGTCCACGACCTATAGCGACTCGTTTCCGCACCTTAAGTCTTCAAAGTAAGTACTTTGATTTTGAAGCCTTCCGTGACAATAGTAGCGATAGGCTCCAAAAATCAATATTCCCCAAACGCTCCCAAACTATTGCCATTTAAGTCCACGACCTATAGCGACTCGTTTCCGCACCTTAAGTCTTCAAAGTAAGTACTTTGATTTTGAAGCCTTCCGTGACAATAGTAGCGATAGGCTCCAAAAATCAATATTCCCCAAACGCTCCCAAACTATTGCCATTTAAGTCCGCGACCTATAGCGACTCGTTTCCGCACCTTAAGTCTTCAAAGTAAGTACTTTGATTTTGAAGCCTTCCGTGACAATAGTAGCGATAGGCTCCAAAAATCAATATTCCCCAAACGCTCCCAAACTATTGCCATTTAAGTCCACGACCTATAGCGACTCGTTTCCGCACCTTAAGTCTTCAAAGTAAGTACTTTTATTTTGAAGCCTTCCGTGATAATAGTAGCGCGATAGGCTCCAAAAATCAACATTCCCCAAACGCTCCCAAACTATTGCCATTTAAGTCCACGACCTATAGCGACTCGTTTCCGCACCTTAAGTCTTCAAAGTAAGTACTTTGATTTTGAAGCCTTCCGTGACAATAGTAGCGATAGGCTCCAAAAATCAATATTCCCCAAACGCTCCCAAACTATTGCCATTTAAGTCCACGACCTATAGCAACTCGTTTCCGCACCTTAAGTCTTCAAAGTAAGTACTTTTATTTTGAAGCCTTCCGTGATAATAGTAGCGCGATAGGCTCCAAAAATCAACATTCCCCAAACGCTCCCAAACTATTGCCATTTAAGTCCACGACCTATAGCGACTCGTTTCCGCACCTTAAGTCTTCAAAGTAAGTACTTTGATTTTGAAGCCTTCCGTGACAATAGTAGCGATAGGCTCCAAAAATCAATATTCCCCAAACGCTCCCAAACTATTGCCATTTAAGTCCACGACCTATAGCGACTCGTTTCCGCACCTTAAGTCTTCAACGTAAGTACTTTGATTTTGAAGCCTTCCGTGATAATGGTAGCGCGATAGGCTCCAAAAATCAATATTCCCCAAACGCTCCCAAACTATTGCCATTTAAGTCCACGACCTATAGCGACTCGTTTCCGCACCTTAAGTCTTCAAAGTAAGAAATTAGAAATTGTATTTAGAAATTAGAAATTAGAAATTAGAAATTAGAAATTGTATTTATTTGTATTTATTTGCCTGAAGTAGTTTACAATAAGATCTTATAAAATAATATAGCGCCTTACTTCGTCGAAAATTCGACATACAAATATAGTTAAAATAATATTATAATTGTCACAAAACTGCATTTATCCAAAAGTTATATAAGTACTTTGATTTTGAAGCCTTCCGTGATAATGGTAGCGCGATAGGCTCCAAAAATCAATATTCCCCAAACGCTCCCAAACTATTGCCATTTAAGTCCACGACCTATAGCGACTCGTTTCCGCACCTTGAGTCTTCAAAGTAAGTACTTTGATTTTGAAGCCTTCCGTGAGAATAGTAGCGATAGGCTCCAAAAATCAATATTCCCCAAACGCTCCCAAACTATTGCCGTTTAAGTCCACGACCTAGAGTGACTCGTTTCCGCACTTTAAGTCTTCAAAGTAAATACTTTTATTTTGAAGCCTTCCGTGATAATAGTAGCGCGATAGGCTCCAAAAATCAACATTCCCCAAACGCTCCCAAACTATTGCCATTTAAGTCCACGACCTATAGCGACTCGTTTCCGCACCTTAAGTCTTCAAAGTAAGTACTTTGATTTTGAAGCCTTCCGTGACAATAGTAGCGATAGGCTCCAAAAATCAATATTCCCCAAACGCTCCCAAACTATTGCCATTTAAGTCCACGACCTATAGCGACTCGTTTCCGCACCTTAAGCCTTCAACGTAAGTACTTTGATTTTGAAGCCTTCCGTGATAATGGTACCGATAAGCTCCGAAAATCAATATTCCCCAAACGCTCCCAAACTATTGCCATTTAAGTCCACGACCTATAGCGACTCGTTTCCGCACCTTAAGTCTTCAAAGTAAGTACTTTGATTTTGAAGCCTTCCGTGATAATGGTAGCGCGATAGGCTCCAAAAATCAATATTCCCCAAACGCTCCCAAACTATTGCCATTTAAGTCCACGACCTATAGCGACTCGTTTCCGCACTTTGAGTCTTCAAAGTAAGTACTTTGATTTTGAAGCCTTCCGTGAGAATAGTAGCGATAGGCTCCAAAAATCAATATTCCCCAAACGCTCCCAAACTATTGCCATTTAAGTCCACGACCTATAGCGACTCGTTTCCGCACCTTAAGTCTTCAAAGTAAGTACTATGATTTTGAAGCCATCCGTGATAATAGTAGCGCGATAGGCTCCAAAAATCAATATTCCCCAAACGCTCCCAAACGATTGCCATTTAAGTCCACGACCTATAGCGACTCGTTTCCGCACCTTAAGTCTTCAAAGTAAGTACTTTGATTTTGAAGCCATCCGTGATAATAGTAGCGCGACAGGCTCCAAAAATCAATATTCCCCAAACGCTCCCAAACTATTGCCATTTAAGTCCACGACCTATAGCGACTCGTTTCCGCACCTTAAGTCTTCAAAGTAAGTACTTTGATTTTGAAGCCTTCCGTGACAATAGTAGCGATAGGCTCCAAAAATCAATATTCCCCAAACGCTCCCAAACTATTGCCTTTTAAGTCCACGACCTATAGCGACTCGTTTCCGCATCTTAAGTCTTCAAAGTAAGTACTTTGATTTTGAAGCCTTCCGTGATAATGGTAGCGCGATAGGCTCCAAAAATCAATATTCCCCAAACGCTCCCAAACTATTGCCATTTAAGTCCACGACCTATAGCGACTCGTTTCCGCACCTTAAGTCTTCAAAGTAAGTACTTTGATTTTGAAGCCTTCCGTGACAATAGTATAGCGATAGGCTCCAAAAATCAATATTTCCCAAACGCTCCCAAACTATTGAAATTTAAGTCCACGACCTAGAGCGACTCGTTTCCGCACCTTAAGTCTTCAAAGTAAGTACTTTGATTTTGAAGCCTTCCGTGACAATAGTACCGATAGGCTCCAAAAATCAATATTCCCCAAACGCTCCCAAACTATTGCCATTTAAGTCCACGACCTATAGCGACTCGTTTCCGCACCTTAAGTCTTCAAAGTAAGTACTTTGATTTTGAAGCCTTCCTCGATAATAGTAGCGCGATAGGCTCCAAAAATCGATATTCCCCAAACGCTCCCATACTAATGCCATTTAAGTCCACGACCTATAGCGACTCGTTTCCGCACCTTAAGTCTTCAAAGTAAGTACTTTGATTTTGAAGCCTTTCGTGACAATAGTAGCGATAGGCTCCAAAAATCAATATTCCCCAAACGCTCCCAAACTATTGCCATTTAAGTCCACGACCTATAGCGACTCGTTTCCCCACCTTAAGTCTTCAAAGTAAGTACTTTGATTTTAAAGCCTTCCGTGACAATAGTACCGATAGGCTCCAAAAATCAATATTCCCCAAACGCTCCCAAACTATTGCCATTTAAGTCCACGACCTATAGCGACTCGTTTCCGCACCTTAAGTCTTCAAAGTAAGTACTTTGATTTTGAAGCCTTCCGTGACAATGGTAGCGATAGGCTCCAAAAATCAATATTCCCCAAACGCTCCAAAACTATTGCCATTTAAGTCCACGACCTATAGCGACTCGTTTCCGCACGTTAAGTCTTCAAAGTAAGTACTTTGATTTTGAAGCGTTCCGTGACAGACAATAGGTATGTCCAATAGACTAAAAAGCCAATATTTCCCAAACGCTCCAAAACTATTGCCATTTAAGTCCACGACCTTCCACGGTTCAACCGAATAAAGTGGTAATTTCAAAAATCATTATTTACAGGAGAAGCAAAAAACGTTAAAATGTTCCTGGACACGAGTCCTTTTAACTATCATAATACTGTCCTATATCACTGAAAGCAGAAAAAATAGAGCTTTCTAATGATATAAATATTAAATATATAACAGTCCAGACTTTCTTATAAAATCTAAAAACTAACTAACAATTTTGTTCCTGTACTAAAAGCAAGTTAATATTTTTTTAAGATTATTTTACGGCTTTATTCGTCTCAAATAGTCTAGTAACGTTTTTAGAAATAAATCAGTACATACTTTTTTAATTAGAAACGCGGTACGTTCACGCACTGGCGGTTACGTCGTTATTCAGCTGAAAATGACGTGGAACTACACCACGACGTGGAAGCAACCCTTTTTTGCCTACTAATAATTATATTTATTTAGTTTCGTAATCTATTAGTTACAAAAAAATAATAAGAAAACAACAAGTTTCATTCATTTTTAGGGTTCCGTAGCCAAATGGCAAAAAACGGAACCCTTATAGATTCGTCATGTCTGTCTGTCTGTCTGTCTGTCCGTCCGTCCGTATGTCACAGCCACTTTTCTCCAAAACTATAAGAGCTATATTGCTGAAACTTGGTAAGTAGATGTATTCTGTGAACCGCATTACGATTTCAAAAAATAGGAAAAAATAATGATTTTTTGGGGTTCCCCATACTAAGAACTAAAACTCAAAAAAAAAAAACTCAAAACACAAATACCCCACATGTATATCAAACCTATACATGTGGGGTATTTTTGGATAGGTCTTCAAAAATGATATTGAGGTTTCTAATATCATTTTTTTCTAAACTGGATAGTTGTCGCGAGAGACACTTCCAAAGTGGTAAAATGTTGGTCCCCCCCCCCTGTAACTTCTAAAATAGTGGAATGATAAAACTAAAAAAAGTATATGATGTACATTACTATGCAAACTTTCAACGAAAATTGGTTTGAACGAGATCTAGTAAGTAGTTTTTTTTTAAACGTCATAAATCGTAAACCGCAATTTAAAACCTTTCAAAACAATATCTGTTGTATAGATAATGATACGGAACCCTTCGTGCGCGAGTCCGACTCGCACTTGGCCGGTTTTTATTTATTTAGAGTACAATAATTAACAACTAGAAAATTTAGCAGAAAGAGTCATTAAAAATTAATTGAAATATGTAAATATTTCATATCGTGATTTATTTTACAAAAAAAAAAATAGGTTTTACGTAAGCTTTTATATTAAAAAAAAAACAATTAAAACCCGTAACTGGCCGCCCCATCCCACAACAGGTGAGAGCAGTATTCCATGCAGAACTTGTGCTTGGTAAAGGTTCAGCAACTGTTCAGGCGTAAAGTACTATCTCACCTTCGCCAGCACACCAAGTTTCCTAGAGGCAAGTTGAGCTTTTGCCACTATGAAAGATCCAAAGTTGAGAGAGGAAGTTAAGGTCATGCCAAGAAGCTCAAGGCGGCCTGACAACGGAACAGATACACTTCGGGAAGTAGGAGTGAGATGTAATGCACTCTTTTTGGCGGAGAACAGACACGCCTTAGTTGAATCTAACCAAATTTCCTCGCCCCATTTGGAGACAGCCTCAAGGGAAAGGTTCATATGCTCAAGCATCGCCTCCCTGAGACACCGGATCTGTGTCACACTGGTTTGTGCACAGGCCGAATATCTCTCCCCAACAGCGCTGTTGCCTGCGTACTCGTATACCAAGCTTAAGCAGGTCATTGATATGCAGCAATAATAAAGTTGCGGAGAGTAAAGAACAAATAAATACTAAATTCAAAAATTAAATAAGAATAAGAAAAATATAGCATAAATATAACCCTAAAGACAAACTACCTAGTCAAACAAGCCACCCGAAACAAAGGAGCTCAAAATGCAGCAGCATTACCCCAAATGCTGCTGCATTGGATGGCAAAGGCTAACCTGTGAATCAAAAACAAACCCGAGCAACAGTCCAAACCACGCTCTCTAAACCGAATGCCGTTCTCCCGAAGATAACCCAAAGCCTCTGTTGAGGGGTTTTAGTAGTTCTTCGATAGCTTAAGGAGAGAAAAATGCAGACACTCACCAACATCCAGGAACACCGTGGTTTTATCGGGGCGCCCCTTGAGCTGGTCTCCGTAGGTGCAGGAATGCGTCTAACACACGTTCTGGTAGATTTGTGATGATTTTAATGAAGATAAAATAGGGAATTTCGCGGAGCTCTTGCCGGTAGGCTCATAGTTTATCGTTGATGAATGGCGGAGAGGAATGTGTCGTAGATGGCAGCACTGTTGTAGTACAATGCTGCGTTTCGTTTCCTTTTAGGATGCGTTTAGTTTGTTGTGCTCTCATTAACCACCTAGCTATCGAGACTTAATCGATTTTAATGTAATTAAAACTAAACTAAACGGTAATGTGCTAGTTTATAAAAACTATAGAAGTACGGAACATGCCGCCGACCATAAAATAACTCGCTTATTTTATTGTAAAGAAAGATAAACTATTCTAACTTAAAACTAAAACAAATAATGCTATAGCTAAATGTGCCTACTCAAGAGGTAAGGGGCAGACCTTAACAACAGGTCGCTTGGTAAGAGTGTTACCGATGCGTACAGTTACGACACGGGTAACACCGTCGGCGCCGGGGTGCAGCTGATGCACGCGCGCTAGGCGCCACTGCAGCGGTGGTAGCGTGTTATCTATTAACACGACTACTGTACCCTCGCAGAGGGGTGTGTGTGATTTGTCGTGGAACCATTTACCTCGCTGTTGTAGCTGGTGGAGGTACTCTACGCTCCATCGTTTCCAGAAGTGTTGGACAGCTTGCTGGATTACTTGCCAACGAACGAGTCGGTTTGGATTATCGCTTGTAAAGTCGAATTCAGGTAGGGAAGTCAATGGTTCTCCGACGAGAAAGTGCCCGGGTGTTAGTGGTAATGGATCCGCAGGATCATTACTTTGTGTATAGAGCGGTCTGGAATTGAGTACAGCCTCAATTTGACAAAGTAGAGTATAGAATTCGTCATGTGTTAGTGTGAGTGTACCTATCACTCGTTGAAGGTGTGTTTTCATGCTTTTCACCGCTGCTTCAAAAATACCTCCAAAATGGGAAGCATAAGGAGGGTTGAAATGCCATGTAATGGACAGATCGGTCAGCTGTTCGTTTATGATTGTTTGATTAGCTTCGTTCTGTAGGAACGTGTAAAGATCGGACAGATAGCGATCACATCCGACGAAATTAAGACCATTGTCTGAATAAATATCGGTACATAGCCCTCTACGGGATATGAACCTACGTAAAGCGTTTAAAAATGAATCAGTGGAAATATCAGGGACTAATTCCAAATGGATTGCCTTCGTTGACATGCACACGAAAACGCAAAAGTACGATTTGAAAACTTTAGCGTTTCTAATTCGGTTAGATTTAAGATAATAATGCCCAGTGAAATCTACGGCTACGTGGAGGAATGGACGGAGTGCGCGGACTCTGGCTGCCGGTAATTGAGCCATCGGTGGCTGCGGTGCGACAGGACGCGCGCGGAAGCACGGCACGCAACGGCGGGTGCGCATACGGACCGCATCGCGGGCGCACAGAATCCAGTAGCTCTGGGCTAGAATAAACTGTAGCGTCTGAGGACCTACATGCAAATGCGTTGCATGAAAATAATCAATTAATAAGTCAGTGAATTTATGTTTTTTAGGTAAGAGAATTTGATGCTTGGCATCGTAGGGAACATTAGCATGACTTATCCTGCCGCCGACCCTGAGCAGTCCGGCGTCGTCCAGGAAAGGTTTAAGTTTTTGCAGACGTTTGGTGCACCTGTCGTCATCCTTGAGACGTGAGATGTCTTCTGCAAAGTGTTCCTTTTGAACAAGAAAAATGATGCGTTTGAGCGCATGTTTGGTTTCAGAAACTGTGATGTAGTTCGTTAAGTACGACTTTGCCTTTCGACATTTGACGTAAAAGCGGAAAATTAGTGATACAATGCGTAACACTTTAGGTAGCGACGAAAATCGCTCGAGGAAATCTAATTTAGATTCGCAATCGCTTGTTACTAGAATATGTTTGCAACGTTCTTCGTCAGTATGACAGTTGACGTGAGAAACTGGCCATTCCGATTGAGGCTTTGTGAGCCAGTAAGGCCCATGGAACCATTGTTGATGGTCTAGTTGGGAAGGTAGAAACCCTCGGGACGCGGCATCCGCTGGATTGTCCGCTGATTTTACGTGATGCCACTGCGCGGCAGGCACGTTGCTTGTCGTTTCCGCGATGCGGTTAGACACATAGGTACGCCATTTTTGAGGAGATGAGCTTAACCATGCAAGTGTCATTGATGAGTCGCACCAAGCGAAGACCTGGTCGAATGAAATGCGACTGCTGTAAGCAGTACAAACCTTTTTTATGAGCTTCGATAGAAGCAAAGCTTCACACAGCTCCAGTCGGGGAGTTGTGAGGCGTTTTAGAGGCGCGACCTTAGTCTTGCCAAGAAGAAGATGAGCGCTGATAGCACCCTCTGGGTCTACAACACGCAAATACACACAGCCAGAATAACCTTTATCACAGGCATCTGAAAAGTCATGAATCTGCACCTGATTGGTGCTAAGAAGCACGTGACGAGGTAACGCTATGTTTTGTAACAAAGGGAGCTCGTCAATGAATTGATACCAGAGATTACATACACCCTGAGGAGGCGTATCGTCCCACCCGGTTCCAGACACCCACAAAAGCTGAATAAGATGCTTGGCGAAGAGAGTAATGGGACTAAGAAAACCGAGAGGATCGTATATCTTCGCGATTTCTGCAAGCATAATACGCTTTGTACATTTACGTGACGGAGTATCCGTCTGATACGAGAAGGTGTCCGATTTGGGATTCCATTTCAGTCCTAGGACCTTAACAGAAGTATCAGTGTCAAGTGCTGAAAGGATGAGTGCGTCATCTTGTACAGAATTCTCATTGTTTAATTGAGACAAGAACTCGGGACTGTTACTGGTCCATTTGCGAAGTTCGAAGGTTCCCGCCTTACAAATGGACGTGAGTTGACGTTGAAGCGTGATAGCGTCTTCCAGTGTGTCAGCACCAGTGACAATGTCGTCTACGAAGACTTCATTGAGAAGCACAAGCTGCGAAGCAAGTGGAAATGATTGAGCCTCGTCCATCGCTAACTGACGAAGCGTGCGTAATGCAAGAAAAGGCGCAGAAGCGACGCCAAAAGTCACTGTGCACAGGCGAAATTCCTGTACAGGATCGTGAGGAGAGAATCTCCATAGAATGCGTTGGAAATCGCGATGTTCCTTGCAAATATTTATAAATCGATACATCATTTTGATGTCAGCTGTAAAGACTATTTTGTGTAGTCTGTATTTTAGAAGCACATCAGTTATGTCCTGATGAAGCTTTTCTCCAGTAAGGAGGTTATCGTTGAGTGAACGACCCGATGTCGTCTTGCACGAGGCATCGTAAACGACTCTAAGCTTCGTAGTAGCCGCTGTCAATTTTACCACGCAGTGGTGAGGAATGTATACGGGAGGCGCGTCGTTGTTCGTAGAAGCAGCGACGGGCTTCATGTGTCCCAAGTCTAAGTACTCTTGGAGAGACACTTGTTATACTCTGCTTGTAAAGCAGGGTCACGTGCTAATCGAACTTCTAATTTGTTAAGACGAGAGAGGGCAATACCTCGCGATTCGCCGAGAGGAGGAGCGTTCTCCTTGAAAGGAAGAGAAACCGTATATTTTCCGGTTGAGTCGCGTTTGTGAGTAGCGACGAAGATCGATTCGCATTTGACTTCCTCTTTAGAGAGGTGCGTCAGTTCTGGTACTGACTCCAGTCCCCAGAAATTTTGAAGTTGAGTGTCCAACTGACACGTAGTCAAGTTAGTGCTAGCTTGTCTTCGAGTTGAATGAAATTCTACCGTTAAGTAGATACCCGAAAATACTATTAATGGCCACAGGGGTTCCCTGCGGGCCCTTGATATTGTCGTGAAGCAGTATGCTATCACTGTAGTCCGACCCCAGCAGGAGTTCGACGGGACGCGAAGAATGTAATTCTGGGTCCGCTAAATTAAGACCTTTGAGGTGAGAAATATTTTTAAACGAACTAGGAATGTTAGGAATGTAACTAGTTATTTTTGGTAAAATAAGCGCTTCAATAAATAACTTAGGTTCCGGCCTATTGTGGGGCGTTACATTACATACTCCGTAACCACGCGGCTGTTCATTGCTGTCACCTATCCCCGTAACAGTCGTGCTCGTTTGTGAGGGGTACCGCGGCAAGTTAAGGCGTTGAACCCAAGACTCCGTGCTCGTTCACGTTGACTCGCGGGCGCGGTGGCGGGCGCGGTCACGAAATATCAAACACATGATGTAATATCCAAGTGTTCACGTACAACACGCAGGTGCGGTCTAAGTAGCGGGCAAGCTAGCGACTAACGCGCGCGGCGCGCTCTCGGCTTTATCAAACGAGTGAGACATTTGTGCCTATTCACATTGAACAAACGGCGGAGCGCGCGATTCACTCGCGACGCCATGTAAGTTCAACCAGTTTGAACTTGTCGCGAGAAACGAAAGCACGTGTTTATCATGTCGTTTAATACAGAAGAGTTTATTAGTGCTGTTCAAGCTAGAACTCCGATTTGGCTAAGTAAAATCCAACGCTCGCGCAAAAAACTCGCGCAAACGCCTGGCGGCCAATGTGAACATGAGTTCGCCACGTCTCCGCGCCCGCACCCGCTACCGCGCCCGCGCTCCAACGTGAACGATTACTCCGTGATAGATAAGAGTAGCTTGCGAGCCCTGATCGACGAGAGAGAGCGCGCACCAAGCGCGGTAAGTTAGCTCCGTGGTCCATAGGACGAATATTTACAAGTGCCGTTGTAAGTAAAACTCACACGCTTTTCAGCTCGAACTTATTTTGAAACTATGACGTGCTTTGGTACTAGGTAGTTTCTACGTCAAATGTTAGATGTCACTATTTTCACGAAACTGTATTGTGGTGTAGTAAGGGTTGCCAGATACGGCCTTATAATTTTCAAAACCACAACAGCGTAAACAGTGGTAAAAATCACAAAAAAATCCATTTAATAATACTTCTAATGAAAAGAGATAAAAGTAGAAACCATATTCAAATATCTTTTTGAACTTTATTTTTAACCCGCCAGGTTATATGACCCAGTCGGTATACCTATAATTAAATCTCTGAATCTGGGAAAAGACCTATTAGGCCGAGAATTTAACCTGGTTTACAATATAGTTTCACGAAAATAAAATTGGAGCACGACATGTTGTCTTGGCGTTCCCGTCAAAACTTCCCATTTTTGTTTTATTTTATTCCAATGACATTTAATTTTATAATTGACATTTTACTCCATCTAATTAATTAGGTAGGTACTCATCTTTATTTTGATTTTGAATTGAACCAGCATCTTACTCCCGGTTTGAGTAAGATGCTGGTTCGAATCCAGCCCTGCGTCTATCGTGGGTTGTGTTTTTGCAGAAGTATTGTTTCTTAAAAAAAAAAAAAACACTTCTAAGAAAGCCCAGTGCAAGTTTAAGCACTCAAAATAGAATATTAAAAATATTTATAGATTTTTCTTCTGTTTTCGCGATGTTGTATTGAAATTAAAGACATTTTTCGGTTTGGAATCGCGTGGTTTTTATTACTTTTAGCATTGTTACAACGCTCAACGTTTCGAGACCTTTCCAGGTCTCTTCTTCAGGATAGACTAAGATGTGATTTGTCATTCTAATGTATTAAAAAGTTACAGTGAGACTACCGTCTTATTATTAAAAACTATTAAAATGTTATCAAAAACGTTCCTGTCTACGCAGGTTCCAAAATTGCAATGATTATTTTTTACTTTATTGTTAAATTTTATTATTAAACTTTATTATTTATTTTTAACTTTATTACTTTTATTTACTTTATTATTATTTTACTTTATTATTTACATTTTATTTAGCCTATCATTACCAACTATGCACAAATCACCTTTCAACGATTAATTTATCACTACGTGACTTCGCAAACGCGCCCCTTCATGAGAAGAAGTCACAAGAAACTCCTGGGGGTTGTTTTATGGTGACTTATGCTTACATCAAATTTATTCTAATCAAAAGCTAATATAAAATACTATATTCTACAACCGGCAAAAGTGGCTGACAGTGTCCTGTTGTCTAGCAGCAGTTGTTGGCTGGGCCTGGGACTTAATCAAATGTAGTACTGGGTCCCAGACAGGCGGCACCTTCCAGCCATCCTCCCTATTGAAATTGTTGGGGTGTTTCTGAATTTCAATGGCTTCCCGAAGCATTCTAGGTACATACCGCTTCTCAGTGGCCAGTATCCGTGCCTGATCGAAGCGGAGGTAGTGGAGGTAGTGGCTCACCTACCTACCTCCTGGCCAAACATCTAACGAAGGTTTTGGCACCACTTCGCGGCACAACAAGTTCTTTTGTTAAGGATTCGTACCATTTCATTAGTCATCTGAAACACCTAAAGATGAGTGATGAGGACATAATGGTCAGTTTCGATGTACAGAGTCTCTTC